>CM068828.1:27344652-27944652 GCA_028554795.2 Sinohyriopsis cumingii
ACGAGTCATATAACATTCAAGACAAAGAACGCTAACAATTAGCTTCTGAACACAAGGAAAATTAAAGCAAGAATTTGATAAATAAATAAATTCAGCAAATAATTACAAACTTTCATCAGTGAATACTGTATGTTACTGAGACCATACCTTGTGATTCCAGAGCCTTCGCGCTTATCATTAGAGAATTTCCTCTGTCTCATCTCTAGTTCCGGGTCTCTCAAATTTTAAGACTTCCTGTCACTTGGACAATTTTATAACGGGAGAACACTTTCTGCTCCTCTGGAGTCAGGAAGTTCTTGCTTCGGCAGAAAAACTCAGACAGCCTAAAACTTCGTTGCATGGTACTTAAACGATGACATTTTATCTGGGTACCCCTTTCTCCCCTCCCCCCTCGTTAACGTAACCAACCAGGACTTATTTTCTCTGACCACCAAAATGTTAACACTCCAATCCAATTCAAAATAATTCTTTCTAGTCCGCCTTTATTAATAGCTATTCTGGAAAATATAACTTTATGGCACCTATTCCAAAATACCCAGATTTCTAAAAAAAAAATGCTGGTTTGTCTCATTTTTGTCAATCCCTCACATGATCTTACGTTAAGATCTCTGACCGTTATCGCAGCGGTCGTAATTAATTCCATCTGCATGATCTTACGTTAAGATCTCTGACCGTTATCCCAGCGGTCGTAATTAATTCCACCTGCATGATCTTACGTTAAGATCTCTGTCTGACCATTATCCCAGCGGGTCGTAATTAATTCCATCTGCATGATCTTACATTAAGATCTCTGACCGTTATCCCAGCGGGTCGTAATTAATTCCATCTGCATGATCTTACGTTAAGATCTCTGACCGTTATCCCAGCGGGTCGTAATTAATTCCATCTGCATGATCTTACGTTAAGATCTCTGTCTGACCGTTATCCCAGCGGGTCGTAATTAATTCCATCTGCATGATCTTACGTTAAGATCTCTGTCTGACCGTTATCCCAGCGGGTCGTAATTAATTCCATCTGCATGATCTTACGTCAAGATCTCTGACCGTTATCCCAGCGGGTCGTAATTAATTCCATCTGCATGATCTTATGTTAAGATCTCTGTCTGACCGTTATCCCAGCGGGTCGTAATTAATTCCATCTGCATGATCTTACGTTAAGATCTCTGACAGTTATCCCAGCGGGTTGTAATTAATTCCATCCGCATGATCTTACGTTAAGATCTCTGCCTGACTGTTATCCCAGCGGGTCGTAATTAATTACAACCATGCTTCCAAAAGAATGTATCCTATCCTTCGCAGTCAGCAATTTATTCCGAACCTAGCACATATGTCAATTTTAATATTTACGTGTCACGCTGATCGCGACAAAATGTACTGCGAAAATATCTACAGAAATGTGTACCATTGCTCAATCCTTCCTTTTTTACATATACATATAAATACTCTATGAGGACCTGTTACAAATATCTCTGTTAGATATGCTCAGCCTTTTCTCTGTGATGACCTGTTTTACTTAATCTAGCCATTGCGAGGACCTGGTATAAACGTCTCGTTAATATTTCTTGATCATTGAAGTTTTTCACACACAATGCTCTATTTCAATGTATTCAAAAATGTTTTGGTTTCCGATTTAAGCGTTGTCAAAAAAAACAGAAAAAGTGGTATGTTCGCATATAGATAAGGTAATAATGTTCATTTGCGAAGCAAAAATATTTTGTTTCTGTTTGCTTGAACCAAAAAGCAAACGATCTTTAGGTAAGTTAGATATATGGCCATGATATTGAACTATTAGCTTTGTTATTGAAACAAACGCCCATTAAACAGACATCCGAATGTTCTAAATTTGTCCAAAAAGGCGCGTTTTTCTTGAATTGACCCACTTTTATTTGACCCAAAAGGTAATGGCATACCTACTTAGATGGAATATTCATGCTTAATTTTTGTCCACATTTCGTCTTGTCTATTACTGTTCATAATGCTGGATAATTGGCAAAACTATTACAGAATCACCAACAACATCAGTAAAAGCGACAAGTGCATTTTCAGTATAAATAAAAAGTCATTGACATTATGATAAGTAAATCAAAAAATAAAACCTTGGTTACTCACATAATACAATCAGAAAGTTTTTATAAGCGCACAGTTAAACGACAAAATGAGACCTACACGTAATTTCATGAAAGTGACGAAGGAGTCATTGAAACTGATACAGCTAATCATCGAAGTAAAGTAAAATGGTGACAATATTTTCTTTTTTTAAAGAGAAAAGAAAGAAAATCAATATTGAGATAAAAACTTGTGTACTTTTTATGTACTCAAGGATAAAACTGGCGTACTTATTATGTGCTCAAAGAAGTAGTGGTAAAATAATGGCTAAGTGAAAATCACGCATATTTATCCACGCAATGCTTACAGTGTCATTTTCCCTGCTGACTTATCTATCTCCCTATATACTTTCAGCCTTATTTCATTCATTACTTTCTGTATTTTTGTTCTTATGCACTGACTGACTGATTGACTTTCAAACTAACATGCGAAATAAACAATATTCTCGAATGTTCAGTAAAACAGTGTGTTTCTTAAATTCTTCTATGTCTTGGAGACAAGTGGACATGCCAGTTTTTGCATTTCCTAGCTATATACCCAACTGCGTTATTTAATTAGAGTTAGGGTAGAAGTCATCGTATCGGGAAAATACCTCACTGCTTTCGTAAACAGGATGTCGTGAGAAATAAATGTTATACTATTAATATTTCATATTTTATTCATATCAACATTTGTTTTTATATTTCCTGATGCTGTATCCAGAGACATTACGTTACTCTTGACCTGGTGTCTAATCTCGTATATGAAAGTTTGTCCTTCATCTGTTTCAGTATTCTGCTTGACATTTTAACTGGCCTTTATAAATGCACAAAGGAGACTAAAGCTCTGACCCCGCCTGTACGAATGTATAAGGGAGCCTTTGCAATGACCCCGCCTGTACGAATATATCAGGGTGCCTATGCTCTGACCCCGCCTGTACGAATGTATCAGGGAGCTTATGCTCTGACCCCGCCTGTACGAATGTATCAGGGAGCTTATGCTCTGACCCCGCCTGTACGAATGTATCAAGGAGCTTATGCTCCGATCCCGCTTGTACGAATGCATAAGGGAGCCTATGCTCCGACCCCGTCTGTACGAATGCATAAGGGAGCCTATACTCTGATCCCACCTGTACGAATGTATCAGGGAGCTTATGGTCTGATCCCGCTTGTACGAATGCATAAGAGAGCCTATGCTCAGACCCCGCCTGTACGAATGCATAAAGGAACCTATGCTCTGACCCCACCTATACGAATGTATAAAGGAGCCTTTGCTCTGACCCCGCCTGTATGAATGTATCAGGGAGCTTATGCTCTTACCCAGCCTGCACAAATGTATAAAGGTGCCTATGCTCTGACCCCGCCTGTACGAATGCATAAGGGAGCATATGCTCTGACCCCGCCTGTATGAATGTATAAAGGAGCCTTTGCTCTGACCCCGCCTGTACGAATGTATCAGGGAGCTTATGCTCTTACCCCGCCTGTACGAATGTATAAAGGTGCCTATGCTCTGACCCCGCCTGTACGAATGCATAAGGGAGCCTATGCTCTGACCCCGCCTGTACGAACTCAAATGGGAGATTATGCTTTGACCCCGCCTGCAGGAATGCATAATGGAGCCTATGCTCTGATTCCGCCTGTACGAATACGTAAGGGAGTATATGCTCTGACTCCGCCTGTACGAATGCATAAGGGTACGAATGCATAAGGGAGCATATGCTCTGACCCCGCCTGTACGAATGTATAAGGGACCCTATGCTCTGACCCCGCCTGTACGAATGTATAAGGGAGCCTATGCTACCCATCTTTCATTATGCCTTGTTATTGGCTTCTAATTCTTTTTAGCATTACTTTTAGGGAATGTTTAAGGCAGTCTCAACTGTATGCTCTTGTAGTCAGGTTTGTGGATTTAACTTAGAACTAAACTGTCATGCGAACTTATGTCCCCATGTGAAATATTTCACGTTTCAGTGACATTTTTACCTTGGGCATATTGTCAGTGTCATGTATCGTCGAGTGTAGTCACGTGGTTTTGTCTATGAATCAGTTGTATTGAATACAAGATCATCTCATCAAAATTAGGTAACTGTGAGATATATTTCTTGCATCCATGACTTTGAATCACGCTTTTGAGTCAACTTCACACACAATCGTCTTCGTGTCATGTACCGTCGTGTGGATACTTTGCCTTATGTATGATATGATCAATCCGAAGAAGGTCACATTGACTTATACTTCATGCTTCATTGATTTGTCTCAAAGTTCTTTGATTTGGTTAGTTGTTTTGCACCACGAGTGTGTGATTTAGTGTCTAGGTAATTTGAGTAAATTGCCTTGCCCTAGGTCCACTGGTTGAATGGTATACTTCAAACCTGTAACCCTTTTCGTAGCAATTGCAGCAGGCTAACCATTGAGGCACCACAGCTACTTCCTCCATTAGTCGCTTTTTACGACATGCAGGACAGAGCATCGGACCTTTTCTATATCCCCGCTCTTGTTTGTTTGGGAGGTGTGTCTTGTTTACTAGTAACTGTACTGATACAATCATATATGATTGTTTGTTGATCATGGCGAGTAGTAATAATAACAATTATTCCCAGTTAGAGAATGTTCAGTTTTTATTACCGGTTTGCTTACTTCTCCTATTGCCGACACTCCAACAGAAAATACTGTACCTGGTTCACTGTGTCCCAAAAGGAAAGCTACGCTGTCAGTAGGATTTATAAATTACTAAACCATTCTTCATATCAATATATACCATTAGTACTGTGAGTCATAGAGAGATCAAGGATTTTAGCTTTCCGAAATGAGCTCTTAAAATATAAATTAATGGTAATTTTGTCGCATTTTTAAACTTTCTGATTTGAATGATGGTCATACATGTTCGGATAATTATTTGCAAAATGTTCTTAGCATTGTACATTGTAGCTGAAATGATTCAAATAAAACTGTAATTTCTGCTGTTATGTAGCTTTAATTTGTATTGCTTGTTATTTTTTTCTCCGTGATTACATCCTATATATAATTGTATTTTGGACTTGACCTTGTCCAAAACTAAGTTCGTTGTGTACCTGATCAGTAGCTGTTATTTTTGTAAACAAATATTACATCAAAAATATTTGAGACGGGGGTTGAATATCATGATCATTATCAATAAAGGTCAACCTATTTATTTGGGTCTGGGTCTAGGATTCCCCGTGGATAAATCTGTCGTACCTGGTGTTTACCAAATTCTTTATTATCATTTTAGTAATATATTCTGTCTTGTTGACAACCCAGAGTTTTCTAGAATGCAAAATTCTATTTTGCGACCTAGGTTAAGTAGAGGGGTTTATAGTCTTGTTTACTTGAGAAATTACTCACTCTTGCAATTAGTATCTGCGGCAGAATCAATTTATTTTTTTCTGTTCAGCTTTTTATTTGGGTGGAATTATTCAAATTATTCTCTGGAATTACAAAGTGCTCAATAATATTCTTGGACAGAAACATTAATTTGGAATTATAACCAATTCTGGCAAGGGCATCTATGATTATATTATTTTGATTAATTTGAAGACTGTTAGCACATCATCACACGTTAGGTCCCTTGTACATTAATAAATTCAAGCCAACGGTTACATCAAAACCTTCAGCGCTGGATCTTATTTCGAACACCATTGGAATTTAATTAGAACTTTGTTCATCAGGACTGGTGATATAACCTTTGGATTATTTGGGTTTTAGTTCGCTATACTGTAAGTTTTTGTTAAATTTTCAAATTGTATTCTTGAGAAATACATTATGTGCTTAATTTAGCAAAACTTGTTGGTTTTCGCTTTTATCTGTTACATAGTTTAAGACCACAGAGTCATAATACTGCAAATCTCAGCATTATATCGGTTTTTCGTTATATCACTAGACATGTTTCGAATTTCTTTTAACTAAAATGTATATTGAATTGAAATTGGATTTTTTTCTCGTTCTTTTCTCCAGGAACCGCAAAACTTTTATTTGTTGAAACTAAATGCAAACATTTTTTGTCAGTAATATAAATAAAATGCATTCCTTCTCATTGAGAGATGCAATTATCTTAAAATGAATATTAATATATATGTGTTTTTCGACTGTTAAGGAACAAATTGTTAAAAAATTTAATTTGGTTTTCCTCATCTCTAATATCATCAAAACAAGGAAATGACATACCTTTTGTGGTGAGTTATCTCCATTCGACACGCATTAAGTGCTCTTAATTTTAAATATACATACCAGATTTTTATCCGATTTTGACCACTATTTATGTCCACTTTATTTGAATAATGTTTATTTCCATGCTTTATTGTCACTGTATCTCTGATCCTGGGTGGGATCAATTTCAGTACATCTAATATTACGGCAGGTGGGTTCCATTTCCAGACGTGCAAATTAACCTGTTGTACTTATTTGTGTTACAGATTATCCAGCAATCACATCTAGTTTGTCCATAGCATATCTCTTGACAATGGCTGAACCAAAAGCCATTCTGTAGTTCTGAAACGTGAATGTCGATGCCTTATCATACAGTACGAAAATATATTAGCCTTCCAAACAGAAATGTCTTGACGACGGCATGACTTACCGTTTTTTGTCGATAATTTTCAAGAGTGTTAGTCTTGGTGAAGATATATCGTCATACTGTTTTTGAGTATGTATGTATGTATGTATGTATGTATGTATGTATGTATGTATGCATGCATGCATGCATGCATGCATATATGTAATGGCATATCATCGCAGTAATGACTATGCACTGGTTTACTTTAATTATCCCCTGTAAGACGTAGAAAATAAGATAAAGCCAAAAATAGGAAAAAATCATTAAAATACAAAAATGCAATATTTGATATAAACCGCACACATTTAAGCATTATTAGGGAGTACTTGTCACCAACTGACTGTAAAGAAAATTTACTCTTGAAACTTTCCGTTTGTTTCGCCCCCTCCCACACCCCATCCCCCAATCATGGATCCATTCCTTTTCGTCCATGAGAAACGCAGCCGATACGTTGTGTTAAATTCGAAGTTTCCTATATTTATGCACCGAAAAAAATGTTCCGGCTAGCCTGCTTCCTGATCGGGTAATACCTAATTTCATGGTCTCAGTGAAATGTTTTATGCTGGTAATCTCAGATTTGCCATAATTTTATCTTTCAGGAGGGGGCCACGAGTGGCCGAGTAGTCTAAAGCGCTCTCTGTCACGGATCACTGCCATCTCACCTCTGTCTGCGTGGGTTCGAGTCTCGGGCTCGGCCAATGTGGGTATGTGAGAAAGCTTGCCTGTAGCTGCTCGTGGGTCGGAGGTTCTTTCCGGGGTTTTCCCGGGTTCTCCACCATTAATACTGGCCGCCATGTATAGCCTATAATGTGCTGAAAAATGGCGTTCAACCCTACAACAAGAACAAATCTTTCAGGAGCAGCACTAGAGTCGACGAAGCGACTTGACCTCCAAAAGGTCATCTTAAGCCCGTAGTAACGTCTTATCGTCAACACGTTTTAGTCAAAGATTTATCGAGATTTTAAAAAGAGTTGATGAGATGGAACATCATTGCTCCGTCCGTGTACAATAATCAGTGCTATCAAATAGATATGTGTCAAAAAGAGTGTTTTGTTTCTCTGCAAATACATTTACAATACAACGAAATTAGCTAGGAATCGATGAACAATACTGACCCTGACATGCCTGCATGAAATAGTTTGATTTTCTCACATTTCAGTGCCGTGAATCGTCATTTGTGTGTTTTATGGATCTTTTTTAATTCTGGGAAGTCATGCTATTATCAGAATCTTTGTGACTTAATAATCGATTAAAACAACGGTCGCCTCGAATAGAGCTAGAGTAGAATCTTTGTTTTAAGACTTTTCATTAGCAACAAGGGAGCTGGCATTCCTCTCTTGGCTTGCAGAAAGCCACGTATACCATATGGCAGTGAAAGAAACGTTCTCATTCAAAGACGATCCTCAAATGCTTCTCTTTGAATTCGTAACTTTGTTGCCACTGTCTGTCGCCGTTCATAACATTGTTGTTTCAATACAGAGATCACTATTTGTCACCGTTTACAATGATGGCGTTCTGCAGTTTTCGTAGGTAATTTAAAAAAAAAAAATTTCCAAACTTTTCCCCCACTTGTTATAATGAATATTTAAAAAAGACATTGTGTAGCTTATGTATTAGTTAAAGAACTTTTATTTCCCTTTATTTCATTATTTGAATAACTGCTAAAAATTTTTACTTTAGACGAATTCAGGCTGATTTTTTTCTAGCACTTGGAAGCAGCCATTTTGGCTAGCCACGTGTCTAGATCATGTATAATTTCCGCAAATACAATATGCAAAGAAATGTCAACCACGATACATGAAGCAACAAAGAGGTATGCCAACATCCTCTCCACTGTGAAGAAGTACACAATATCCGAAGAGCGCCCCCAATGTCGTTTAATATACAGATCACTGTCGCCAATCACAATATCGTTGTATTAAGATAGAGATGCATGTATTGATCAGTCAACAGGAATATGTTCGGCTTTAACCTATTGTATGGTATGCTGGTCTGATCCTTAACGTCTTATTCTAGAATCATATTATTCTTTGTAAAAAATTGAAAACCAATAAAATAATTGCAAAAAAAAGAATGAAAAAAAAATATAAAAGAAACAATAATTTAAGTACTTTATTTAGCCAAAGATGTTGATTTTTTAATCACATCTGCTTTGTCATCTAAGTTACTCAGACGGAATATAGCACTATTGACATTTCTTTTGTGGAGCTCACATAATATAGCACCCTTGACATGTCTTTTGTGGAGCTCACATAATATAACACCCTTGATATGTCTTTTGTGGAGCTCACATAATATAACACTATTGACATGAATTTTGTGGAGCTCACATAAGCACAAAAGTCACGCAAAATTCCAGACGAAAAATGCAACCTTTGTGTATATATATATATATATATATATATATATATATATATATATATATATATATGTTAACAATGAAACATTGAAAGCCCATTATAAAAGTCGCGTCATGTCATGTGTGCGTGCGTGCGTTCGTGTGTGTGTGTCTGTGTTTGTGTGTGTGTGTGATAATTCTTCAGTCTTTACTTAATCTTGAAATTGATCAAACATGGGCTAAAATGAGACATGAAATCTTTATCAAACATGACTTGTTTTATTTACAAAACAACTAAATCCAACCTCATTCATATGACACTGGAGTCAGATAAGATTTGGAAAAAAGTGCATGCAAGCAATTAACTTCTGGATTCAAGTAATAATTGAGGTATGCATTTAAAATGAACAAATTCAGCCAATAATTACACACATACATCAATGAACATATCTTGCATGCAACTGAGACACTACCTTCGTGCCTTTCCGAGCCCTCGATCGTTTAACATCAATGAATGCCTTCGGTCTCTTCCTGGTTTTGGGGTCTTACAAATTTCCGGATCACCTTTATCCCTTCTTTGAGTTATTTAGTGAGACGAATACTCTCTACTGATCTCGGAGCCTGCTTCCCTTTTCAGCGGAAACCTTGGAACGACTAATATCGTGAGGGAAATTAATTTTAAACCTTGAATTTCGTCTGGGAAACACAGCCCATAGTGTAGCTTAGCAATCGCGATTACTACTATCTCTGACCGCCAAACTTTTAACGCTCAAAACGAAGTATGAATAATAATCATCTCTAGTCCGCCTTTAATGATAATTATTATGGAATTTGTTTTATGACACCTGTTTCAAATGGCCCAAGACTTCCTATTTTGTTCTGGTTTGTCTCAACTCTTGTTATATTTTCCACTATATGACCTTACACTGACATATATGTCGGACCGTTATCGGACAGACTCTGGTTCAAATTCAGTTCATGCCCCAAACAGCGCATATTCCATCCCTCGTAGTCAACAGTTTATTGCCAGCCCATCTTGTACATCAAATTTAATGGTTGCGTGTCACACTGACCACGACAGAATGTGTACTGCGAGATTATCTCTACAAAGTTTTGCACCATTACACTTTCACAGTAGCAAGCTTTAAAAATATTTAAAAGGTTCAGGTTTCAAAATTGTACCTGGAAAGTCTCCAAAATACATCTGAAACTATTGCGAGACAATTTTCTTCCTTACAATGTTTAATTTACAGATATTTCTGTTACATGCATTCATGTGGTAACCTTTTATCGTTGTCATGTTACCTGTAATTTTGCAGTACCCATATTAAACGTTTTACGTCTTCTTCACATTAACACATGCAAATCTTTGAAACGTAGATCAAAAATGATTTTCATTAGCAGTAAATACATATTCTGAGTTTCCGATGGAGAAATGTTGACTTGTGATTCAAGCTCATGTCTTATGTCAACAGCCAGTCAAGATCATTTACTTTTTTCAAAATTTAGCCATCGGGGATATCCAGAGATGCCTTGTAAAAAATCAATCATAATAGCCCATGAGGCAGAGATGCCTTGTAAAATACCAGTCATAATATGCTATGAGGCAGGGATGCCTTGTCAAAAATCAGTCATAGTTGCCCATGAGGCAGTGATGCCTTGTAAAACAATCAAGCATAATAGCCTATGAGGCAGAAATGCCTTGTAAAAAATCAGTCGTAATAGCCTATTTGGCAGATATGCCTTGTAAAAAATCGATCGTAATAACCTATGAGGCAGTGATGCCTTGTAACAAATTAACAATAATTGCCTATGAGGCAAATATGCCTTGTAATGAATCAATCACAATAGCCCATGAGGCAGCTATGCCTTGTAAAATATCAACCATAATAGCCTATGAGGCAGATATGCTTTGTAAAAAATCAATCATAATAGCCTACGAGGCAGAGATGCCTTGCAAAAAATCAATCACAATAGCCTACGAGACAGAGATGTCTTGTAAAATATCAACCATAATAGCCTATGAGGCAGTGATGCCTTGTAAAAAATCAATCATGATAGCCTACGAGGCAGAGATGCCTTGTAAAAAATCAATCACAATAGCCTATGAGGCAGTGATGCCTTGTAAAAAATCAATTACAATAGCCTATGAGGCAGAGATGCTTTGTAAAAAATCAATCATAATATCCTATGAGGTAGATATGCCTCGTAAAAGATCAATCACAGTAGCCTATGAGGCAGTGATGCCTTGTAAAAAAATCAACCATAGCAATTATGGTTGATTTTGATTTTTAACAAGGCATCACTGCCTCATAGGCTATTGTGATTGATTTTTTACAAGGCATCACTGCCTCATAGGCTATTGTGATTGATTTTTTACAAGGCATCTCTGCCTCGTAGGCTATTATGATTGATTTTTTACAAGGCATCACTGCCTCATAGGCTATTATGGTTGATATTTTACAAGACATCTCTGTCTCGTAGGCTATTGTGATTGATTTTTTGCAAGGCATCTCTGCCTCGTAGGCTATTATGATTGATTTTTTACAAAGCATATCTGCCTCATAGGCTATTATGGTTGATATTTTACAAGGCATAGCTGCCTCATGGGCTATTATGATTGATTCATTACAAGGCATATTTGCCTCATAGGCAATTATTGTTAATTTGTTACAAGGCATCACTGCCTCATAGGTTATTATGATTGATTTTTTACAAGGCATATCTGCCAAATAGGCTATTACGACTATGAGGCAGATATGCCTTGTAAAAAATCAACCATAATAACCTATGAAGCAGAGATGCTTTGTAAAAAATCAATCATAATAGCCTATAAGGCAGAGATGCCTTGTGAAAAATCAACCATAATAGTCCATGAGGCAGAGATGCTTTGTAAAAAGTCAA
Organism: Sinohyriopsis cumingii; assembly: GCA_028554795.2. Lineage (NCBI taxonomy): Eukaryota > Metazoa > Mollusca > Bivalvia > Unionida > Unionidae > Sinohyriopsis > Sinohyriopsis cumingii. The sequence goes on from CM068828.1 coordinate 27,356,548, forward strand.
TTACAATTGCCAATGAGGCAGATATGCCTCGTAAACAATCAATCACAATAGCCTATGAGGCAGTGATGCCTTGTAAAAAAAATCAATTACAATAGCCTATGAGGCAGTGATGCCTTGTAAAAAATCAATCATAATAGCCTATGAGGTAGATATGCCTCGTAAAAGATCAATCACAGTAGCCTATGAGGCAGTGATGCCTTGTAAAAAAATGAACCATAATAGCCTATGAGGCAGATATGCTTTGTAAAAAATCAACCATAATAACCTATGAAGCAGAGATGCTTTGTAAAAAATCAATCACAATAGCCTATGAGGCAGAGATGCCTTGTAAAAAATCAACCATAATAACCTATGAAGCAAAGATGCTTTGTAAAAAATCAATCATAATAGCCTACAAGGCAGAGATGCCTTGTACAAAATCAACCATAATAGTCCATGAGGCAGAGATGCTTTGTAAAAAGTCAATTACAATTGCCAATGAGGCAGATATGCCTCGTAAACAATCAATCACAATAGCCTATGAGGCAGAGATGCCTTGTAAAAAATCAATCACAAAAGCCTATGAGGCAGAGATGCTTTGTAAAAAATCAACCATGATAGCCTATGAGGCAGAGATGCTTTGTAAAAAGTCAATTACAATAGCCTATGAGGCAGAGTTGCTTTGAAAAAAATCAATCACAATAGCCTATGAGGCAGTGGTGCCTTGTATAAAATCAACCGTAATAGCCTATGAGGCAGAGATGCTTTGTAAAAAGTCAACTACAATAGCCTATGAGGCAGAGATGCTTTGTAAAAAATCAATCACAATAGCCAATGAGGCAGAGGTGCCTTGTAAAAAATCAACCATAATAGCCAATGAGGCAGAGATGCCTTGTCAAAAATCAACCATAATAGCCTATGAGGCAGTGATGCCTTGTCAAAACTCAATCATAATAGGCTATGATGCAGATTCATTGAGAAATAAACATTTATGTTCAATCATTTTCAAAAATGCCTCAGCCTCTATTACTGTACATATTTCTCTCTACCCATCTCTCATCCACTACGGCTGTACATATTTCTCTTTTTTTTATCTCACATTCATGATTCTGTTATTTTTTGTTTGTTTAGGAGTTAAACTTTACACCAGAATGTCTTTGCATAATTCTCTTTTTCTCCGATTTCATCTCTTTTTATCTCTATTTTTGTTTTTTGCCTTTCTGTCTCCCTTTGTACAGCTATATATTTTCTTTATATACGTCTTTCTAATGTTCTCTCTCTATTCGAAACAATCAAAGGTGCACAGGCTACTTAATGATGTGTGTGTGTATGTGTGTGTGTGTGTCTGTCTGTCTGAGAGAGAGAGAGAACTACTTAAAATTAACATTATGCGTTTAACAAAGACCTTCTCGACAGGACCCAATCGATAGAGGTCATCCATTCAAACAAACAGACGAAAGTTATATTAAGTTTAAAATAAAGTTAGAGTGCTTGCAGCACAGAAAATAAATATTTTTCTTGGGCAAAACAAACGATACCAAGCAAACTCTGATGCATAACACGATTCATGCAGTATTTTCCAACTTTTATTTCGGGCGAAGGAATTATCCAGCGCGTGGCTTCTATTTACAGGTACAACGTAAAATAATAAATAACATTATTGGCTGCCTGTTTAAACTGATTTAATATCGTATTATTTGGATTCCCCATGGAACACTTCTTTTAGTGGACGAAATGAGTAGGTTGTTCCTACAGTCCCTTAAATAATTCATCATCACGGAACCTGTTGAAAGAAGAAAGCTTGCTTTGAAAGGGGCGATTCATCTACAGGCCATTATATCCTTATGTTTTGAAATGTATGCATTGCCAACTTTAAAGTAATTTATCAAGAAACACATTTGTGTTGAACATAAATCATATTTAATTTAACTGAAGCATTTTGTTATTAATAAACAAAAAGGCCATTAACTATCGATTGTTTCTGTTAACTAATCCCATGGAACTTTTCACTTAAAAATTATATCTCGTGGACAAAATTTGCTTGAATATAGTGAGTCTCTGATCTTCCATTTCAAAGTTTTATCTATATCACTACTTGACATATATGTTTAGGAAGTTGAGCTAGATACTACTTAAAAAATTTACTCGCACAAATCGTTCTTTTTTTACGTTCTAGTAACGATGAAACTAAGAAAGAACAAAATTAGTTGGTCAGCCTTCGAATATCATTTTAATCAGACACTTCTGTTGGCGTTTTGCATAGGATGCAGAATAAAATGATTTTACCATGTAAATCCTTTCAACAAGTTTTAAACAACGATTTATCGCATTAGGTTTTTCAAGGTGAATTGCGTATATACTCATATTGCAGAAAGACGTTCGGAAACTCAAGCCTTACATGTTGTTTAAATATAGAAGAGGCTTAATGGCGGTTTTGCATTTTTATAGTTTCATATACGTCACGGCCTTCTATTCCCGATGACCTTTATTCGTTTTAGTATAAAAGCCACATTTAACAATCCACGAAAATAAAGTGGCCGAAACAATGTCATGCAAGATAGACGCAGTAGCCTAGATCAGTAATTAACGTAAACGCCTATGACACTACTAAGTTAGACACGACAATTTATTATCAAAATGATCTGCATGTATGGTTCCAACTGTCAGTTTTTATTTGACTCTTAACAAGGTGATATCTGAGTGCATGCGATGGACTCGTTACACCACTTTCACGCATATATGCATCAACAAGTGGTACTAAATCACCATCAGTTTTAGCATCCGCTTTCAATCAGTCTAACACTCCGTCTGTAAATTCCGCAACATTATCACCACGGTCAGAAACCATTACTTATAAATAATGATAAATCTAATCTTAAAGATAAACACGAAAGACGGTAAAGTACCCAACGGGAGAGATGTGGAATACTTTTAAATGGATTTCATCTTTAACTATCAATGACACTGATGTCGTTTATATGAAAGATTTTCGAAGACTGTTTTCAGGTTCGTTACATATTATTACTCGTGGATCAAGCCGATTAGCTACTGATGGTGTTAATTGCCTCCATCCACTGTAATAAATAAATAAATATGCTTCAGATTCGCGCGGTGTTGAGATGTTAGATTTAAAGTTATAAAATCATTTCATTTCCTGTGATGGCTTGAATTGTAATTACATGCCAACAGTCTTTTGTTGAATCACTATAATAATATCCAAGAATATACCCTTGTTTGAATTTCACTTTAAATCCAAGTCTCTTTATTTCGAAGAATATTTTTTAGATGAACAATTTAATATTTCGAGTGAAATAAATAATTGGAATAAATAAAGTTCAGCCGAAATAAAATACAGGACACAACATTAAGACTTCTGCTTCTGATGTTATTGTGGGAATATATGCATTTTTCTAGTGACTAATTTTATATTTCTCTGCTTGCATTTCCTATACAAAAAACTATAACCTAACGAAAAATTTCATTCTAGAAGATTCCAAATGTTTACAAGATACAGTCTTAGTTATAATCATAAGGTGTATTGCTAAAATTTTAATAAAGAAATGGTAACACAATGTCATTGACTCAGATCAAGATAATAATCCAAATAGTTATCATCCAGTCATAAAAATGTTTAAAAAGTGTTGCTTACAAAACTGTCATTGATTATGGACAAGGCTAACATCAGAATTACAATTTAACATAGCCCACATCATATCGTGAAATAAAAATAAAAATAAAAAACTAACAAACAATACAAATTAAATATACATAATACCTGTAAATAAAAGTACTACGCGTGGTGGTAGTGTCAGATTTGTGATCTATTTATCTGCAAATTGTTTCATCCCGTCAAGATAGTCTTGGATAAACACAATCCACACTCCTTAGTCTTTGATTTTACCTTGTTTGTTTTAGTCATTTCAGTTAGGTTCTTTGTAACAGCGCCTCTTAGCCTGTCAACATCTTGAATGTCAACGTTAGACATTTTGCAATGTTTCAGTTCTATCTTCAAAAGTCATAAACAACAACAATCCGGCTGGTAAACTCAGTCAAATCCGCTTCATTGTTCAAATCTACATCAGCACCACGTCGTCGGGCTTAGTAATTTATGTAAATGTTAATAGACATATTATATAATATTAAATGTACTTTAATGTGAAGTGTTTGTGCTATTGGGCTTATGAACAAAGTTCAAAGTTGTATCAGGGACCATAGCCAGGTATGAGTAATACTTAAAATCTCTTTTGCTTCGATCAACCAACACTGGCGCGCCCCTGTCAATGTGAGATCTGATGTTTCTTTAGACTGAACCATTGTTTATACATTATTGAATTTTTTCTAAAAACGCCGTCAAAGTCCAAACCCCACTGCCAGATTTGCAATCACCGCTTTTGAGCGGCTTTATTAATAATTTTACTAACAGCAGCCGGCATTGTTTCTGTCGATGGTAGCGTGGTGCTTGAGCCAGATAAGCGTTGTGGCAATTTTACTTACCAGTACCATGAAATTTCACGTGTGTGGTTTGATGTTCAAATACCGAATGACGTTCATCAGGCGGCTGAGCTCTTATTTCTTCCACGTGATCGTGGACGCAATGTTGTCTACCCACATATAAATACGCGTTAACCATTGTCGATGGTGCAAACAGATTCACAGAAGCTGACCTGTTGATGTCAAAAGATTCAGCACGTGTCGCAGATGCACTTGAACGCATTTACTCACACGGACCACAAACATGGCCACAAGTATTAAAAGTCGATCCTGATAAAGATTGTATCGGCTCTCTTGTTGCGTTGCTGTTGACACACTATGCACGAGTTCGTGTTGGACATGTTTACATCACCATGACCAAGCTATTGTGGAACTATATAATGGTACACGTCGGTCATCGGTGCACGCACGATTTCTTAATGAGGCCTCAACGATCTCAGGAATAGGTATAGATAATACAGCTTCATTATTTATAGCAACATTTAATAATGAAATCAAACGCACAGTTGGATTAAAGTCGCTATTGCGATTCGGCAAAGACTGTCATGGCTACTCAGAAACTGAGAACCACTAATCGTTAGAACCACTCGGAAACAATTTTGTTCGGTATTTATATGCACATGAGGAGGTAGAAGGTTAATAAAGCCGTGATGCTGACCTGTCTGGTACAACAGTGAATTGATTCTCTAGGACATCAGGGGACGAATATATACTCAAAGGCAACCAAATACATTACCTTTTGTGAGAGCGAAATTTGCAAAGTCGTTCAAGCGATAACGGAACGGCAACCAAGATCTATTTTAATACGAAGACGTGTCGCTTTGCGATTCACAGAGCACTAGTGGACGTCCTTGGACATCATTCAGTTTGAGCTGATTCATAATAGCATGATGCCCAAGCATGCAAGTAGTAGTGTCATTGGGTAATATCCATCATTTGGTGTCAGGTGGCGACACACTCACCTTGGAGCATCGATATACACCCATGCGATGTTTCCGACACCATATCAAAATTACAACATGTGCAAATTAATGTCGCTCTCTGAGACATGCGACATACATGTCTTGCGTGGCCTGTTTAATGTTTTTCGGCCCAACCGTAATCGAATACATTTTAGATCGACGTTCCATATATTCTTCGATTTGTTTACCAGAGCTTTCGTTTTTGAATTTACCAGCAACATTTTCATTGGCTATTTTATTGGCTTTGCTAAACATAGGGTGTACTTGTGGATACTTGCTGTTGTCAAATTCTTTCACAAGTACGCTTATGATATCCGAATAAATGTCATCGGGGGTTATTGTCATCATAAACGAGTTTGTGTCGGTACAAAACATCTTTACATGATCCGGATAAAACGGTTTGATCTTGTTGTAATTAAGCGCGTACATGAGCAGTTTCGGCACGTCACGTACTGATGAACCAAAACAAATAGGTTTAGTCAACTTTAGTTTTGCGTTTTCACAATGGACAGCAACAAACCACCTATCAAAGATCTTTCAGGATTCAAATGCTGGGTCAATTCGAATTCGCTTTCGTAAATTGACCATTGTTTTCCCAAATATGGAATTGTTCTTGAGCTTGAAGAAATCTTTTTCAAAGTAGTTTGTGGTCTTTGTTCTCAAATCTGTATTCATCTGAATATATGGGAAAATCCAAACGTGCAGGCGAAATACAGGCATTCCATGGATTTTACATGCACGCATCGACACTCGCAGCAAGTATATATGTAGATTTCGTACGTGTAATACATAATTGCTTTTGGTCGTGAGACTTGGAACAAACTTAGCGCATTTCAGTAAAAATAAACCAGGATTCATTCAATAGTGTGCACTGATAAGGTGACCACTACTCAGCAGGCACCAGGCACTAAAAACGTTTTTGGTGCAAAGTGAATGTTTTGGTTCATCAGTACTTGACATGTCGATGCTGCTCATTTACGAGCTTAATTACGACAAGATCAAAGTTGTCACCGATCGAGGCATTTTATTCGTCATTGTATCACGATCGTATTTCCTCCAACGACTATGAACATGCAAACAAAGAGAGTTAAAATTTATATTGACCAAAATCCGCTAATTAATTAATCAATTGGTGTGGTGCGCGTGGTGAATTTTTCTAGGATATTCTAGATCCACTTTAAAGAAGTGTCCTTGGTCGCTATTGCTATTATATCTCATGTACATGTTTGTGTAGAACAACGTGTGCAACATCATACCACTGAAATCAGCCGACAGGAAAGGGCTGCATCATTGCCCAGCCATAAAGGTTAATGTTGTAAAATTGCTTGATGTAACTGACAGGGCAGCGGGTTATACCCGTCTATATTGGGTTGTTTGCACACGCACGTTGATTACTTGTCATGGAAATCCGGGCTCAAAGTGATTAATTAATTAGCAGATTTTGGTCAATATAAATTCGAACTCTCTTTGTTTGCAAGTTCATCGTCGTTGGCGGAAATACCATCGTGATACAATGACGAATAAAATGCCTCGATCGGTGACAATTTTCGTTTCAGCAAATTGATCCCAATTGTTCATGTATTGGTATGGGTACGCACCTTTTCTCACTAACAGGTGAGTGTTCCTGGAGCAATATCGATTAGTGACTTAGATGTTTTCTTCCGCTAGATTACTTGATAACTACTGTAAACACTTGAACAACGATATCAGGGCTAAGTGTCTTAAATTTGTTCAGTGTAGCCTAAGTAACCTACACGGGAAATTATATATTGCCAAAATTGAGTTCACCCAGGTGCAGCCAGTATCATCGAGGCTGGTCTTGATTAGCACTAGCCAGATAAAGCGCGAACAAATCTGACCATTCAAAACCTCTGTTATCAGAATTGTTCACATTTACCAATGATCGTAGTAGAATACACCCTGGCGGTGGCATGTAACTTATTCCACGAAACGGTTGATATGGGGGAAATATGCACTCAGCTTGAGCACATCTGTCAAATATCCATCCTGATCTAGTTTTAGTGTATTTTTTTCCAATGTCTGGAGAATCTGTTCAATTTCTTAGTAGACTTCATCACTGCGAACCTTGTTGTTACGTTTCAGAACTGTACAAGCTCTGCTGTGAATCCACGGTGTTCTAGTTTTAAATCTACCCTTGTTACGATTAAGTGGCATAACAAAATGTGCATTATGGACAATATCCTCCTTAACTCAGGGGGACCAGAGTGCTGTAACACCGACACAATTCCATGAATAATATTTGATAACAGTTATCGAGAGTTTCTACCTGCTTTATCCAATTGCAAAGTCTGTCAATAATTGTTTTAATTTTTGTAATCTAGCAAGATCAGAAACTGCATTATCTTCAATCCTACCTATAATTTCAATTATTTATACGTCTGTTTCCCGTATTTGTGCAGAAGTCACACTTGTTTGTGCAATAATAAGTGCCGCGAATCTTCGTCGACGCGCGTGATAATATTAACGAATAAATCAACTTAGCCGGAAAAGTTGATTACGTGGATTGACCCCAGTACCACATTTTAAGATATACTCAATACGCGAGCAAATATGATTTACGGTATTATTAATAATGGCATGTTCTGCCGCATAGTTTATATTCTCAATGCATAAACCTTAAGAGTTATTGAATCTCAATGCCATTGAACCTCTGATTGGGCAAAGCCACAATAATGGATACCTGTCGCCGCTGTTTTATTTCCTCGTCTGCATCAAATGCCACAACCATTTCGAGGCTAGGCCGATAAAGAACTTTACAAAGGTCATTATTTGACTTTAGGGTAATTTGAAATTTTAAGTCAGGCTTGTTCTTATTAGAATCATTAAATTCACATGCAGACATGGATACAATAAATTTCAGCTTGCTATTACCCCAACGTAGCTCAAATAACCTATTGCTAAGTATTACACTAGTTCGAATGCGACCAGACTCTGTATGTTTGTACCAAAAACATCAAATGTCTTGCTGCGTTAGTAAACATTTTTTGCTTCATTGCTTTTAGTAATAGCTTCTGCAATTGTTTCCAGTGCTTGCGCTGTATCTCTTCTCCTTCGTGTTATTTAAATTCGTTTATCTTCTGAAGAATGGTGAGTTCGGGTGCCATTTCTTTTATTAATACCAAAAGCATTTGCCTAGTTGATTTTGCTCTTGAGGATAATCATCACTGTTAGAATATTAGCTCATATCAGAAAATTCACTCCTTTCAGATGTATTAGATGAGTGTGTCAATGTCAGGGGTATAAATCCTTCTTGCACAATATCAAATACAGTTTTATCTTTTTCTTTTCATTGATGTTTAAGATCACTCCTGAATTAATTAATTTATCGATATGTACCTGATATGTGTCCTTAAATATGTGTAACCTCGTTCGAGCCTCTTTGATCAATCAGCATGATGCATTCAAACGAAACAGTGATTGAAGCTTTAACGTCAAAATGTTTATTTTCCAGTCGTCGGGAAGAACCATGTTGTTGTTTGAGGTTATTTGTTATTTTATATATCGCGGCAATACACTATATTAGTTACTTATATCATAGCCAGTATAATTTACCTGCAACAAAAATTATTCTAGGGCAAAAAAATCAATAACTTGGTTTTTGTACAATATAATCTGTAGTATAGTTACCATCAGTAATATAAACCTGACTGAAATCTTTGCCATGCTGATCAATATCATAATATACTATCATGTATACTGTAGTTGTGTCTTAAGCTTTTTAAGCGTTTTACTGATCTAGGCCAGTATGACTCTTTCATTGTTTTCTCCACATCCTTTTCATGGATTGTTAAGTACAAGATTGCACATAATATGTGTCTTTTATACCAAACTGAATAAAACTCATGGGCGATAGGAGACGTTGATATATGTAAAACTGAAGAAGAAAAAAACCCCACCATTAACCGCTATTAACCTCTTCTATATTTAAGCTGGATACCATGTGTGTGTGTATGTGTGTTTTGTGTAGTGCACAAAGTAAATACTAGTACTAATATCACTACAAAATTAGAACCTTTAAGGCACCAAATAAATATCGCTTGTAAACAATTCTTTCCACTGACCGCTATGCAGTACATCATACAGTGAGTTATTTCCTTTTGCAGTGGTGATCATGTTTAGTCCATATATACGGCTTTTATCATTTAGTATATATTGTTATAGTGTGTCACAACTTCAAGTACATTATCACCATTACAAAAGGAAATAACTCACTGTATGATGTCAAAGCGGTCAATGGAGAAAAAAATTATTAAAAAAAAAAAAAACAACAGATGTTTCCAACGGCAACTAAACGATGTAAATGGTGTAATCGATCTTCTTTTAGGTACATCCCGAGAATGAAACGACAACGATAATTTTTTTTATAAAACAAATCCTAGTTTGTGTGTCACTTTACTTGCGAAAACGCTATAACGGTTGTTTACTTGTTTTATATTATGTCTTCGAATGAAATAATAGTTGTAACCTAAATGTACAGATCTAAACCTTAACTTTCTTGTTCTCTTGATAATGAACTTGTTTTGTCACTGATTATATACATCTTGTCAAATTTCGATACTAGCGCAATAGATATTGCTCGGGCGACAATAACTGTATTATAACAAGAAATAACCAACCCTGCAATGTGGGGTTGGGTTGGGTTGGGGTTGGCACAGACCTTGATGATCAACAAACCGTCAAAAGAACCGTGATTTAGTGCCCTAACCACTGATGAAATCAGACAAACATCAGTGCTAGCCATTATTACATTTCATTTCCCATTTCCTTCAGAGAAATCGATAATGACTTCTCCCTGTACACGCCAGTGTTTTCAGTTTCAATTCGTAATCTAAATTCCAAAGGGGCAGGCCTGTTACAGCTGTCGACCCTGACCTTAATACGAACAGGGTAAGGTTTGATTTCGGTCCACTATCAGAAAAACTGTACTTTAATCAATTTTCAATTTTATATATATATATATATATATATATATATATATATATATATATATATATATATATATATATATATATATGATCTGGGAGAATGGAAGACAATGCGTAGAGCAGCATGGCATAGCAGAATATATTAAATAAGCAAGAAAGATAGAAAGTAATTATGTTTACATATTTTCGATTATAGGTTATCTTCTTCATTGTGTCTATATAATTAGAACGTGCCTTCAATCACATGCATTGTCTTGTTGAAATGTGTAAAACCTACTTTATGTTTTAATTGTTCTTTTGAAAGTGTATCTCAGTCTGTCCATTTCCTTAATATGTATTGTTAGTCGCCAAAAATTCACCTACCCACATAAAACATGTAGAAATAAAGAAAAGCAACAAAAAAAAAAAATAAAAGAGGCATAGAACAGTTACGGGTGGTAGGTATATGGTTAACGGGGGTAAATTTTTCATAGCATTGTAATTGCTTTCAAGCAAACATACTAACGGAAATCCCATTCTTCTCTGATATGACAAGTGTTGCATTATTATCCGAAATGTGCATGAGTATTATCCACTGAATCAGTAGATATTACATACATTAATATTACACGGAAAAGTTTAAACACCGAGTGAATCAATTTTCACCAACCGCTTGAGGGGGCCCCGAGTGGCCGAGTGGTCTGAAGCGCTTTCCGTTACGGATCACTGCCATCTCACCTCTGTCTGCGTGGGTTCGAGTCTTGGATTCGGCCAATGTGGGTATGCGAGATAGCTTGCCAATAGCTTCTCGTGGGTCGGTGGTTCCTTCTGGGGTTTTCCCGGGTTCTTCCTCCACCATTAATACTGGCCGCCATGTATAGCCTATCGTGTGCTGAAAACCACACAGCACCAACGCCAACCGCTTGAGTTCCGCATGAGGTAGACGTTTCCCTACCTCCAAGGATTTCATGGCAACAGTCGTTGTCAAATGAAAGTTTCTTCCACGCAGAAGTATCATACATAACATTTCTCTGTTCAACGACTACACACACACACACACACACGTATGCACAGATACATACATACATACATACATACATACATACATACATACATACATACATACATACATACACACATACATAGGCCTGTTCGATAAGGGTTGTTACCTCCCCTGACAATAGGCTGTCTTGAAAAGTTCGTTGGTACATTGAAATCAGAAACCGTTTGGGTGAGTTTACCATCCCTATTTCCGGCGAGCAATACTCCCTATAGATGCATCAACTAGCTAGTCGCTAACTATAAGCGATACTAAGTAAAAAAAATAGCAGTTTTTGTTATTTTGCAGTTTTACACATTTCTAGTGGCATAGATCGATTTAGCATGATGAAAACCATATAAATTGATATCAAATTTGTCATAATCGGAGGTTATATACGATTGGTATGACTTATTTGCCTATACGGAAAACGTTCGTACAGGAAGGCATTAGGCGCACGGACAGACAAATCAAAACGTACTTAATAAGATACATACACACATTATATACTGTTGAATAGCTTGTATTTTATGCTTCAAATCTATAGTATTAGCATAGAAATATATTGCGCCATCGCAAAGTGGCACGGGTAGAGACACATGGCACGGACATGTATATTGGTAAAGTCGCTAACCCTAAGCGATTTTGAGTTTTAAAAAATTCCAACTGTTTTATTTTGCATTTTCGCACATTTGTATTGGCATTGATCGATTTAGGATGATTTGAAACATATAAATTCATATCAAATTTGTCAAAGTCGGTGGCTGTTTACGATCGGTATGATCTATTTGCTGATATGGAAAATGTTTGCATAGGAAGGCATTAGGCGCATTGACAGACAAATGAAGACGTATTTTATAATATACATACACATATTATATGCTGGTCTATAGCTTGAATTCTATGTTTGAAATATATAGTGTTAGCATCGAAATATGTGGCACCATGGCAACAAGGCCAAGGTAGAAGAGGCATACAGCATGGATCTGTAGATCGGTAAAGTCGCTAACCCTAAGCTATACTAAGTAAAAAATACCAACTATTTTATTTTCATTTGTGCACATTTCTATTGAATAGATCGAAATTGAGTGATTGGAACCATATAAGCTGATATCAAATTTGTCATAACCAGTGGTTGTATATGATTGGTATGACTTATTTGCCTATACGGAAAAAGTTTGTATAGAAATGCGTTAGTCGCACGGACAGACAAATGAAGACGTATTTAATAGGATACATGCACACATTATAAACTGTTGGATAGCTTTATTTTCATGCTTCCAGTCTATAGTATTAGCATTGAAATATGTGGCACCATCGCAAAAAGGCAAGGGTAGAGGCACATATAATGGATAGGCAGATCGGTAAAGTCGCCAACCCTAAGCGATACTGAGTAAAATATATCAACTGTTTTACTTCGCATTTTTATACCTGTTCATTTCTATTGGCATATATCAATTTATAGTGATGAGAACAATATAAATTGATATCAAATTTGTCAAAATCGGTGGTTGTATATGATTGGTATGACTTATTTACCTATGCGGAAAACGTATGAATAGGTACCAGGCTATAGGCGCACGGAAAGACAAATGAAGACGTAGTTAATAAGATGCATACACATATTACATACTTATTATATATATTATATAGCTTGAATTGTATGCTTCACATCCATTGTATTAGCATAGAGATATGTGGGACCATCCAAAAAATGGCATGGGTAGACGCATGTATCAAGGATATGAAGATCGGTAGCGTTCGTATGGAAAGGCGTTAGGGGAACGGACAGACACATGAAGACGTACTTAATAAGATACCTACACATTATATACTGTTGTATGGCTTGAATTCTATGCTTCATATACATAGTATTGGCATCAAAATATGTGGTACCCCCATAAAACGGCATGGGTAGATGCACATAATCTGGATATGAAAATCGGTAAGTTCGCAAGCGATACTGAATAAAAAATACAAACTTTTATTTTTTTTGCATTTGTACAAATTTCTATTGGCACAAATGGTTTTAGAGTGATGAGAAACGTATCATTGATATCAAATTTGTCCAAATTGGTGGTTGTTTACGATTGGTATGACTTTTCTGCCTAGACAAATAACGTTCGTGTAATGAATGCATTAGACGCACGAGCAGACAAATGATGACGTGCTTAATACGATACATACACATATTATATATTGTTGTATAGTTTGGACTCTATGCTTTACATCTATAGTATTAGCAGTGAAATATGTGGCACCATCACAAAACGGCATGGGTAGATTCGCGCAGCAAGGACATGAAGATCGGTGACGTTCGTATAGGAAAGCATTAGGCGAACGGACAGACAAATGAAGAAGTAATTAATAACATATCTACACATATTTATACTGTTGTATAGCTTGAATTATATGCTTCACATTTATAGTATTGGCATGGAAATATGTGGTACCATCGCAAAACGGCATGGGTAGATGCACGTAGCCTGGATATGAAAATAAATAAATTCGCATGAGATACCGATTAAAAAATAATTAAAAAATTGTTTTGCATTTTAACATATTTTAATTGGCATAGATCGATTTAGACTAATGAAAACTTTATAAATTGCTATCAAATGAATGCGTGATTAATAAGATACATACACACATTATATACTGTTTGATAGCTTTAATTCTATGCTTTGTTGGACTCCATCACAGCATATAGATTTGTTCGCCGGAAGAGCGTTGCATCATGGGTAAATTAGGGGAATTAATAAGTCAAGGTACGTACGGGTGGACTAAACCCTTAGTAAAATTCCTAGGGATAGTATGAGTGTGTTAGAGATGGCAGGTAAGAGGAGAATGAAAAGCAACAAATTCTACTAAAATTATTAATTTTCTATTTAAAAGTTCAATTGCACAAATAAAAACAAAACCTATCGGCACTACGCTTATTGTATGGGTTATATACACTGTATCATCAGAAGAATACATTGTAAACAAAATAAATATGGATAGGATGCATTTTTACGCAACTTTCGAAAAGCAGGAAGAACTAGACTATCTATGCTCAGTATTATAGAAACGTTTGTAAATCAGTGACATGTTTAACGTACCTTAGAAATATAGAGTTTTGTATTCCATTTCTAAAACGAAATGGAGTATTTGACCTAGCTTGATACCTCACGGCTTTTTGATCTCTGGTTATGTTTTTACTTGATCGACACAAACAATCTTGTATGTTGTCTTTTCTACTGTGCTTGTAGCGAACAAATATTTTACGTGGAAAATTGTGCTGTGAGGAATAGAACATTAGACACGTATTTCAAATGTGTGTATCATCATGACCGAAATACAAACTGAATGCATAGAATGTGTATTCTGTCACAATTTAGAAAGAGAAAGTGTGAAAGATTGTGTGTAAACATGTGATTGTCATGTCAATTTTTACACCCTTTGTTCCTAATTGGGAGTAATAATATTTTCAGTTTTGAATACTGTTTAATATCTAGGTCAAGTTATCTCGGTTGGATTTAAGACATCAGCGAAAGCTGAACTGATAAACCGTCTACATCAATTTCTCTATCTCCCCGGTATTTGCTATTTGCTGCGGCCTTTGCTACTGCGAGGTCATGGTGTATTCTTTCAAAGGTAAATTTAACAGGAATAATTCAAGTATTGTTTCATTCTAGAGCTTCTTTTCTTAACACTTTTCAGTTTATTTGTAAACAAATAAAGCGACAAAAATAAATTTAAAAAAGAAACAAACAAAATATACAGCCCACTCGTTCCTGTCGGTCATTTGACGGAACGAGCCGAAATATTTTAATAAACATACCGTTTAGTATAATCCACTACTGTTGCCAATATCGACACCATTTTGTGGTCCAGATATACAAGAATAGTGTCCGTGAAAACACTTTTATTTATTTATATTTTAATTTCTTTGTTGTTTGTTTCATTCTTTCTTACATTTAAAAAAAAACAACATTCTGTTGTCGTTTTACCTTTCCTTTTTGTTTTTATTTTTTCTGTATTTTTTATCTTTTGTTCAATTTGTCTTTCTCCTTTAGGAACATAGGATTAATTTTTATATTTTTCAGGCACACACTAGAACAGGCATGGGCAACTTCCTCCAGAGCGCGAACCGGATATGTGATTTGTAAAGCCACACCGTATGATGTAAATTAACGGCTAAAATCACATAAAGGGCCGGATCCGACCCGCAGGCCATTTGTTTGCCCATCCGTAAAGTGTAAAAAGCTTCTCTGGGCATACTTAGAGACAACAAGTAAACCAGATTTAGTTTTCCTGTGTTGATTGATGCAGTATAATAATCTGGAGATATAGTATAAACTGAACGCAGAACAATGAAGATACGTCGCTGTACTGGACTAGACTGTATTAACTGTACCATCATATATTGTATTCACTGTACTTTACTATACTGTATTTATCGTTCTGTATTATACCTTTCTCTATCTTAAATACGTGCCGTCAAATGTTGTTGTTTTTTTTCTTCTCCAAAAATGGCGTTATCGATGTTAAAATTTTTTTGTTGTTATCAAGAATTTCAATAGGTTTTCTGTGCGTCTGAGTAAAATTTTCCAGACATTGTAACATCAATGTCAGTGAATAGGGTATTCCAAGTCGTGTTATTTTATTTTGGACCATTCATTAGCTCTCTGAACGGCATAATCACCGTTAGATACTTTGCAGAGTTTAAGTTAATGAAATGACACATCCTTTGAAACTTTTCATTTTATTATACTTCAGTCTGCATTCAAATTTCTTTCTCATTTCAAAAAACGTTGATGTAAATCTTCGGATTCTGAGGATCAAGTGGCAATGACACATGTGATTTAGTAATTTCCTGCATAAGAGAGACATATTTCTCCGACAAGTACTTCAGAGATTATAATTATTTTAGTCACCTATCACTATTTTTGTCTCTTGACTTAATATTTAGAACTTTAATAGTCGATTTTGTGTCAAAAATAAGCAGCTTTGGAAAAGATGGCTATTTTAAGATTTTTAAAGCGCTCAAGCATTGGTTAGATGTGTTCTCAGATCTTACAATTACACCAGACCAAAGAGGATTCTTTTCTTTCCAATTACATTAATATTCGTGTATATATAATGTGCTTCGCATGTATGTATGTATGTATGTATGTATGTATGTATGTATGTATGTATGTATGTACGTATGTGTGTGTATGTATGTATGTATGTATGTATGTACGTACGTACGTATGTATGTGTGTGTGTATATGTATGTATGTATGTATGTATGTATGTATGTATGTATGTATGTATGTATTCATCTTTAATTTGTTCGTATACCTATTCAGTATTGGTTGTGATATTGATGTTAGTAATATTACCTTTACTGTACAAAGAAAAAAACAATTTTATCTTAAATTTCTGATGTACACGCATGCTGAAAAAAAGCTTTAGCTTGGTCTACGTATTGCTCACTGAAAATCAATAACTGATTTTAATTTAGCCATAGTAACTGTACATTCTTTGTTTAAGACTGTCTTAGTAACGTAGTTACTATTTCGATTAGTAATTTTTCTTTAAAATCAGAATATGCTAGAATTAACAGACCTTTCTTAAATCCCGTATGTATGATAGTAGAGTAGAGTAATAGTAATGTGATTATAGCACACACACACACACACACACACACACACTAATCTTTTCGAATTATACGAAGATTTAAAAAAAAACAAATAATATATATCATAACAATATTGTATATTTCAGATCGGCATTAGAAATTAGAATATATATTTATCACTGTAATAATTTTGTTAATGTTGGATGCATCTTTCTCCGGAGTCTTTATGTCGGCCGAAATAAACAATAGAAAACGAAAGAAAATATATCAAATAACGAGCATCACTCCTAAGATGGATGATAGCTGGTAAGTTGTTCAACCGAAAACAAAGTCGTTCTGGTGTCAAATTCTTATGTTTGAAGTATCGCTCAAAGTGTACATTATACTTTCCGTAAAGTGTGCCGTGAATTCGCTTTACAGGAAATGTGTTTATGGATGAATATATTACTAAGTTCTAATGGAAAATGTGCTATTAATGATGACGTCCGAGCAGATTATATCAATATATGCTTGCCTTTAGTTGTTTACTATATGTCTAGATGTAAATAACGTAATATCATAATAGTTCAGGCATAATAATTTAATTGGCCGTTTCTAATGTAGGCTGATTTAAATTCTTTTATCTTTTTTCTTCATTTAAAGAAACAGTTTTATCTCGCTGCGTTCCTCTAATACATGCTTGTAACGAACCTATCGATAACGTCAAAACCTACCACTGGACGGTTGCCGTAAACTGATCTACCACTAACAATGACAGTTACCATTGGACCGTTGACGTAAACTGATCTACCACTGAAAATGACAGTTACCATTAGTGGCGCTGTACAGTTTCGTATTTTGCATAGGTTAGAATTTTAAAGAAAAAGAATTTCCCCTGCTTTCCTCACTGGTTATACTGGCTATTTAAAAATAACCTTGTATATCTTAGGTATAATTCAAAGAACCTTTAATTCCCTTTATTTTGGTGCATGATTGATGGGTGTAATATGGGTTATAGAGTATACAGATTGGCCTTACTCCAGATGTGCACCTTTCAAAAAAGTGATAGCTCTACTTGGTCATTTTCACTTCCTGAACTTCAGAGGTAACTTGTATAAAAAAGAGCCGATAACTTTTTTTTTACATTTTATATATTTGGTAATTCATTCATTGCACTTTCAGAAACTGGTATTGTCTAGTCTGGCAAAATTCATTTTCATTATTTTAATAGCTGCTATGGACAGTGTACTTTAGACTAATTCAGGCTGATTATTTTAGCACAAGGGAGCATTCATTTTAGTTAGCTGTGTGTTTAAATCATGTACAATTTCCAAAAGTACAATATCCAAAGAAATATCGTCCACATTACATTAATGTAGCATAGAGGTATGCCACCATTCTCTCCATTGTGCATGTTTTAAATGCAAACAACTTCACCTTACATACGTCACTCTCTCAAAAGTACATAATAATTGGTGAGCGCCCCCAATGTCAGTTACCATTGGACCGTTGACGTAAACTGATCTACCACTAACAATGACACTTAAATTGGACCATTGACGTATACTGATCTATCACTAACAATGACAGTTACCACTGGACCGTTGACGTAAACTGATCTACCACTAACAATGACACTTAAACTGGACCATTGACGTATACTGATCTACCACTAACAATGACAGTTACCACTGGACCGTTGACGTAAACTGATCTACCACTAACAATGACAGTTACCACTGGACCGTTGACGTATACTGATCTACCACTAACAATGACACTTAAATTGGACCATTGACGTATACTGATCTACCACTAACAATGACAGTTACCACTGGACCGTTGACGTATACTGATCTATCACTAACAATGACAGTTACCATTGGATTGTTGCCTTAAAATGATCTATCTCTAACAGTGACAAGCTATAATAATTGGAAAAAGGGTAATTTCCGGAATAGAACTGGTCTTTTCACATCAAAACATAAAATATACATTATAAAATTCCCGCATTTATAAATCATTGCATTGAATAGCATCTGCGTGTATTATTCTGTTGTATCCTCCATACAACTGTGATATGTTTACTTAAATTCACTCTCAATATAAAAAATTAAATCACATAACTGTAAATTTATCGGGAATATTTTTGAAACATTTGTGTGTATTATTTCTAGTTCCTTAGCCTCATAAGTGATACGTCATGTGTTGTTCGTGCTTTACAGCATTTCCCTATTACCATGTAAAGTTGATAGCTTCAGTAGGCAATTCTTTCTTTATTAAGATAGCAGCAAGGGGAGCAGACCGATAAAAACAATGCGACATATTTTTTATGGGGAGCCTCTCATCAAGGCCCCTTTTTACGAAATGGGGGGCTAAAAATGTTGTTTTAGCCAAGTGGTGTTTACTCATTATACTATCTAAAAGTCAGTCCGAGGCTTGTGTGCAAGAGTACGCTACCGATATTTTGGAGGAGAGTGGGAGGGGGTAAAAAAGTGGCTACCGACAAATTTATCTGATCTGTAAATAAAGGAAGTGCCCGCGACCAGGTTGAATGACGTTGGATATCTGTTAAGTCTTGGATAATTGTTATATTTTTTTTTTCACTGCATTTGTTGGATCGCTAAGTGCGAACTTTTAGAGATTCAGAGGATTTATTTTCCGTTTTTCTTTTTCCGTTGCAATTGTTGGATCGCCAAGTACGAAAGAGGGTTTTTGGTTTGTTAATTTGTAATCATGCACCTTTGTTTCGGTTCTGGAGGGCCTAAGCAAGTTGCACCTGGGTTAGCTTTATTTGTATAAGTTTACGATTACCCATTTAACGATATTTTGTCTTTTTTCATTGCATCGCGGCCCCCCCCCCCCATAATAGGATATGTCGCAGACGCTGACAATTTGCCTACCGCGTTCTTTTCTGGACCCGAGCTCATGAAGTAGTTTTCTCTGGTCTGCACTCTTGAACCACTACAGACATTAAAGATACACACGCATTCAGATTGTGTAATTTATTTATCAAGTGTTCATATTTAATGTAACAGGTATATTTCTCTAGAGAGTCTACAATAATCAATTATTACTTTGTAAAATCTTTGCGAGTTATAACATATTCAACCTCATGTGGGAAACCCTATGTGTTATTAATAGCGATAGGTATTTTTAGCGCAAACACGTGACCAGGACAATGCCTAAATTTTGAGTCAAATTGAGTTTCCGGTAATTGATTGTATTTAGAAAAATACGTTACATTAATGTAATACAGTAAAACCCTGTGACTTAGTGATCTGTAATTAAATCGTTGTTGTAATAATAATAATAATGAGTGATTCTATGCTTAATTAGCTCGACAACGACTAGATGCAATTAAGAAGTATCTTCCAGTACGTGATCCAGCAAACAACAGTTGCGACAACGCCAGGATGCTAAAGTGGAATTTACAGTGGGTACAGAAAAGTTATTTAAACCAGTCACAAAAGACACTAAAGATCTTCCGTCGTTACAACAAACTTTAAATCAACCGAAAAAAGCAGAAAGAACTAAAAAATACAATTCTCCGAGAATTTCCATCTGAAATAGCTCCTGCTCAGACACCTATTCAGCAACCCATATAGGCTATATAATTATTTCCTTATGAGACTGATGATACAGAAGATCAACCAGAAATTGTTCAACTACCACCAAAAGTTAAAATTAATTTGTTAGATAGATTTACTGAGAAAGGTATTGTCGCTATTAGGATACAAAAAAAAATCGTTAATATTGCCGCGTTTGGGTTGTAAAAAAAGAAAGATATGTAAAACCTAAATATCTTAAACTACAAAAAGTAATGAAAAATGGCGTAAATATTTATATCGTAACATTACCAAAACTAACCATGTCAAAGAAAATGATGAATATTTTAAACCTTTAACAGATGCGCGTGTTAGATAAATACAACTGGAAAAGAAAGAAAAAACAACAACACCACATGAAGTAACTGAGACTCAACTTGAAAATGTAGAAGAAGAAGGAAAATCGGGTGTAAAAACAAAATCTGAAAAACGAAACGGGGAAACCGATTATTTTATATCGTATTATTACCAAAATTATTTTACCGACCGGCAGCGTTCCTTAGAACCACACCTAGACAAACATGATGAAACACCTGAAGGAGAATCCGGAAGAGACCTTGCCACTCTCGATAGACGTCGTAAGAAATAAACCACGCCGGTGATTCAAGATAAACTTTGTCCCAATACCATCCTCGCTGGTGTTGATCAACTAGAAATTCTGATTGGTGGAAGACGAGCTTTCTACAATTGCCAAGAAATCATCGATGAAGCGGCTGCTATTTGTCAGTGTTTATTTACCGGTGGCGTCATGGACTCTGGAGTCAATCGGGCGCTGATTGATGAAATTACCGACGATTACCACAGTTAGTGATCAGTTAGATCGGCGATAACAAAATAACACGACTATACACAATACCCAACCTGGACCTGAAATCGTCATGGTGATAAATTCACAATTACCTGTTTATAAAATAATCTACGGAGATGGGCCCAGCGATGTTATTCAAGGTTTATTTAGAAGGATAGCCCCAAAAGCTATTCCGATTACAAAACAATTAGGCATGACGTTGTGCGTGATAAGGATATCGACATTATTGGTGATGTTGCTGTTAAAGCATTCTCGGTGACCAAAGACAGATCCGCAGGATTAGAACGACGAACACCACAGCAGAATGTAAGCATTCTAATAAAACAGTCCAGCACCGAAGTGATGCATCCAAGTGTCAACAAAATAATTAATCAAGCCTCAAAAGAGCGGTTGAAAGAATTAGCTGGATTGCCATGACCGACAAAACAACAAATAGGCGCCGAGAGAGAACAAAACATAACAGCAAGTCTAATAGACGACAGTAGTCTTGCTCGACGGTCGTTTAAGACAACAACAACTATAAATAAAAATGTTCAACCGTGTATTTGATCCATCATTTGACATACACGCACCAGTCCTCAAATATGAATTAGTGAGTGATTGTTAGTATTATTCTTATGATGCAAGTGTATCTGACGCACGTGGACAAATCGAACTACAAGTGCAGGATACAAGCAAATATTTTCTGCTCGCCGTGGCATTCACTGAGATCGAAGGAAGACTTCTGAAAAGAGATGATACCGCATATACAGTGATGTTCGAGTTGGTTTTTATTAATAATGGTGTTATGGCGTTATTTAACAATGCCACATATATGATCAAAGGAAAAAGCATTGAATCATGTCTCGAAAATGTCGACGTTGCCACGACAATACTAGGTCGGGCAAGATATTCCGATGATCCTTAAAGGTCAGCTGGTCCGTCAAGGACACCACTGATCAGCCCGACAGTGGCAACGTGATAATGAATGCCGCTGAAACTGAAGTAAGATCGATGAATGAAGAGTTTATTCTGGGATCTGCATCACGTCGATCAATGTTAAAGGGTAATAACAGAGAATATTCGTCTGTGATTCCACTCTCTCACATTTTTGAATTCTGCAGACATGTCAGAAAAGTTATTTTCGGTGCTAAACACACGGTGGTACTTGTCAGAAAGCCACCGACGACGATGATCTCAGGCGCCCTGTTAGTGATCCTGGTAAGGTAATGGTAATACTGACAAAACTTTAGTTGTGGATGCCAGTAATAACACCATCACTCATTAAAGAACAATGGGTGCCCTCTTTCATGGACAGTGGCAGCAATTCAACGTTGTCATGATTGACGATGACTAAAGACAGTGTCCAGAGTAATGTTGATGGGTTATTTACATGGCATATATCATCACATCTGGGAGTGTCGGCGCCATGACATATATTCACAGCGTTTCAGGATAACTCCAGAGTAGACTCGAAAGGTCCTAACTCCAATGCTGTTTGACTTGTTGGAGTTTCTGATTTTTTGCTGTTGTTGTTGTAGGGTTTAACGCCATTTTTCAGCACATTATAGGCTATACATGGCGGCCAGTATTAATGGTGGAGGAAGAACCCGGGAAAACCCCAAAAAGAACCACCGACCCACGAGAAGCTACTGGCAAGCTTTCTCACATACCCACATAGGCTGAATCCAAGACTCGAACCCACGCTGACAGAGGTGAGATGGCAGTGATCCGTAACGGAAAGCGCTTTAGACCACTCGGCCACTCGGGGCCCTGGAGTTTCTGAAGTCTCTCTGAGGATAAATGTCATCAAGAACCAACTGAAGAAGTGTTATTGAATTTTGACAATAATCAAGTTGCAAATGTGTATCATCGTGTGATGACGTTTATAGGTCTTGATCAGAATGTTGATTCAACATGGACGGTTTGATGTCAGCACACCCAACGAAGTTCATTATGCAGATATTTTTTTTTACCATATGACGTGTATAAACGGCGCACATACAAATACGCGTTGACTGTCGTAGATGTTGCAAGTAGATTCAAAGTGGCTGAACCGTTATCGTGTAAAACAGCAGCTGAAGTCGTAGCAGCGTTTGAACTAATTTATTAGAAGACCCAGGCCACATGTTGGCCTGCGATGACTACAATTGCTTCAGGTTGATCCTGACAAAGACTTTCTCTGTACAGTAACGACGCTGGTGCAACAGTATGACGTTAAAATAAGACGTGGACACACCGCGATACATCGTGATTAGGAAATCGTTGAACGGTTTTATCAAACACTTGCACAGCGACTCTTTGGACATCAATATACCCAAGAATTACTGAGCGGAAAGCTAAGCGCGCATGACAGATCTATTAGATGGGTTGCGAGACTACCTCATGTGGTGGCCACGTTAAACAACGAGATCACGAGTGGAATTAACATAAGCCTGTCGATGCCATTGCGAAACAACACATATAACGACGAAAATCACCAGATGAGCTACAACAACCATAGTACTAATATTAGTACCCTTACTCGTACCTCGTGGACAGGGTACTAACATGAGCATATACGGGTTAATGGAGCAAGGCGGGTGTGATTCACACCCGGCGCTCTTTTAGCCTAATAATAACACTTTAAACATATTCCTTGCATATAAGCCAATAAATTGAGTAGTCCTCTTATTTAATACCGGAAGTATCGAACATCATTGTAGAAATAGTTGTAAAACCTCGTTTACCTTTTTTGCCGATATTTTCGTTTATATCGTCCGCCATATTATTTCAAATAATGATTACTTCCGTTCTCAGCCTCGTTTGTTTGTGTGCCATATAAGGACATTGAGGCCTTATTTGGAAACGTAAACAAATCGTAGTAAAAATTTGGCGAGGTTTGAGTCAAAAATTCTGCGCATTAAAAGTAAATACGGTTTATCGGCAACTTTGAAATTTCAGCAGGAAGCGATTATTTGCCACTTGATTGATAATAACATAGCGTAGAATATCCAAATATGGTCTGCAAGCCTTACGTAGACAAGGGGTCACGGCGAGAGTCTCGCGTTATCTGTCATGGTGGACAGGATAAGGTTAGAGTAACCATGGCAATTTATTTTGTCGTGTAAGGGCTTAATAAATTCAAGATAAGCCAAACTTCTTTCACAACATGATTATACTTATGTAGTTGATTTCTACACTGTTTGTTTTTCTGACTTTAGTGATGAATTTTTTTGCTGCATTACATGATATGGGATTAGTTCGTAGCCTCAACCACAACAAATCAAGTTGAGGCTACGACATCGTAGCTACAACAACCAGTGCTGGGTAGTAAAGTAACAGTGAAGTATTTATATGAACCCGGTGAACTTGAGGGTGGTGCAGCAAGACCAACTAATCTCGTGTGGAGTGTAACAACACGTACAATTTCCTGCGTGGTAAGATCTATTGTGCAGTCACCAATATTTGGATTAGATTCAACAGCTCCTCAACGTGTATTTGTCAGTGAACAATTACATGAAATTCCTGAAAACACTCAGTTACCACCAGATTGGATACGCGCCCCCCCCCCCAAAAAAAACCCACAAAAAAAAAAAAAAAAAACCGCCTACAAAAGTCACTCTGAAGAACGAAGCTCCTTTACCTCTGTTACATTTTAAACATGTTAGAGAGACATTTTCGCATGCGTGGCTGAGACTGCTATCGATTTTGTCCACGGTAAATTGTCGTACGTCATTAGGACATTATTTTGTTGTCATCTCTCATATAACCAGCTAATTTTGTCTTCACCGCGTTAATAATTCCTAGTGACGGTGTTGTTGTTTGTGACGTTGTTGGCAGCTACAACACGTAGACAACCCTGTGTAACTGAGATATTTTTGTTACTCTAGACAAAACCAGATAAACTAAATTTGACCATTTGATCCGATCATCGGCAATCCAGATATTGATATCTGATATTGTTATTCATTGAAATGAATGGATTCTTATAGCATATCCCAGAGTCCAGCACGATGGATTTAGTCGTGAAACGACTTGCGTCTCCGACGCCGACAACGATTGTTATACAGCCTCTATTGGAACTTAAATGATATCATTAAGAACGAGTTTTTGCTATCTCTGTTCCTGGAATATCAATGAGTATATTTTTGCAATGTGTATCTGCAGAGCGATAACATAACGGAACGTGCTGAGTTAGAAATTTTTGCTTGTGAAGATCAACTAATTTACGATGAAGTGAATCACGGACGTGTTTCCTTGAAACAACTATTAGATCATTAGGGCGCCATAAGTTCCAGAAATCTGACATTTGAGTCTCTGAAATTACGGTACACAGTATTTCACACCGAACTTTTTCAGGTTTTAATCTGATTAACGATTTCAGTTGTCGTAATTGTTCATCCTGTGATCGATGGTCGTACAAAACTTATTCATAGTGGCCAATATAGTTGATCAACCATTCGTGTGGTGATTCACCTGTAAACGGCGCAGGCTGTCCATGATGATCGCCACACATGATAATTGCAGTAGATTTTTTTTTGAGAACAAATCAAGAAATGTTTGTAATGTTTCTTTGGATACTGTACAAATTTCATCCCCGATAATTATCCTCGTGATTTATTTCTCACCCATTCTTTCGAGTGTTCGTGCATCAGCTCGCCATCTAAAGAAACTATGATACATGCATGCGCTGCCACCACGTTGTCTCATCTCTCTGGCAAGATGGTGAGTTGGCGGCAACACAACTATGTCAGAGTTTTGAAATAATTCTATAGCAGCTAATTCAGCTACAACAAAATAGATTAATCAAAAAATAAAATTTCAGTATATCCAGTAACGTAACGTATTTTTCCAAATACAATGAATTACCGGAGTCTCAATTTGACTAAATATTTAGACATTGCCCTGGTCACGTGTTTGCGCTATAAAAACCTATCCGCTGTTAATAACACGTACGGTTTCCCCAAATGATGCCATATGGTTGAATATGCTATAACTCGCTGCGATTTTACAAGGTAAAAATTGATTATTGTCCACTCTG
Organism: Sinohyriopsis cumingii; assembly: GCA_028554795.2. Lineage (NCBI taxonomy): Eukaryota > Metazoa > Mollusca > Bivalvia > Unionida > Unionidae > Sinohyriopsis > Sinohyriopsis cumingii. The sequence continues at coordinate 27,382,949 of CM068828.1, forward strand.
TAGAGAAATCTGTCTCTTGCATTAGATATAAATACTTAATAAATAAATTATACGATCTGAATGTGTGTGTGTGTGTGTGTGTGTGTGTGTTTAATGTCTGTCTGTCTGTTCAGTAAGCGCGTATGCTCATACATTATTTTATCGTATGTTCTTAACTGAGACAGTGGTCGAAGTGGTTCAAGAGTACAGACAAACTTCCATCGACCAGTGAAACCTACTTCATGAGTTCGAGTATAAAAAACGCGTTAGGCCAATTGTCAGCATCTGTGACAGATGATTTTCAAGTGGGGGTGGGTGATACCCGCGATGCAATGAAAAAAGAAAAAATATCGTTAAATGAGTAATTGTAAACTTATAAAATTAAAACTAACCCAGGTGCAACTTGCCTGGGCCCTCCTGAACCCCCAAAAAGGCATTACTTCTAAAGCACCTAGGCTTCACTTGGGGTTATGTGTGCTTGATTACAAATCAACAAACCAAAAACCCTCTTTCGTACTTAGCGAGCCAACAATTGCAATGGAAAAAGAAAAATATAACAATTACCCAAGATTTAACAGATATCCAACGTCATTCAACCTGGTCGCGGACACTTCCTTTTGCTATTTTCTTTTTAGGTCAGATAAATTTGTCGACCGCTATTTTTTGTGTCGACCCCCCTCCCCCAACTCTCCTAAAAAGAATCGGTAGCGTACTCATCCAAGCCTTGGGTTTGCCTTCAGATAGTTTAATGAATCAACATTTTGCAAAACGGGGCGTTGATAAAATGCTCCACAAAAAATCAGCCGCCATTTTCCCCTCCTCGATCTGCCTTCCCCTACCTCTTTTGCTGATAAGATTAAATGATAATATGCTCAGTTGCATCGACCGCTCCAGTGGCCTAGTGGTTAGAGCGTCCGCCTCGGATGCGGGATGTCGTGGGTTCGATCCCCGGCCGAATCATACCAAAGCCTTACAAAAATGGTACTAACAATTGTCTCGCTTTGCGCTCAGCATTAAGATGTTAGTGTTAGGACTGGTCGGCCTGGTGTCAGGATAATGTGACTGGGTGGGACATCATGCTACATGTCTGCGGCATGATGCCCCAGTGCTAGACATCACTATAAACTGTCACACTGCAGACATCGTAGCGATGTGACTGAAAAATTGTTAAAGCTACGTTAAATCCAAATCACACACACACACACACACACAGTTGCATCGTTTGACCAGTGAGGCTCATTAAACAACCAGAAATTAAAGCATAGTAGCAGTATGGTCTGATAATTCCAGATGACAGTCAGTGCATTTTCTGGTTAAAACCTTGCTGTTTCAAGAAGATGCAATGTTGATGTAGTAAGAACGTACGAATAAATTTCTATCATGATTCGGTAGAAGCACAAACCTGGCATGAGTAGAGACATAGTACTAATTGGATTAGAGGTCAGTTTCAATCGGTTCTTAGTTATTTAACATGTCTATATTGACTACAACGAAGTGGCTGTTTTGGAAAAGTACGCCTGCTTGCAAGCATTTGAATTATGTTTTACCTAACTGTTGACCGCGGAGGTAATTCAATTTTGTCCAGTAACCATAAGAGTGTCAGTTTTGCTTTTATTTGGAGAGCTGATAGTACCCACGGTGTGAGGTTACTTGGCGTGCGACTTTTAAAACATATGCCACCTAATCTCTGGCTTTCCTGTAAGGCCTATGTTTTTTTAAAATTTAATATCCCCCTCGATACTTAACCTGTGGGCTCGTTCCTGGCTTCGTGTGAGGCCACTGGTCTTGTAATTTTACGACGCTTCTGTAGTAAATCCTTTTGTATCAATAGATTTTTTAAAAAAAACTGAGTATAAAAACAAAACAACATAACAAGTATCACACCTTAAGTTTGTTGTTCAACCAGTTTTATTTTGTGAGCTATGTAAAGAGATACACCTATACAAGCCATAAATGCACACTACAATTCTAATTTGATAGTTACGATCGACCGAACATTTAAGGCACAGTGTAGTATGACATTTTGGCAAAAATCAGTTTCACAGGTCATTTACGACTCCGTCGACATCTATGGGCAGGACGTGGAAAAAGATTAATTCTTTTTACGCATGCATGTTCAATACTTGTACAGTACACGATCAAGCATTTAATATCACAAATAACAATATACAACTAAAACAATTTAACTTAATATGTAGTTTCTAAAATTTCTCCTAAGAATAATTGGAAATATCTAAAATGGTAGAAGTTTTGTTTCAAAGTCATTAGATGATTTTGTCTTAAAGGCATATTAAGTTTAATGTATCATTGACAGAACTATTAAGTAAAGACATATTGAGTTTAATGTATCATAAAAAGCACATTGAGTTTAATGTATCATAAAAAGCATATTGAGTTTAATGTATCATTAAAAGCATATTGAGTTTAATGTATTATTAAAGAGATATTAAGTTTAATGTATCATTAAAGACATTAAGTTGAATGTATCAATAACGGCATATTAAGTTTAGAGTATGATTAAAAGCACGTTAAATTTAATGTATCATTAACGGCATATTAAGTTGAATGTATCATTAAAGGCAAGTTTAAACTATTATTAAAGGCACATTAAGTTTAATGTATCATTAAAGGTATATTAAGTTGAATGTATCATTAAAGGCATATAACGTTTAATGTATCATTAAAACATATTACGTTTTATGTACCATTAAAGGCATATAAGTTTAATGCATTATTAAAGGCATATTAAGTTGAATGTATCATTAAAGGCACGTTTAAAGTATTATTAAAGGCATATAAGTTTAATGCATTATTAAAGGCATATTAAGTGTAATGTATCATTAAAGGCATATAACGTTTAATGTATCGTTAAAACATATTAAGGTTAATATATCATTAAAGGCATGTCAAGTTTAATGTATCATTAAAGGCATATTAAGTTTAATATATCATTAAAGGCATATTAAGTGTAATGTATCATTAAAGGCATATAACGTTTAATGTATCGTTAAAGGCATATTAAGTGTAATGTATCATTAAAGGCATATTAAGTTTAATGTATCATTAAAGGCATATTAAGTGTAATGTATGATTTACCGAGCTATTTAGTTTAATGTTTAAGTAAAGTAAGTTCTGTGCATGATTTTAATCACGACTATTTATAGAATATAGCTGCTCTGGGATTATTTTTTTATTCATAGAGATTAAAATGACGATAGATTTTTTTCTTTAATGTGCATACAAATTATGTGCTGAAGGTTTTGTAATGGTTTGGTCTCCTGTCAGTTTCTTAAGCAATGGGAGATATATCATCCTCACTAGAAATTACTTTTTCTGGTGGCAAAGGACGATTTTTAAAATAGTAATTAAAATCGGGTGATACTTTCAATTTTCTTCTTGAATTCAGCCAGTGTCTTGACAATCACTATTAGACGTCGCGTGTTTTACTTCATCATCTGCCCATTAATTGTTTCTAATGGACATGTTGTCTTCCCATTTGTTTTGCGATCATTAGGTTCGTTATACTAGTCGTGATGTGTTTCGGCATGTCTATTAGGCATCACGCCTATTCCTCTGATTCCATATGCATCATATCGTAATCGGTTTGCAATTCTAGTTATATCTTACCTATTTTCAAACTCTCATCATGAGCGAGTCATAGTGCACTAAAATAATGTGATGGGTCTAGTTCATTCAGACAGATTTATTTGAAAAGTATCGCAAAACATCAAAGTATGTTTCTTTACCTTTGTTGTTGTGAAGATCCCCAACCGAATTTAATTTGTTATGTTTCATAAAGTGTTTCACTCAACGGTAATCTTATACGTTAATGCCTGCTCGTCTGAGCTTTTAATAAACTTGTTTGATTGGTGCCAGCTCAGTTGCATTAATCTTTCAAATATATCCATATATTCTTATGGATACATATTTGTTCTCAGTTGTATAGTTTTTCATTTCCTCGACGTTTTTAATGTTTTTGTAACTTTATCATCGTTTATATTTTAAGCAAATTACCCTAACTATGAGAGCTGGGTACCACTAAAAATGTTGTACCACGGTATTTCTAAACACACTGCGATACGTACCACGGTATAGTGCAATTATATCAGGGACCAACAATTTAATGTTTTGGGGCAGTCTGACACTTTATTTTAAAATTCTGTATGGCAATAGCCGAAAATGTATCTTGCTTTTATAAATGGCAAGATAATATTTCATTATATCCATTATTTTATCTGGGAAAAAAATTGTCTTGAGATTAAAAGAAAATAAGGTAACTCAACAGAAAATCGTATAACCACCACCAACCACATACATCAACACCCCCGAAAAATAAATGGTCAGCACCTTATAGTAGATGAATTTGTTACGTATGTATTATTTAAGGCAGAAGTTAGGGCGTGGCCTTGGAATAATGAGGCCACTTCTAACCAGCCAAGTTGGTCCAGACCTTTTATGGTATCGGCGCCAGACAATGCGACAGACGAACCGCTATAGATAGAATTTGTACCTCCTCCTGTTACAGGGTACAAGCGACAGCGTTTGTGCACAATTTTGATGTTGCCTAATATAAACATTCATAAAAGGTAAAATACATGAGTGAGGTCAGAAAGGTCAATATTTTTGGATAGGTATAATAAAGCCAAAAATAAGAATAACATTCACTTGACCTGACAAGTCAGTGGGAATTCATTGAATGAAAAGTTAATTCACCCTAGCCCCCAATTTTTATGCATGCATTTTTCGTGTCCGAAGAACATTTTTGAGAACACGTGATCATCACAATGCAAACACAGGGCTCTTCCCTATATGATAATTTTGAAAAACATTTTTTACTTCATAGCTTTATGCAATTCAAAATAGTTATCATCCAGACAATTTAAAAAAAAAAAAAACAATGTGTCTACTGTTATAAGCTCTGTTTCCTAGCCGGCTCTTAGTATTTCACTGACTACCTACTGTGCAGTGACTATATGAGGTGTACATGCCTAACATAAATTTCAAGAACAACACAAGCCGGAAAGACCAAATTTCCAAATATGTCCATATCTTTTATTATTACACAATAATACCTAAAAAGTCACGCCATAACCTCAAGTTAAGAAATTTGAGAGGGGCCAATATACAAAACTGTCCCCTGCCACCTAAAATCTTTAGCGGAAGTGGGATGATTAAGCTTTACACTATAGCTGACACTGAAAAACACAGTGCTGCCATTAGAGAGCTTGATAAGAAAGAAAGTGCTGACACTGTAGTCTACAATGTACTACACTATAGATAGAATAGGCACGTACTACACTATTGATAGAATAGGTCACCGGAAGAAGTTGTAGAAGTTAATATATTAAATCACCCAGGTTTACCATACACTATGCCAGGGGTCTCAAACACGCGGCCCGCCTAGCCGTATCCTGTGACCCGCAAAATGATTGGCGCCACAAGGAGTCCTAAGAGATAACAAAGGTGTGCAGCCAGCCCTTTGGCCATCAAAAATGCCCTCATGCTGCCCTCAGGGTGGCTTTGGTTTGAGACCGCTGCACTATACCACTTGTACCACGATGAAGCCGAGTTGGAATATGATTTAGCGAAGAAACTGAAAGCAATTTTGTGAATGATATGTTTATTTATGATGTAATGGAACGATGCATGAATCAGACACCTTTCCCGTCTGCATCAAGTCCATCAAAAGATTTAACATAATGATGCACACCGAGTTATAAGGAAATTATATCGTTCCTAAATTAAACCAATCAGAATCTATCTGCTGGCAAAGCGTTATGTGACACAAGTCCGACTTTCACCAAAGTTTAGAATAAATTCAGAAACATCAAACAATTAAAACAGTTCTGTCACATAAAACGGATAGCGAGAAAAAATGCAATTTATATTTCACATACCTCTCCAGTCTTAATGGTTATTGGTGTACGCCTTTTTTTTTTAAACACGGTGAATACCTGGTTTGGTTGGACAGAAGCCGCTGTAAGATATTTTGCCTTACAGGCTTTTTGCTCTTCAGGAATCCGGCCTTAAATATTATTGGTGTATATATTTCTAATCGTAAAATGAATGGTTTGGTGCGCAGATCCCGCTGTAAGATATTTTTGCCATACATGCTTTTTGTTGATCAGGAAGCCATCCATGCAGTTGACAGTTTCGTGTCAAAACTCCTTGTATTGTGATAAAGAAATAAAAAGGTATTCCTTAAGTATCCTGGTTGTGGCGAAAATACACATAGACGGACTCGAGGTAACCAGGTTTCTCATTGCCGGCAATTCTGGGTTTACAGCAATGGGTACACCGAACTAAATATTTTGAAATAAACACCGCTAAAAATAAATCAGCAACGAGTACATTTTCATTCATGCATAACATTTTACTACACATAATTCCGTGACAGTACTTTTAGGTCGAATATTTCGCTAGACGTTTTCTCCATACTCTGATACTTCAGATAATTTTTAATTACAGCATTTGTTGTAACCAAATTTTACACTACGATCAAACAACTTTATTCACAGATGGTCAGGTGATCGCCATAAAATATGTCACTACAGGATAATAAATATACATTTTTCAATGCAGAGTTGTATTTCATATAAAATTATGAATACTATCATTTGTTAAAAGTATATTTTTTCGCTGAAATGTCACAGCTTTGATTCTTAAATGGATTTAGGTGTGCTATGAAATGTATCTGTGACAAAAATAAACTGGCTAGAGCTTCGCTAGTTCCTGCTTTGGCACTAAAGCCACCATAAATGATAACTACAAATGAAATCTAAATTGGACGTTGTCTAGTTATCAATAACTGACATCATGAAATACTCAGGAGATGTGTTTAACAGACCTGTGAATATCACAATCAAGCCAGAATATTACCATTTGAAGAATAAATGATATGGGATTGGTATTTATCGATGTATAAATTGTACTCACAAAGTTAAATAAAGTCCAAGTTTGTGAGTGATTGGATAACTGCTTACACTTTGATAAATGCCAAAGCATTACCGTATAGTTTTGATTTTCCTCTTTCTGTCATTTATTATGTTTACCTATAATTTTCCAATTTTTATTCATGGCTGTAAATTGTAGTCATTATCTATAGCTAGATTTGATGTACGTGCATAGGGTCTATATATATATATATATATATATATATATATATATATATATATATATATATATATATATATATATATATATATGATTATATCTTACTGAGAGAGAGAGAGAGAGAGATAGAGAGAGAGAGAGGTAAACATTTGGATTATTCAGTGGTAATAGAAAATGCTCATTAGACTATAATTATATTTTTCGACCTTTTGTGAATTATTCAAAAGAGTTCCTTGTGTTACGTGTTTAGGTTCGAATAAACAGTAATACAAGAAAGAGTAAAAACAACAAGCTTTAAAAAATATAAGAATTTAAATCCCTGGAAAAATTCTGTAAAAATGAAAAAATATGAACTTACGGTTTTAAGAATCAAATCCAAAAATAATCCAAGAATAATCCACGAATAAAATTTTAGTAGTCCTAATAATAAAACGTTCAAATGATTTCAAGTTCGAGTCCCGACGAAGAATCCAAAATAGAAGACGATGACGTATGCTGTAATCTGAAGTGCTGAAGTCTACAGTTCCTTGTAGAAACAAGAAATATCACTATAGTTTTGGAAATCCGAATTAATTTTTATAAGAGCTGTCTTTGTTCAAATTTTCACATGAGTACACGTATTTTCCAGGAATTAATCCTTCTGAATCCAAGTAATTTTAAATAACTCCAAACGACACAACACCTTCCAGTTTAAAGGAAAAAGCCGAACTGGGACTATCTCTCCAAAACAAAGGTTTTATCGTATTCTAAAACGCAAAAAGTGGGTCACATGATCATGTTCCAGAACCTCGTCGAAATCATTTACTTGATAAAGATCACGTACACCCAGCGTGACCCTGACAAAACCCAATAATTTTACTCTAAGAAATAAAATTTGAAAAAATTGTTTACATCTTAAATTAGTAATCTCATCATGACCTCGACAACAACCAATCATTTTAAAATAAAAATAGAACTTATTTACGTGGTTGCTATTCATTTTGAATCAAGGTCAGGATCTAGGTCAACACCTGGTGTTTACTAAAACGAACAGTCAATGTCAGACTATTTTCTGGAAAAAGTATCATCTCGAGTGAATACATTTATATTACAATAGCATGTAATGAAAAAATTTAAAAACTGACAAACAAACAGTTAAATTGAAATAAATATATATTAGATCAGATATAATTAAATCAAATATACATAACACTTGACAGATCAATATATTCTTCGATCTAAACATTTCATTTTTTCCTGCAATAATATAACTTTTGCAGAATTATTCAGTTCAGTTCATAACACTGTTAAGTTCCTGTTAAATTTCCATTTTTTTCTAGGTTTGATAACTAAATTTTAGGTTATACAAAACTCGTTGGTTTTGCTTATTTTTGTTACTCAGTTATGAACATAGACTTTTAACACATCAACTAAGCGGACTGCATCGACATATTTGATTTTAAAAAGTTAGCAGCAACTTGACATGGCACCATAATCTCTAGCCCCACATTTGCTACTTAGTTGTCGACTATCATTAACTTGTCATCGTTGATGTGGAACTAAGTATAACAACGTTCCTTTGCATGGATAAGATGACAGAATAACGACACAAGATTTTATAAGGGTTACGGTGAATTACATAACAATGTTCGTTAACCGTGTTCGCATTCGATGCATTTCAGTCCTTATAAACCGAGATCACGTAAAATTTTCCTTTAGTGAGATTCATTGCTCTTACATCATATGATCACAATATTGAATTACATCGTCGAAGCAAAAAGGCAATCATTTATTAAGGTATGGTTAGTAGCTAGTAAAGCTTGCATATGATTTGTTTGGCTGATTGTTGGAATATTGGAATGACTGCGATGACAGTGTTTGAATTGGACAATGAAGGGGCGGTGGGTGAGGAGTGGGGGGATCATCGTGGTGTTGACAAAAATTGACTTAAAGTACAATGGAAACTGAGATCCTAAATTCCAGAGCAATATCATATGCGAGCTTACACCCAATCACATTTCACAAAACACAGTTACTATTTTTAACTCTGCTGGCTATAAACCAGAAGAGCTTATGAGATGAACTGTTGTCCGTCGTCTGACGTCCGTCCGTCTGTTAGCACAAGTTTGTTATCGATACTCCAAAGCTACATAGGGGTTTGCCTTGAAACTTGGCACGCTAGAAAATGTGTTTATAATTCACAGGTATACGTTGGGACTGGTCTGAAACCATTCAAGCGTATGAAAATACATTTTCCACAGTGGAGATTTAGACTTGAAAATCGCAACTGTTGTGATGGTTCATCTGGCATAAAATCACTCAAGCATATGGAAACGAATTCTCTACTGTCAACATTTAAATAATTGAGCGCATCATTAAGTGGCAAGGCAATATTAAGTGTGATAAAAAAGAGGGTTTAGTGAGACATAAAAACGGACATAATATTTGATGAAAAATCAATATATTCTAACTTTGGATGCGATGTAAGGGAATAAAATGACTACCATTTAAATGCGCGTATTTGATGAACTAAATCAGAAAGCTCTTTGTCTGTGTGTGTATGCGTGTGTGTGTGTGTGTGTGTGTGTGTGTGTGTGTGTGTGTGTGTGTGTGTGTGCGTGCCTGTGTATTATTCTCTTGATAATAGATGTTATACCAATGAGCCTTAACTTCTTTGTTGTTTTATGCACACTAATTTATGGTTAGGTTACCTTGGCCGGTAGTGGTGGTGGTGGGGCGAATGGCCAAGTGGTCTAAAGCTTTACTGATCACTGCCATCTCACCTCTGTCTGCATGGGTTCGAGTCTCAGGCTCGGCCATTGTGGGTATGTGAGAAAGCTTGCCAGTAGCTTCTCGTGGGTCGGTGGTTCTTTCAGGGTTTTTCCCTGGTTCTTCCTCCACCATTTATACTGGCCGCCGTGTATAGCCTATCTTGTGCCGAAAATGGCATTAAACCCTATAACAACAACAATAACAACGTTGGTCTGGGGTTTTCTGAAGACCAGTGACTGGACGTAGGCCAGAGAATTTGTAAAATTTAAAAGACCAGTTGCCTTGAAGGCCATAGCTTAGGTGGCCAAGGTTTTAAAGGGTCTGACACCGGGTCTTAATAGTTTTCATTCAGTTCTTGGGATAAATGGTCTATCATGAAGATTTTATGGAAGAGTGTTTCAAAACTTGAAAATAAAAATGGGACTAAAACGTTTTTGGAGCGAACTGGGTAATAGAAAGGCAATATATGACATTTCTCACACTATCCATTTTCATCTGTTTTTTGTTTTTACTTTATGGAATAATTCAATATGTTCGACAAATAGACGATTTAATTAAACGGATTGTGCATGTGTGAATAATTAGGGCAAAGCTACACTTGTTCTTGTTCTAAAAATAAACTTTGCTCACCACCAAACGTAACGTGGGTCGGACCCACAAAAATTACCAACTTGCAACCAGAAGTGTTTATCTTCTGTCTTTCATTATCATATTTCAGTTATCGCCACTTCATCGGATCTCTTCAGTAAAATCTGTATATATGGCATTCTTTTCTCCCATTTTGTTAAATCAGCACGCGGTCTCTCATAATTTTCATTCTTCTCGCATTACAAGAAACTTGAATATTAGTCATAAGTCAGGTAGGAGAATAAAGTGCGCAGCTTCCAAAGTAATACATTCTTTATGGCATTTCATATTCAGAGACTAATTTGAGAGAGGAAATTTTGATTTATGACAAGCTGCACCATACTCTATATTATATGCATTCTCTCATTCTATGTGGTTAGTGAATACTTGTAATTGTCTATGTTACTGAATGGCAATTGAACTCATTGCACTAATATCACATATTTATGCATGAACATTTTGAAGGCTGCAGGAATAACTTGCTTAAAGTTAGAAAATGTTGTAGGAGTTAATATTATCAGTCTTCAGGATGCAAATTGGAATGTAAAACATTATTTCTTTTCTTTTATCCAAACCCGGAATAATCCTTTTTGAACTGAATATCTCTCCACTTGATAAGAGAAATTACATAAGATAGCTGCCACCATCTACACTGTGCTTAACGGTGTTTATAAAGCACATCTACATCTCACCAGGCTTATATACGTGGTCACGTCAGGCAAACAAGGCGCTTTTCATAATTCTATCACTATTGTCAGACCCATTACTTATGATTTACAATAAGAGAGATTGCAAAGAAGATGGGGAGGCGAAGCATTCCTTGAAAATTATATCCAATATTTTGACGATGGTTTTCTTTATGAATAAAAGAAGAAAACAGATTTGCAAAATCCAAATATTTCAACTTTTATTTACTCATCCTCTAGAAATGTACACGAAGTCCCAAAATCAAGACTATGAGTTGTTTCATTTTGTTGTGCAAATGCTTCTGGTGAATCCGGAGTGAGTGTACACTAGATATGTATTATTGACGGTATTGATGTGATTCAAAGATTGTACTCTTTTCGATTAACGTCATTTTGCAAACGGTTTCTTCTAAAGCGGCTTTACATTTAATAATCATTTTGCATTCTCTGACTTTACCTCCCACACACAACAATATGCGGAAAAGGATACAAATGTAACATCATGATTTTAACGAAGGCAGTTGCTTCTTCCTTAAACAAAACGCAATTCTGACCTAAATAGATTATCATAGAATGAAATCTTTACACTTGTGCGAGTTCTCCCCAACACCACAAATTACAAGTAATCACTTTGCCGCAGTGATTTGACGTCAGTAAATTATTACTGCTTTAGTTTGTATGAAAAATTACAGTTTTATGTTGTGTACAAGAAACGCATCTATTAGTCGCTTGGGCTTGTTGGCTGATGTTCAGTAAGAGTTTAGTTCTGTGACACAGAGGATGAGCGAATTCATGACTGATTCATTCGCTCTGCATCCGAAATTTTTAAATATTTTATTAGGTTTATATTAACGAAGGCGGCGTCATTAGATTGTTAAGGTTTTGATTAAAGGTTTTCAGCATTGGTTTGATCATGGGCTTCCCATGGAGGCCCCTGTTTATTTGTTAATATGGTAAGACACAAAGGTCTTAGTTAAAAGTATTATTGTAGAATCTATCTTTACATATTCCATTTTGTTTTCTTCGCTTATTTAGATGCATTAAATTAATAAAATGCTACGGAATGAAAAGGCGGGAAGTGTGAAATAAAATATTAAACGAATAATTTGAATATTTTCTGGCTCACATAATTAAAATTGAATTAGCTAATATTCTCTTCGGTAAAGAGCTGTGTTCTGTCAAAAGAAATATGCCCGTATGTACTTAATCTATAGGTTCTGGCTCAACCGACAAATGTTTAACCCTAACAACAAGATCCCTGGCAAGCCACCCTATTACTTGGCTAATTGTCTGCCGTCTTTGTCAATTCTTTTTCAGAGTTTCATTAAACACTGTTTTTAAGACTTTTTCGCGCAAAAACGTTATAACTTTTGGATCAAACGCTTAATTCTGTCCCTAAATCCGGAGGCACTACCCTAAAGCCAACTGCACTATCCACTGTTTATAGAATAAAATGTCAATGGCTATGCTAACGTAATATAAATTTTATATAAATAAATAATGGAATTCAGATTTAGAAAATAAATAAATAAAAATGTATCGTGCAACTCAATTTAATAACCCGGCCGAGTCGTATCAAATACTTCTATAAATGGTACTAGCCGCTGCCTCGCTTGGCGCTCAGCATGAAGAGGTTAGTGTTAGTACTGGTCGGCCTGGTGTCAGGATAATGTGACTGAGTGGGACATCATGCTACATGTCTGCGGCATGATGCCCCAGTGCTAGACATCACTATAAACTGCCACACTGCAGACATGGTAGCGATATGACTGAAAAATTGTTAAAGCTATGTTAAAAATCCAAATCACACACACACACATACACTTTAATAACTCGGTTGATATAGAATATGAACTTGTAATGAACGAAAGAACAATATATTACAGAACATTTTCATAAACTGCACTTTTAGGTTTGGGAGTGGTGTGTTATGTATATTCAATCTGTACTGTTTGTTAGTTTTTTAAAATAAATTTTCATATATGCTATGGATAATTGTATTTTGGACCTGACCTTGTCCAACATTCAGTTCATTTTCTACCTGACCAGAATCACTGATTTTGTTTTTCTAAACATGTTTATCTAAAACTGGGTCCAGAATTCCCCATGAAATGCTGGGTCTAACAGCTGATATATATATATATATATATATATATATATATATATATATATATATATATATATATATATATATATATATATATATATATATATATATATATATATATATATATATATATATATATATATATATATATATATATTTTTTCTATTATGAGTTTAGTAATAGACCTTCTAACTATAACTAAGATTTTATCTTGTAAACATTTGGAAAACTTCCAGAATGAAACGTTCCATTAAGTAATTATTTCTTTTTTTAATTGAAAATGTTAAATGTTACCTGCGGTCAATTAGAGGACTATAATATTTAGTTTTTATATGAATCATTAATTCGTGCTTTATTGTTGTGTCCAGTATTTCATTTGGGATGGAATTTATTTATTTAAATTCTTCACTACTCTCAAACACTCGGAGCATACAAGAGTACCACTACTGTTCAACACTCGGATCATAAAACAGTACCACTACTTTCCAACACTCGGAGCATACAAACAGTACCACTACTCTCCAACACTCAGAGCATACAACAGTACCGACTTTATGTTGCTATTGCATAGTCAGATCTTTGTATCGAGACTACTGTTATGATTTCCACATAGGACGGAGTCTGCTGAAAGCGGATCTGGCTCTATATGACCTTGACTTGATGCCCATTTTGGCACCGTTACCGCTGATAATTAAGCTACCTAGATAGTCCTCTATTAACTCAGACACCTCTCCATCAACGGCAATTGAAGGAGTAGCTGTGACATTTATGCACATCACTTGTGGTTTCTTTGTATTGATATGCAGGTCAGCCTGTTTAGCGTTCTTGCTAGGTACAAATGTTGTTGTTATGGGGTTTAACGCCATTTTTCAGCACACGATAGGCTATGCATGGCGGCCAGTATTAATGGTGGAGGAAGAACCCGGGAAAACCCCGGAAAGAACCACCGACCCACGAGAAGCTACTGGCAAGCTTTCTCACATACCCACATAGGCTGAATCCGAGACTCGAACCCACGCAAACAGAGGTGAGATTGCAGTGATCCGTAACGGAGAGCGCGTTAGACCACTCGGCCACTCGGGGCTCCGTTAGGTACAAATGTCTCTTGTAAACGAGAGTACATCGATGAAGTGACAGCCAGATCATCAGCAAAGTCCAGATCTTCAAGGTGAAAGACGAGTGTGCATGAAATCCCTCAGACATGTTCAGATGTTGTTTGACGCTTTATCCAATCGATGGTGATGAGGAGCAAAATGTGAGAGAGGATGCAACCTTGCCTAACAAAAAGCTTCATTTTGAATGATTTGGTAAGAGTGTTGTTAAAGATAACGCTGTATTCTAAGTGATCGTAAAACTTCCCAGTGGGTTTGACTATCTTGTCTGGTAGTCCATAGGTTTCTAAGAATCTTCCATAGACTCACGAATAGTTTTTGTTTAGAAATTGCTATTTGTCGCCTAGGTCAGACAGAGGAGCATAAAACCTTTTTTTATTGTAAAAAATATTTATTCCTGCAAGAACATCTGAGGGAGAAATCGGGTTTTGTTTTTGCGTCCAGTGTTTCGTTTGGGATGGAATTTATTAATTTTATTCTACTCCTGAAATACAACTTGCTCATCTAAAATAATATTCTTGGAAATATAAACTTGGATTTTTAGTGAATTTCAAACAAGGATATATTCTTGGATATTATTATTGTAACTCAAGAAAAGACGGTTGGCACATCATTACTATCAGGCTATCATAGGCACATCAGCACTTTCAGCGTTGGACTTATTTTAGAATTCTTCTAAAGTTTATTTAGAACTTTAATCACACCAGACAAATAGTCGAGTAGAAGATGGTCAATAAGATACAGTACTGAGTAATATAACTCCGAACTAACACCAGAATAAGAAATAGGATAGACATATAACTTTCTTCAAAATAGCAACAGACTAAAAAAATAAAAGAACATTAGAGTATCAAATCATATTTGATTTCCATTTAAGTGGCCAAATATAAAATAACGGATCGATTACGGAGTGTGAATATACTGTTCATGACATAGTATATACAACAAAATAGCAACATCAACCAAACATAAAACGAAAGCAATTTTTTTAAAAAAGCATTGAAAACCCAAACAAACAAGACAACAACCAAACGCTTGAATCTTTAATTTTTAGGGCAGAGTGATATGATTCAATGAAAATATTACAAACAGATTCCAATAATATAGTTTAAATTTAAACGTTAGAATTCAATATATAGTTGGGTGGAGAGGGCATACTTTTAACGCCCAGTAATACGGCTATGAAAATAGATATCATATAAGGTTAAAAATTTTATATGCACAATTTCTCTTTTTTATTTCAACTATGAGTAAATCTTGATGTAAATACGGATGTGGCAGAAAAAGTTGATAAATCACCTTTTATAATTTGCAGGGGGGGGGGGCACATGTGATACTTCAAATACGAAATATATCGACTTTACAAGTAAATATATTTGAGAATTTAGATCATGACACAAATAAGCAGGTATCTGTTATTGATGCTTGCATAAGTTGGCGCAATTTATCTTGTTAAAAGATCAATATTGAATGCTTTCTGTTCTGCAAATAGCTTTTGTAAGTGGAATCGAAAAGGAAAAGCTCATTAATTTAAGCATTGCCGTATTTTTCGGCCGATATTTCAAAGTCAGATTACTACGCTACCACTGATTCGAGGTAATAATTAGCTATGAGTGACAAATACTCAGCACTATTTTTTTATTTTTTTGTTAAACGAATCAGAATCACCACCACCTCTACTTCCACCGCCGTCGTCAGTACCACCGTTGCCAATTTTTTTGAATCTTTTTTTCAAAACTGGTAAGGTCAAGAGTGATTGCCCTCAATACCAATGGTTGAAAAAGCAGCAGGTATTGTCGTACCATTTTTCTACATGATGGTAACGTTTCTTTAAATGTTTGACTCAGCGGTATTAAAATTATAATATTATACAAAATATCGATTCGTACAATTAATATTTTCCTAAATTCTCATGTATTTCAGCTATATCGTTTAGATAACCTAATAAATCTATTTTGGCAACACTAGCCTTTACCTGTTGCTTAGCTGCATTTTTTTGTTGCTTAATTATATTATCATTACATGTAATCATTTCTACTGCTGAAATTTATTCTGCCCTATTTCACATATTTCCCATATATGAGGTAAATAAACAAATAAATGAAATATGCTACGAAGCAGCCCAGGTCAGCCAGCTCCTGATAGGGTGTTAGTGCTACGAAGCAGCCCAGGTCAGCCAGCTCCTGATAGGGTGTTAGTCTATCTTGGTCCATAACGAACCGCGTGAAACTAACTACACAAAGGACAGAAGCTTCCAAAAATCACAAAAAGACGCGGCCTCTTCCCTGTGTATTTTCTGTGTCTACTCACAGGGGAAAGACTCAAGACAGTAGGACAGTGGGTATTGTCTAACCAAAGGGATAATGCTGAATTTGAAATTATTACTATTTGCGGATTCGGGCTTTTACTAATACATTTTGGTGTGGAAAAATGACTATTTCTTCGGGATTAAATGGAAGATGCGATTTTGGGAAGACGGATGCTAGTTGTCTTCTTAATTTTGTATCTAATGGACTGTGAATACGTTTTAAGACAAACTGAAAAGCAAAGTATAAACAAAAAATTTTAACTCCTGACAGAACAAGACCCACCCACCCCTCCAAATTAGTTGAAAGGGTTCAATTCGTTTTGATTAAATTGATTACCATCAGTTTAAGATAAAATTAAAAGGTAAAAAGTCGATATAATTTGGGCATTGTCGCTCGCTCTTCATCCATCCTTTTACGGGCCGGTGTCTCTCGGATAATGGTTCAGAGTTTACGGTCATTGTTAGGCTGTTGATTCAGAATGTTGTGCCAAAGGGTCTTTTAAGCAAACAAATTTTAGAAATGAACAAGCAACTGCAAAGATAGGACAAATATTAGGTGAATGCTGCTGGGGTCTAGACTTTAGGGTAAAATATTAGTGGGCTGAACCATTCCATACAAACTATACACTACTTGCTTAAAGTTCACCAGTACATAACCATTTAAAAATCGCTGTCATGCAAACCTTTCCCCAAAACGAATTTCACGTTTTTCCAATCTTCGTACATCGATCCCTATAAATAAGAACAAAATCGTTTTAAGGATAGCCAAAGTAAAATGATATTTTTAAAAATCTCATTCATTGCTTTTCAAACTTTACATATTTAAAAACATTCCAACTGTAGAAGTCGGCATTTCAAATGATAAATGATCATGTCGGAGTTTCTCGCTATTGTTCATACGATGATGAATGATTGCCCGTGGCTCACAAATCGATTTTCCTCGAAGTAATTTCACATCACAATAGTAAAGTTAGTGACTAATTATGAAGCCAGCCGAGCTGTCGACATGGCAAATCATCTCATGCACGTGAAGCTGTCGCCTGTAATACATTGTTCTCTCCGTTAATAGCACTAGGTGTGTGTGTCTGCGTTTGCGTGTATGTGGTTGTGTGTGTATGTGTGTGTCTTTGTGTGTGTGTGTGTGTGTGAGAGAGAGAGAGAGAGAGAGAGAGAGAGAGAGAGAGAGAGTAGCAGCAGCAGCAGCAGCATACTAAAAGACTAAATGTATAAAAACCCAAAGCAAATAATATTTTAATCCAATAATCACAACACTCCATTTTCTAGTTGACAACATTCGTTCGGGCCAACTGACATTGTATAACCTTAATTTATATCAGAGGTTTCTTGTAAATCAAAAAAAGGACATGTCTGTTTGTTTAATGAAATAACAGCCGTTGTTTGCAGAATATTCCAATTTTTACTATTTGACCCTATTAAACGTCCAGATGTATTTATATTTCCAAGCCAACATCTCACTTGTAATGTGCATGAATATATATATATATATATATATATATATATATATATATATATATATATATATATATATATATCATTAAATACTCGATGAAGATTCTGTCATTCACATGATCAAATGCTTGGTGTAAGAACCGTCTTGGTTGTAGTTTCTGCCATTGACATAATTCAGTGCTTGAGGTAAGGACCGTCTTGGTTGTAGTTGCTGTCATCGACATGATTCAATGCTTTATCTAAAGACTGCCTTGGTTGTAGTGTCTGTCATATATATAACTGTCTTGGTTGTAGTTTTTGTCATTGACACAGTTCAATGCTTGATGTAAGGACTGTCTTGGTTGTAGTTTCTGTCATAAACAGAATTCAGTGCTTGATGTAAGAACCGTCTTGGTTATAATGTATGTCATTGACATACTTAAGTGCTCGATGCAAGGACTGTCTTGGTTGTAGTTTCTGTCATAGACATAATTCAATGATTGATGTTAGGACTGTATTGGTTATAGTGCCTGTCATTGACATAATTAAATGGTCGATATAAGGACTGTCTTGGTTGTAGTTTCTGTCATAGACATAATTCAGTGCTTGATGTAAGGACCGTCTTGGTTATAGTGTCTGTCACTGAAAGAATTAAATGCTCGATATAAGGACCTTCTTGGTTGTAGTTTCTGTCATGGACATAACTCTATGCTTTATGAAAGGACTGTCTTGGTTGTAGTATCTGTTGTAGACATGGTTAAACGCTTGATGTAAGGATTGTCTTGGTTGTGGTTTTGGTCATTGATATAATTCAATGGTTTATTTAAGGACTGCCTTGGTTGTAGCGTTTGTCATAAACATAATTAAACGCTCGATGTAAGGACTGTCTTGGTTGTAGTTTCTGTCATTGACATAATTCAATGCTTTATGTAAGGACTGTCTTGGTTGTAGTTTCTGTCATTGACATAATTCATTGTTTTATGTAAGGACTGTCATGGTTGTAGTGTCTGTCATATACACAATTCAATGTTTGTTTTAGGCTATCTTGGTTGTAGTGTTGTGTCATTGACATAGCTGAATGCTTTGTATAAGGACTGTCTTAGTTGTAGTTTCTGTCATTGACATAAATAAATACTTGATGTAAGGACTGCCTTGGTTGTAGTGTCTGGCATTGAGACAATTCAATGCTTTTGATATAATAACTGCTTTGGTTGTAGCATCTGTCACTGACATAATTGAATGCTTGATGTAAGGATTGTCTTGGTTGTAGTTTCTGTCATTGACACAGTTCAATTATTGATGTAAGGTCTTCCTTGGTTGTAGTGACTGTTATTGACATAATCCAATGCTTGATTAAAGGACTGCCTTGGTTGTATTTTCTGTCATTGACATAATTCAATACTTAATGTAAGGACGGCTTTGGTTGTAGTTGCTGTCACTAACATAATTAAATGCCTGACTGTATTGATATGTCAGTTGTAAAAGTTGAGAAAGGTGTGTATTAAGAAGAAAACGCGGACTGTGCATTATCCCAACATTCCATCAGCTATACGCCCAGCACCCAACGGAGAAGGACTGCCGGTGCTGATGCACCAGAATCATTCTCACTTGAGTCAGACGAGAAAGAATGAACTTCTAGTTCTGAACCATCCATGCCACATGATCCATATTTTCTCCCAACTCCTCCTCTGAACCACACCTCATAACACAAGGTGAACTGAATGACCTTGTCAGGAATTTGGAACTATCCAAGAGTAAGACAGACTGTTGGGCTCCAGACTACAGCAGTGGAATCTCATGAAGGGTGATGTTAGGATTTCCATGTTCCGTGACCGCCAAAAGGACCTTGTCCCGTTCTTCTTCATGGAAGGTGATCTTGTAGCCTGAAACAACATGGTCTATGATCCAGATGAGTGGAGACTGTTCATTAATTCATCGAAGACGATTCTTAGATTTGTTTTGTCACATAATGGCAATGTTTTGCCATTAGTTGCAGTTGTTCATGCAGTCGATATGAAGGAAACCCATGAAAACATGAAACAACTTTTGAGGCGCATAAACTATGACCAACATCAGTGTCAGCTTTGTTGCTTGGTCTGAAGACTGGACACAGAAGGTGCTGCTGTTTTCTCTGCGAATGGGATAGTTGTCCGATAGATTCCCAACACATTAAGAGAGATCGTCCACTCCGACATTCATTGGAGTCTGGGACGAAAAGTGTTCAGCACCCACCACTTGTTGAATCAAGGAAGATTTTGTTACCACCCTTGCACATCAAGCTGGGTCTGATGAAGAACTTTGTAAACGCCATGAAAAAAAAAACAAACACAAGCAGCATTCAAGTACCTCCGTGGAAAATGTCCAAGGTTAAGTGAAGTTAAGATAAAGGAAGGTGTTTTTGTTGGTCCTCAGATTCGTGAACTTCTTCGAGATGATGCATTTGACCGTGCACTGCGTTGCAAGGAAAAGACGGCATGGAAAGCTTTCCAGTTAGTGGCGACAAATTTTCTCGTTAACAACAAAGGAGACAACTACAGAGAGTTGATGGAAAACTTCCTCAAGGCATACAAAAGCCTTGGTTGCAACATTTCACTAAAGATACATGTTTTCCGCTCTCATCTAGAATTTTTCCACTGAACTGCGGAGCAGTGAGAGACGAGCACGGTGATCGATTTCACCATCACATAACAACAAGGGAGAAACGCTATAAGGGTAAATGTAACCCCTTAATGCTTGCAGGCTATTTCCAGACAGTGATAAGATATGCTTCATTTAATGAATACAAGATACAAGCAAAGAAGTGCCGAGTAGACACTGAATAATCACTTAACTATGTTTTAACTATGTTTTTATATATAGATAATAGGTTTTCTTTTGCCTTTTGTTTCATAATAAACTTTATTTCTATAACCCTCTTTTTTAAAGTGTTACATAAACAGGACTGGTGAAATGTTATAATGTAAAGCAACCATAAATACACGAAAAGACTTAGGTTTACAATTTATGATTAAACTTCTACTATCTACACCATATACATAGACGCAAAAATGTAAAAACTTATACATCTTGGAAACAGTAGCTAATTGGTTGTTTTAATTGTTATATTTGACTTCAGCACATCAAAATCCATAATAAATAGCACATTTTATCTCTGAAGCAGATGATTTCTAATTTTTTTTTAGACCAGTGATGTATATAAAAGTCCCTGCACTATATATATATATATATATATATATATATATATATATATATATATATATATATATATATATATATATATATATATATATATATATATATATATATATATTGCTATGCAACTCGTACAATACTTAAATGAGAACTAAGCAGAACTAAAGCTACATGCTGTTGAGAGAGGATGAAGTGAGGCGTCAAATTAATACGTGAAATTACATCCAAAAACCACTATCCAACGCCACCAGAAACTAGTGCAACCAACCTTTGCATAAGCAGTGAATCAGATGTGAAATGATTAACATACTGAATAATTGCATAAGATTGTTGAAGATGATTGTTATGTTTTTAAACCCTGATGCACTGAAACTGACAAAATAAATCTGTATTTCTTCTCTGTATCAGAGGAATTTATCTCGATCAAATATTTTATGGAAGGCATGAACGGATAGTATCTGATACATTCTAAAAGTTTCAGCACATTCGATCGACTGCAAGAAAGAGTGACATCACACATTTCAGAGAGTGTGAGAGAGAGAGAGAGAATAATAAGGGTTTTTGTAATATATTTTCTAATTCAAAATTATATACTAGTCAATTATTTAAAGGTATCCTTCCTTTGGAAATGATGTGAATTTTGTGTAATTCATTTTCATTCTCAGTCGATAAAATACCATCGCGAGGTAGATGTTAAATAGATAGTGACGACGGCTTAGCTTTAACAAGGCGATATTCACACTCTTGTTATGTCAGATATCGTCTTATCAAAACAGATTAAGGCTAATATGGGTCATGTCGCAAACTGACGCTGATGCACAATCGTATTTACATGAAATTAATGTATTTTTTTGCTGCTATCCACATTCCTAACTGGAACAGTGACAAAACTAAACCTTTAAGGAAATAGTGATGTGCCCCTCTGGTCTGTAAATGTCTAACTGGACTATCTCGGCTGCCAGGCTTTCCTAATGCTAACACCATAGATTCTCGGTAGAAATAATCCACAACTTAATTACATATATGAATTAATGGACTTCACCCTTTGTCCTAACTATTTTACTTGCTAATTAGCAATTCATTGACATACATTTTCAGAAATAAAATAATCAATTCCTAACATGCATTATTTAGGACAGATAAATTCACATATTCACACAATTTGTATCAGAAGCACGAAATTCGTTGGATACATAATTCCTATTATAATTTGCGAAGTAATTCGAACAAATTCATATAATACATGAGTCATATAACATTTCGAGACAAATGCATGCAAACGATTAGTTTCAGAACTCACGGATGTATGAGCTTGAAACGAATAAATTCGATAAATAACTTCAAACTTTTTTGTTGAAGCCGAATCTCTCTTTTCCTTGTATTTAACTTTCAAGACACTCGTCCCTTTGCTAATTTAAGGAGAAAAGTACATTTTATTGATCTCGAGTCAAAATTTTCTCCTTCCACAAGCAAACTTGGACTAATTTTGCGGGGGAGATTACTTAATATTTTGAATTTCGTCTTGGACCCCCACCCCGGGTTTATCTTAGCGACTCATGATTAACTTTCTATAACCGCCAAACACTTAACACGCCCATTGAAGCTAGAATAATTCTCACTTAACCGCCTATATTAATAACTAGTCTGGAAAAACTCATTTTACGACACTTATTTTATATAGCTAATATTGTCTCAGGATTGTCTTTACTTTTTCGCTTCGTCTACTTGACCCTAATTTAACATCTCGTCTTCTCTATTTCTAATCGTTATCCTTACAGGTCCTAATTAAAATCCAAGCTCCAAACAGAGCATATCCCATCCTTCACAGGCAGCAATTTATTGCGAGCCTATGTCAAAGTCAGTGCGAGAGCATCTACAGTTTTGCACCCTTACAATCATAATGAGTTTTTAGCATACGTAAACCTGTTCAAATGCAATAAAATAGGTACATGCGATAATGTGAGTCACAAAAAATTGGCAAATATTCTGCATTTTGTGATAAATGAGATCACAAACAAAGGGGCCTTTCCAAAAATATAAGTTTAGATGATGAAAACTTTGTATTTCCAGTGAACAAATAATTAATAAATAAATTACATCCAAGTGAAATACTGGAAATAACCATGATTCTGGCTCAAAATGTCATAACACCAATAAATAATTTCTACGAAAACCAAGATTATATAGTCCTCTACTAAAACAAAACTATTACGTAATGGAAAATTTCATTCTAGAAGGTTGGAAATGTTTACAAAAAATAAAATCAATGTTATATTAAAAAGCTTATCACTAAAAGTATAATAACGAATATAATCAACACTTTTTCCTTAACTCTGGCAAAGATAATAATCATAATATTTACCCATACTCAGAAAAATTAGCTAAGTGTTTAGAAAATTAAAAAAGTTAATGATTCAGGTCAGGAAAACGACCTTGATTTTGGGCAAGGTCAAGTCCAAAGTCCAATTATCCATAGCATACAACGAAATACAAATAAAGACTCTAACTAACAAATAATGCAAATTAAATATACATAACAATATATATAGTTTGTATTTTTGTTGGATTGTTTTCTAATAAATTTGGTTTGGACCAAAAATGGATCGATGTAACAATACGTAACAATTTAAACCACAAGGGAAAGTGTAAAGGAAGAATAAAAGTTTTGAACTCCATCAATCAGATTTTATAGATCGTGTTCCCTTGCACCCATCTATGGTCTTGATAACAGTATACCAATATTTCCTTCTTAATGCTGTCATTTGTTTTACCCTCTTGTGAATTATCACTTTGGTACACACCCTTACTATAAATCATATGGACTTCTCGCATATTAATGTGTGGGTGTTATGTATTTATAATGTGTGAACTATTCCATTGAGCTCAGGATTTAGAAAAGTTTGGTATTACCCTAATTCATCGTCTCGTCCTTTTATAACCACAGACTAAATGACATATTTCATTCTGACTGACATTATGCGAGTGCTTCGAAAACTTCATACATGTATGAAGATATGAGATAGATGTCCAAGAAGTTTACCTTAGAATACTTCCCAATCCCAGACACAGGAAGGCGTTACGTAAATTAAGGGTTTATCACACCCACTAAATATCAAGACTTGTAGACAAAGAGAAAAATGTAGAAAAAAGTGACATGAAAGGATATGTGAACTTCGTGTAAATAATGAGACCGAAGACGAATATAATTTTATTTTGATATGTCCCATATACCTCTCCTTTGAAAAATCTTTTATTCATCCCTTATTATTGTCAGTAACCAACTGCTTCACTTGATCAAAAAATGAAGATGTAACAACCCTAAAATACCAAGGTAAATACGTGTATAATATATTCTAACTTAGATTATCATCGTCTAGTTCTTACCCTGTCCCTGTCTTTCGCGGAGGACATATGTGTATCCAGGTTTTTATCGCCATTATTCATTCATTTATGCAATAGTTTAGTTGTATATGAATTATATATTATATTTGACTATGTGCTCATTTGCATGAGTCAAATCGATAAAATTATTTGCTATAAATCGTTCAACGAAAACATAATACAAGACTGGGAAAGAACCGGAACAAATCCCATCAATAGAGAGAGCTCCGATACCTACCACTGTTGTCCTTGGATGAAATTTACAAAACGCCACTCATCTTTCTAGGCAGAACAAACTAAACGTGCCATAATGTTTTCTCGGTAAAACATTTGCATCATAATTGACGAAAACATGTCAAAAATAGCTGACAATTTCTTTAATACAAACGGTGTAACAAATTGCGTAAGCTTTCCACACTAAGCTGCATAGCGAAATCATACTCGTCTTGGGGTTATTTTGTGTGTAAGGAAAGCAGCATATGCACGAACTTGTGAATTTGTATTGCTGGAGGTGTATCTAGAAACAGATTGATTCTGACATACAGACTTAGATCGCATACACTGTTTATTGAAACAGTTTGATTCCCAACGACATGTGGGTTCTTAGAAGAAAAACTAATTCATTCATTCGTTTTAAGCTAGAAAGGTTAACTGTAACATGGTTAAATGTGTACACTGCACACACCAATATCATATAATACTCAGCAAAGCAATATGCCACATTCCAATATCATCTAATACTCAGACAAAGCAATATGCCACATTCCAATATCATCTAATACTCAGCAATGCAATATGCCACATTCCAATATCATCTAATACTCAGACAAAGCAATATGCCACATTCCAATATCATCTAATACTCAGCAATGCAATATGCCACATTCCAATATCATCTAATACTCAGACAAAGCAATATGCCACATTCCAATATCATCTAATACTCAGACAAAGCAATATGCCACATTTCAATATCATCTAATACTCAGCAAAGCAATATGCCACATTCCAATATCATCTAATACTCAGACAAAGCAATATGCCACATTCCAATATCATCTAATACTCGGACAAAGCAATATGCCACATTCCAATAACATCTAATACTCAGCAAAGCAATATGCCACATTCCAATATCATCTAATACTCAGCAAAGCAATATGCCACAGCAATATGCCACATTCCATTATCATCTAATACTCAGCAAAGCAATATGCCACATTCCAATATCATCTAATACTCAGACAAATCAAAAGGTTTGCTTATATTTTCTCCCTAACTCTGGCCAGATTCCACTTTATTTATTCTTAACATAGATCACTTGAAATACAAGTTCCTGTGAAATTGGATAGCTCATAAACCACTTCCATAATAGGTCTCAGGAGCCGGATGTTCTTTTTCGCCATTTTATTTCAGTTTTGCAGAATTTACACTTAACTGTCACGTACAAAAGCCATTTAAAAAGCGTCTTTTATTCTCCTAATACAATTGTATTTGAATCACTTTGCTATATGTCTTTTTAGCTTTGTTCAGTACCCTAAAATTACATTGTCACAAGACCGTGAGGGTAGGGGATTGTGGCACATATTTGCTTTTAAAAACGAATCCCTTCTTGCCTATTCTGGATCACACTTTCATTTAGAAAACTGTCTATACATATTAAAAAGATAATAAGTCAGTATTTGGAGAAAAGTAGGATCAAACTATTTTACCATGATGTCAGGTGATCAGCGCACGGAAGAGGCGTCATAGTTGGGCTATAATTCTATTTTGACGGATCGCTAATATTGACCATTCGGTAATCTCGTGTAGCCAGACTGTTGTGCGAGTCTAAGAGATGTACTCCGAACGAGAAGCGTATAGTTGTGTGTTAACACCTTGCATGTTTGATATGAAAGAGATGGTTCGTTTACTCTAGCATGCAGTATTATGACTGTTCAACCATCTTTCTTGTTCGTTAGAGCATTTGAAACTCACAGACTAGCTATCTACCTTTTCACTCATTCTTTACTCTCATTGTTTACTTTTATTATCTATTTTATCAGGCTTTTAGATCATTTTTATCATTATTTGTCTACTTATTTAGCTAATACATGTTGCAGCCTATTTTAACACTGTGCAACGCAGGCTTGTACGACTCTTTTTTTCCTTCTGGGTTCAGGAGTGATGCTATTTATAAAAAAAGATCTGCTTGTCAGTTTTATATTCCTAGGAATGGTTTCCATATTGTTTTCCAAGTTCAGCTTTACGAGGTTCTTTTTTGTTTTCCATATTGTTTTCCAAATTCAACTTTACGAGGTTCTTTTTTCTTTTTGTAATGCTGTCTCCTCTAGCGATCTTGGAACATTGAAATTCTCTTCAGTTTCACCACCTTCCATTAATTGTACAATGATAATATAATTTTCCTAAACAACTCCTGAAGTTACCTTAAAATTATTTTCAAGTTACGAATATCTTAAATAGCTGTTGAATTTCTAGCTCCTGGAGTTATTTATTAGCTTGCCAGCTTTCTTTTTAATCCAAGTAGCAAAGATACGAACCAATACAAGCATTTAATTACTTTCATTGTTAAGTAGTCTTCTTTCAACTCTTTCTGCAATTCGTTTGAGTTATCAACTGGATGGAATTTTCTCAAAAACATTTCACTTCTAGTAATATTGTATCTGACAATGGTTTTGAAACTTTAGTCGATTTTTTATTATTATTCCCCGATAGGTTGAGCACTCGGCCGGGAACACCATCCCAATACCACCTTATCAAAATTATTCTGTAAAATTCTTGTACTTTGATATCTTACCTGAAAATTAGATTTACAAGTGTGGTCTGGGGTGTCCTAGTGGTCTAATAAAGCTATAGCCTTTACCGATCACTGTCATTTCACCTTTGTCCGCGTGGGTTCCAATCTCGAGCTCGGCCAGTGTGGGTATATGAGAAAGCTTGTCAGTAGCTTCCCGTGGGTCGGTGGTTCATAATGGGATTTTCCCCGGTTTTTGCTCCACCATTTATACTGGACGCCATCCATAACCTATCGTGTAGTGAAAATGGCGTTACACCTAAAACAACATTTGCAAACGTTTCATGTGATTTCTTTATTTGTTTTGAAATTAATTGATTCTATTCAGTTCCTTCTCTGTTAAATGTTTCCCTTATACTTATTTGCATGTTACATGGATTTAGAGACAAATTAATTTCTTTATCGTCTAATTAAATCTCACTGATATATTTCTGAAACTAAAACATCGTGTTACCGAAAACAAGGTAAAACTGCTATTCGAATTCTAAGTGCGAGTTTAGAGACGTATCATTTTATCAACGACTTCTATAGCTCAACACACAGGTGGAAGTAATGAAGTTTTCTTGCATTTTTGTCAGAGTGGAGAATAAGAAAGAGATATCAGGTATCCAGACAATCCTATAACAATATCCTCTTGAACGATATAAAGAGAAAGAATAACATTTACTGAAAAAATAGAAACTGCCTCTTTTTGAATGAAATTGTTTGAAACTATGGCTACAAAATAAATGTTTAAAAAATGGGATAAATATAATGCACATCATTTTACTCTGTTATTTGGGTGGATTAAGGCTTATTTTACACTGTTATTTGGGTGGATTAAGGCTTATTTTACTATGTTATTTGGATGGATTAAGGCTTAGTCAGTATTACGCTGAAAGGTCAGACAGGTCTCTCTTGTCAAGTTTAACATGCATACTACTTTAATTCTTTGTTGTTATTTTTTAGACTTAGCTGTTGTTATTGGTGGTTTAACGTCATTGTCAGTACATGATAGGCTATCAATGGTGGCCAGTATAAATGGTGGAGGAATAAACCAAGGAAAACCTGGGAAGAACGACCGACCCATGGAATAATTAATGGCAAGCATCCTCAGTTATCCACTTAGACCAAACCCGAGACTCGAACTCAGCTTACTACTCGGCTACCTGGGGCGCCTTTCGACTTAGTAACAGTACTCGTAAAGACAGTATATATTTTGGGTTCGCCAAGTAACTCTTGCGAACGGACGATATGCTACGAATGGACGAGTGACACAATCACAATCAGCTGTGCAGAGCTTTACCATACCGTCGGTCGGCAAATATCCCTTTATAGTGACTTAAAAGTACAGCTGAGCGAGATTAATCCCAAGCCTATCAGTGACAGACACGGTCAACTATTGTATGAGTGATTCCAAATTGACAGCCAGTTGGATTCAGATCACAACTATTGTTCCAATGCATTCTCTACGTCTGTTCATAGTACTGAACTTTCCACTGTGTCCAAATCCTAATAAATGATATGTTAATCTAAAATACCTTCAAAGATGAACTTAAAGTGAAGTTATTGTTATAGGTTATCCAGCATTGTTTTGAGAGGATGAACCGTAAACAAAACACCGTGCAATAGGCCACAGACTTCACCTCCAGATCAGCATCAATGCGTCATTATTTTCTGAGCACTGTCGCCGAAATAAACACAGACAACCACACCATAATGCTCAGATTTTAAATAATACCAAGACTGTCTAAATGTAACTCTTGTATCACTACAAAAATGAGAGAGGAAAGCAATGTTCTAAAATAGACTGGGATTACATTCCTTGGTACTGAGTTGCCACGGAGTTTTTTAATATTCATTTTTGACAAGTAAATTCTAGACAATATTTGGCTGTTTTCTTCTCTTTATTTTCTACTTGAATAGTCGCACGAATTTAAACATACATTTCCCTGAGTGTACCCAGGTGATGAAAACTGCGCAACAAAATTGTTACAGGATGTAATTCTTCTAAATTTGCGTCACAATCAAAACAGCTCCTGCCCTCTGTGATACGTATACTCCCATGTTGCAAATGCTTGTCAGTTTTATCTTCACACTTACTTAAGAAATTCGATTCCCCATTAATATTAATAGGCCAATTGAAAGTTCCTCCACTTAAACATGCTAATTAATACAAGTTTAAAAATATTCCGCTAACCATAATTTTGACACTGTGAAGTTGAATGGATTTTGAACAAGTTTATAATCTTAGATGATTTACATTGTGGAAAGTCTTCTGTCTGTGTCAGCATTGCTGTAACTGGGAACGAGATAAACGGTTTCATACATGTTTATTCTTATTATTATTTATTGTTATTATTATTATTATTATTATTATTGGTATTTCTTTTTGTTTTAGGTCGTTGCGCTCAGAATTCAGCCCTTCTTTGCAAGATTAAATAGGTTTATGACATAGATTAAATAGGTACATGACATAGATTAAATAGGTACATGACATATATTAAATAGGTACATGACATAGATTAAATAGGTACATGACATAGATTAAATAGGTAAATGACATAGATTAAATAGGTATATGACATTCGTTCCAGCTGCTTACTAACGCTATAGACAATAGACAGTATAAAAATGCACACGTGAATAACTGACCAACTCCAGAGATATAACAAAGTCACATTTAGCTCACATATCACAGTTTCCAGAGGAATGAAATGATAGTACCAACATTAAAATCGTATTCGTTTTTTTTCCCTTCAATTTAGTCATGCAAAAACGCCGCTGTTTTACTCGTACAAGTGTACCTACAAAGACAATTTAAACCATAATAATTTCTTATATTTTATAGATTTGGCTTTGCAGGGAATATATCCAAAATACAATAATGCTTTTTCTTTCTTCATTTTTTAACGTTTTTCTGACTCTATCATCTATCCTTAACATTTTGATAGAATTCTTATCATTCAGACATTTGATGAATATTGTACCGCGTTTAATGTCCAAGTATAAAATTGTGCAACAGTTTCTTTCACCAGACACCATTTATCATATTCGTTGAATGGGGCAGCAAGGGCTCGGTGAGTCTCATCAGTGACACAAATCTATTATGATTGAACAGAAAATGTCAGCCTTGAATACGGTGTTTTTCTTGTTCGACACGCCATTAATATCATGTGATTTTTACCGCCCCTTTTATGACGTCTTTATGTTATGTGAGCGACCCATCTGGAACTTTCTTGATACAGTCTCATTTTAGATTTCCCAACAAATGTTCTAGAATCAATTCGTTCTTCCCATGGTCGTTTGATGGAGTACTTGTTGGTCTTCAAATGAAAAGTGTTTGTTTCGAAGTTCAGCATGTAGGACATATTGTAGAAATTAAGTTATATCTGGCATAAATGCAAGAAATATCCAAACGTTATGCGTTCGAAATAAGAAAAATATGAGCATATTTTAAGAACAAACTGTCTTTCGTTGTATAATGGAATTGCTAATAAAACGAAAGAAAACAGCGAACTGTAACATTACCGAATTTTGTTATAATGATCCAGCCTTGATGACAGATGTTAGTCATTGATGACGCTATGAAATTTAGATTATGTAGAACCTAGTTTGCATGCAAAAACAAGGATGGAGGATTCCAGGTCTAGTTTCAGATACATCTCTAACATATTCCATTTCAGCCATGTAACCAGAAGCTTTAATTAAACTATTCTGGTGCTCCTAGCCAAAAAACCAAATGAGCTTATCGAATGTCCGGCGCGCATAGCTTGTCAACAATTGATACAAATCTGCAATTTCCTCCAAACATGTACTGGACCAATTTCATCTAAACTCGGTAAAGAGAATCCTTGCATGACAACGTTCAAGATTGTAAAAGTGATATCAACCCACCATAAAATATGGTTGCCGTTACAAAACAAATGACGTCATACGTTTTCTTTTTATAAACCTCTGTACACAGTTTGATCAAATTGGACGGAAAACATTTTTACAAAAAGGCATTTCAATTTACCATTACTGCAGATCCTCTTATCAATGAATGCCCGAAATCGTTAAAAATACAAAACCATTTAAAGAACTTTGTCAAAACCTCATAACAGAGTCTCGCCAAATTATAACCACAAACGTCTTGGCATGAAACCATTAAAAAATTTTGTACAATAATGCCGTCAAATGATGATCCGCTATCAATTTCGGCAGCTGTCCTGTGTGCGTGTGTATGTGTGTTTGGAATTTTTACGTAGCTTTAACAATTTGTCATTTTAGTCATATCGCTCTGATGTGTGCAGTGTGGAAGTGTATAGCGATGTCTAGCAATGGGGTATTATGCCACAGACATGTAGCATCATGCCCCACCCGGTCACATTATCCTGATACCAGGCCAAGTAGTCCTAACTCTAACCTCTTAATTCTGAGTGCCAAACAAGGCAGCTGTTAGTATTAGTTTTATACGTCTTTGGTATGACGGCCGGATTTGGAACCCTTGACCTTGCGCATTCCAGGAAGACACTCTAACCACCTAAGACACCGGCACGGTCGGCCGTTGTTATATAAACGTTCGAAATTTTTCAAACAAATTCATTTAAAACACAGCTGAACAGAATGTGACGCAATTTGAAAGAATCATTCAGATTTAAACCTGATGACATTTCATATTGATACGAATAATGTCAATCCGCCATCAGATGCAGCTGCCGTTATAAAATAAAAAAATAATATTCCTTTTCAAAACGTACACAAAAATTTAACCAGATTTTAGTGACTGTATCTTTGATTTTAAGAACTTTCAGTTTTGTGCAAAAGATGCTGATCTCTTATCAAGTATGGTCCATGTTATTAAAAACAGAAAAATGTTCGGTGACCTTTACGAATCCGATGAATAAAATATAATCAAATATAACCGAAAGTATTCAGGCATAAAAACTTTTTATTTTTCTGCTAATGAGGATAATTTGGGAGTTAATATGGCTCGCATTAAAAAAATAATATGAAAACATGTGAACGATTTCCTCTTCTCATCCTGGACACGACTTTACCAAATTTGAATGAAATCATCCTGATTGATGATCGGTGCTATTATTTAAAGGAGAAAAATCAAATCTTATAACAAGCATCATGCAAAGCCAGAGTTCGGTTACTACTATTGATGTATTTGACTTTGATGTACATGTCACCAAGGTATGCCATCCCAGAACAACTTGGACCTCTTGTTTATTTCTTATCTCACATTTTATAAATTTTGAAGTATCGCTATCTTTTCGTGACATTAGTATCAAAATTCAGACAAGCTGAGTAAAGATACCTTTCTATCGTCAATACGCAGAACTCGGGCTTAATTTCTCCAGGGATTTAAATAATTTCGCTTAGTATATGCAGAAGGAAGCTGTTCGGAATATTTTTGCATATGGCGAACGTATTATGTATATTCTGGGCGTTTTACCAGTCGACCAGTCCAAACCAGATGAACTGAGACAGCCTTTTTTTGCGATTTTAAATTTCGTATCCTAATAGAGAGCATTCCGGAACCACTCATATCTTTCTTGAAACTCAGGCCCTTAGACTGTTGTATATATTGGTGCTGACTTACACAATAAACCGCAAATACTTGTTTAGAAAACAGCAACCCCAACATTCCCAAACACCTCGAGATCCCTCTGTCGTGGTATAGACTGGTACTGTCTTACACAATGATATGGAAATCTACTTATCTGTTTTGGTTGTTACCATCAAGGGTAATGATGCGACGTTTCTGATGATTACCTCAACATTTCTGGACCACTCATACTTTTCTGTATTACAGTCACGACGTTCCAATGGAATATTAAAACTCAGATTGAAAATGTATATGCCATAGTACAAATAAATTCAGTGCCAGCAGTGAAAATGTTCCTGGTATATATAGTGTTTAGGTTTTGATTTCCTTCCCACATAAGCCGTCACGGATAGGTATGATTTCGCTAGGTCTAATTAATACAGGTGAACTCTACTGTAATAATTAAACTAAACCTTTTAGTCTGCTAATATGCAAATAATTTTCATTGATAGTAAGCAAGGTCGGTTTCACAGACGCATACGAGCTTGATATCAAAACGATTCTATTTAAAAAAGAATGTTTTTAATATGAATTGAGAACACCTCCACTCAAGTCGATTCAAGTAGATAATGGATCGGGCTGCATGTTCGGAGTCCAAGAGTTACGAAATCAATCAAATGACAAGATTGTCAGCTGCTATTCCTTCAAATAAAAAGTTAAATATTTCGATAAATATCCAAATGAATGAAGTATATATTTAAATAATTCTAGGTAGAAAAAATCAAAATAGTGAAATATATTTTGATTTTTTTCTTAACTAAATAAATAAGACATATATACGATCGATCAACCAGTATCAAAACAAGTGAGACAAACTTATAGCCGCCTTTAATTACATCTTCGAAAAATGAGAAATAGTGTGACAAGCAAGTGTTAGATTAGGTTAGTGTGCCAAAGCAGTTTCAAAGACACCAGACCGCATCGAATTATAACTAAGATATTCAAATTTATGGCGGATTTTCTACTCAAGCAAGCCGTTATTTCCGGACTAAATTCCTTTTGAAATTAGTACATGGGTGAACCCAGCCAAGGATGATCACAGAAAGTTTAGATTGTACTCCGAGTCGAAAACTTGCCACTCGTTAAAGGGGTGAAGAAATAATAGTGGAATTCGAGGATGGGATCCGCGAACGAAGGCTTCTAAAGGTAACATATCTTCGCCCAAATATTCGCACTACTTTCATAAATAGGAATTTATAAGATTGATACATAGTGACGTATTGTTGAACTGAATTCTAAGTGTATTGTGTCATTTACTACAATGTTGCAATACATATCTGAATTTATAGAGATTTGTGTTGGAGCTGTACTGCTTATTAGTATATACACATATAGGCATTGTTGGACCTATGCACAAGTAGATATCGTATTTATATATTTGTATGTGTCTTTTATAACTCGTAGTGTGGAAAATGCATATGATTGCTACTGATGATGATAATTTACTATATCCAGAAGTTAACAATTGAGAATGTGTATGCAGGTTTTGAACTCGTTATAATACTATTATTGTAGCACATTTGTTATAGAACAAAACTTATATGGAATACTTAGACGTGAGTGCGTGAGTTGACCTGTTAATTTATTTGCCATTATTCTGATGAATGGTATGTGAGAGAGTGGTGACTATTCCTTGGAGTAGAATAGGGAGACCAGACTATACTTCCCTTCTAATTCTACGTTTTACAGAAAGCTTTCCGGGTGGAAGTGGAGGCTTGACGCCCAAAGAGCGGAAACGTGGGCAAAGGCTCAAAGAGCGCGAGGAAGACGCCGTAGTGACGTCAGACGTTGAGGTGCAGTGCTGAAAGGAACACGTGACTGTGAGCACCGGAAGTGCCAGAAGAGCACAGTAGCAAGGGTACCTGGAGTACCAAAGACGAAAGGAGTAGTGACAGATGAGTAACAGGGTCAACCGTCGGAAAGGAAACACATTCTCTCTAAAGACCGTTAAATTTATGTGATGACGTTTGGCAGCTTGTAATAGGTCATTGATTATAATAGCTTGAAGAGTTGAATTTGAGAAGATGTCACGGGAATTACTGAGTTCATTGTTATATTTTTTATTAAATTGCTATACTTTCCCCTTTGAGTTATTTATTTACTTACACCGTCGGCACTGCTGACAGGGGGCTCGGAGTTATTTAAAATTGAATTGCCGTTCTTATTCAGGTATTATAAATAATACCGTAAGAGACGTGATACGTCGACATTTTTTTTTATCAAATAACTTTGTTGATGTTCAGTGAGTTGAAACTAAAATATTGATATGCGGTTTTCACCAGAAGACTTCTTATTGTGTCTCCTATGTCCCAAATGGTAACAACCTAAATAGCAGCCACATAAGGTAATCTGACACTCTTGTCATCGCTTATCAGATATGGTTTCAGCACACAGCAGTTGAGCGTCAGTCCATTCGAGTGACTGTTATCATTGGTATGTTCAATCAAGTCACAAGAGATATAGCCAAATAGTTTACAAATATACCGATTGTATTCAAGTATTTTACGATACAATGGCAAAGATTGCAAGACTATTGTGCCAAGAGTGGAGACCAGAACCTGCAAGGAAGTTGAACTTATTTCAGTACAAGAAATATTATCACATCAATGACAAACAAATAAAATAAAAGTTAAGGAACATGACCATTGGACAGGTAAAAAGTACCGAGGTCCAACTCATAGCGAATTGAACTTGCGATATCCAACATGCAAGCCAGATTTAATTCATAAACTGTCCGGTTAAGACAGTCACTTCATCATCAATACATTGCTTGCAAATATCTAGGTGTAGCGGTAACAATAATTTCTGAACAAAGGCAGAATAAATATATCAGTGCAGATTTCATAGTTGACAGGTTCATGAAAGAAGGAAAGAAATATTAATTAAAATGACAGATTTGTATACAGTTTTGCATTCACATGACAATTTCTAAGTCAGCTGGCTCAGAGTTCGTTCGATGGCAATTTCACAGAAACGCTTCAACATATTTCTAATTAGCAGTTTACATATTTGAGGGAAGTTATATCCATACAAATTTCTATGGATGAAGGTCATAGGTTTAATGAAACAATATATAGAGATATTGTATTGATCACTTAGCCATCCAAGCATGCCAAATCACATTACCAGTAATTGGATTATGTCATTGACAAAGATATATTATGCCATTTTGCCTTTTCTAACTTTTTTTCTTCTAAATTAGTTTCAGTTAAGTATTCAATCGCTGTCTCTTTGAATCTTTCATTTGCAACAATTTCGTTCAATATCTGGTTTGCAGTACAGCATCTGTATAAAGCGAGTTTATGTTGTTGTTTCTTTGATAAATTACATTTCCTTGTCGAGTTGTGCTAGGCCCATTTTTTTGTCTTTGAATATTTGAGAGTGAAGGTGTCTTTTAAAACTCTGAAAGGTCATAACGATTACACACGAGATGACCAATGACCAATTAAATTATCGGAAAAAACTGATTTATACTTAAAAGAAGTGAACTCTGCTAATAATCCTCAAGTGAAAATAATAAATATCCCCCCCCCCCATAGGAAGAAATCATTTGAGGCTTTCAAATGGATCAACAATAATATAAACTGATCATAAATCATTCTTTAACTAACTGCACAGACACATGGTATAGCTGAGACATAGGAAACAACATACTTGAATAATCAAAATGGCGTCCTCTGCCTAAATCGGGGAGAAAGGATGGGGGCTGGGAGTGGTATCTCTCTCCCAGGAGAGTTGGTACCGAAAATGGCTCCTCCGGGGCCTCCGTCCCTCATCCCCGAGAGAGAGAGAGAGAGAGAGAGAGAGAAGGGGGAGTGGCTCCCCAAATACTAACGCAATAACCTGTGGACTCACATTAGCTAGCATAACATTTAACCATATAGGTACACTTAGGTACATGCACATGGAGACAGGGGTAAACCTTTCCTATTAGGGAGCAAATGAAGGTGTGACGCCAAAGCTACGTGGCTAACGCGATGTAGTACGGGTCACCCGCAGCTCCCCAAAGGTTGGAAAACAAAAAAGAATACTAAAAAGCAAAACCACAGAGGAACCTAAACACCAATTTAACAACTACGAGGGAGCCAAACACGAACTCTTAACAACATGGTGCAACGTTCTTTTCTTTCTGTTGTTTTCTTTATTGGACTTGTTTTTCTTTTCTTTTTCTTTAATATCGCTTACATTTAGATAGGGCTAAAAAGTATGTGGAAGAAAAAGAAGACCACTGTGGCGGAAACGAGTGGGTAGGTCGCGCCCACTAAGAGCCAGCGGTAATGCCGTCACCGTCACATGCCAGCTCAATACACCTCTAGCTCACATTTATTTTTATTTTTCTAGATAAACCCCTGACTTCATCAAAAGACAATTCTTAGCAAAAATTTATTTATCGAGACTGTCCAACACATATACATGGGTATAACAGTAGAGAACAATATTCATGTAGCAAATACTGGACGTAGACTGATCCCTTGGCAAAGATCACTGATGAAAGAAATAGGCAAGGAAACCCGCCGAATAGGTTATTGCCTAAAGAAGTGAAGCATGAGCCATTTTTAAACAATAAAAAAGCGAGTAGGGAGAAAGAACCCTTATTAAAAATAATAAACTTTTATCCAAATTCTTTTGATTTTTCAGACTAAGGGTGGAGTCCACAAATAATAATGAAAATATCGCAATAACTGTGTTTACTTTTCCGTTGTTAAGCCTCTTTTATTATCGCAGTTTTCGTTTATGCTTTCTTTCCCGATATTGTAATTATATATGTTCCAGTGAATTTAAACACGGAAAGTACTTAAATCTATCAGTTTGACTAGTGGAAAAATGCAGCCTCTTATCATTAGAGACGCTGTCCAGACCCTGGGAATGCCTTCTTGTAATGTAGTTTCCTTTTCTTTGTTGCCTTGTGTTTAGAGAGACGGCGATGGAAGTTGGTGGAGAGGGAAGAGAATGAAAGTGTCGAAATGTATGTTTACAACTTCCTTGACTGTAGAAAGATTATCATAATTGATATGTCTGTTAGATGGTACTAGAGATTTTAAACTCACCATTTCCATTTCGTCTTTCAGCTAAGTTAGACGGAGTGAAGACATACATGTCTCTGAGACGGGTACCGCTGCGTCTACAGGATCGTGTTATTCGGTGGTTTGATTATTTATGGATTTGTAATAAGTCAACAGACGAAGAAAAGACGCTCAGCTTACTTCCAGACAAGTTAAAAGCCGAAATCGCCATCCATGTGCATCTGGATACGTTAAAACGGGTGGAAATATTCCAAGCTACCGAAGCTGGATTTTTATGTGAATTAGTATTAAGACTTAAACCTGTGTTATTCTCACCTGGGGATTATATATGCACAAAAGGTGAGTTAATTTTACATATATTTAAATAATTTTTGTTCCATCCTCATGTTGCCATATTTTCTTCAGAAGTACGGTCGTGAACCGATTCTTAGTTTTAATCACTGTTACTGCCATATCAAAGAAGTAGACAAGAAGTTCTTCGGGTAAGGTAAAACACTCCATTTACATAAAGGATAACGTAACATAATAAGAGAGACAGAGAGAGAGATGGACAGACAGACAGGCAGCGTGTGTGTTATAAGGAAAGACAAACCTTGCCAAGAAGTGACAATTGAATTTGGTGATGAGAAAACGGAAGAATTGTTTTCCATATTAGAACGAAAATACGAAGATTTGGAGGATTTGAAAATATATCTCGGGGAAAATAGGTGTTACTGTATTGAAAATTACGAAATTAACTAGCTTGTTTTTCAATTGGTATCATTAATTTTGGAATAGTTCTGTCATACCAAAGTTTATCATTTGACATTCTGATATAATTCTTCAAATAGTTTTTCTTTTTCAATCGAAAGGATGGGAACAAAGCTGTTATTTGCATATCTCTTAGCAAAGACTAAACCTTCCTATGTTTTTTTAAAAAACATAATAAAGTGTGTATATTTTTTCTCATTTAATTGAGAACTGAGATAAAAAAGACAACAACATAGACGCCGATAATTCTGTGCAACTAGTTTCGCATTTACTGTATGCTTCTTCAGACATAAAATGTCTTGAAAAATAGATGACATCTTTATATTTTAAAATAGCAATTACATCATTGTCGTAACGACATAAATAATATGCATCATCATAACAGTTTTTTTCATCACAGTCGTTACAGTTTTTCTATAGTATGTGCAGTTTCATATTTTTGATACCACAACGTGTTTCATATCAATTATGTGATTCTGATTGGTCCGAATAAGAATATGAAATTATTGTAAAATGTTATCTTTACTGATTGATTGCAATCATGGGAAAACCTTTCTAACCCTGAATTTTTGAACTTTTGTTTTCAATGAATATTTTAGCGGTCAATTTTTTAACTCGACTCACGTGAATGAATTGGGGGAAAATGGTCTCTTCTATCTGAATATGGCCAAATTACCCCACAGGGGTTTGTTATGTCATTTGTGACAGTATCATCATATGAAATATGGCGTAAAACCCCAAGACAATAGCAGTAACAAGAAGATATTTAATGTGTGGGGTTGTGGTGGAGGGGGCGGTATATCCTAACATAGCGTCCACCTATATACAAGCGTGGTTTAAATGGTAAATTCCAGAAGTAAATAAACTCACCTCCTTTCACAAAAGAATGTCAGTTTAAACCGGTCTCCCAACTGACAGAACTTTATTTATGTTGTAAAAAGAAATGTGCTACGACTTCTTAAGATTCTATTGTTCCCAATTAAATACTGCAAATATCCGGTCACAAAATATTTACAGTCGATATGCGAATTTCTGCATGTTTAGTTGTCAAATTGTTATTTTAGGGTAAACAAAAATTGTGTATTACTGGCCTATTCTAAGCGGTACTGTGTACCGCATCAAACAATGTGACATCACAGGTATTATACATTCTTTGTTGAGAAATGATTTTGTCTTCGTAAAATGTTCTGTTTATTCGGATGAATATTTATTCGCTGATTTGTACAAAAAAATGTATAATCTACTTTTACTAGTTCAACATTGTTTGGGTCTATTTGTAACGCAATAAAATGAAATGTGTAACGTCTGTCAGAGTGAACGAAATTCTTTCTTCTTTCTATCTGAATAATTTCCAATGAAATAAAACTATGTGATAAAAAGAATCTGAAAGAGGTAATTATTTCGTATTAAATTAAAGGACCACCCGTTATATCAGGATGTAATTCATAGACCTCTAATGAAATCACTCTCTGCATATATTAAAGATTCCACTGATTTCATTAAAAAGTTGAAGTCTATTCCACAGCTATCTGATAATTCAGTCCTGGTATCTTTAGACGTAACATCACGATATATCAAAAATATTGTAAATATTTTCTTGATAACAATCCTAATAATAACACACCATCTAGTGAAGATATTCGTAAAATAATAAAACTTAACTTGGAAAATATTAATTTCCAATTTAATAATACAGATAACATTCAAATAATGGGCACGCCAGTTGGTAGTCCAATGGTTCTTTTGTATGCTTCCCATTTCATGGGTAAATTAGAAAAAGAATTTCTTCGAAACCAAACGTTTAATCCATCTGTTTGGTTAAGATTTTTAGATGACATATTTTTGATCTGGAACCATTTTTCCGAAAAACTGCAAATATTTATTGATCACCTAAACCATTTTCACCCGACGATTAAATTTACTTATGGTGTATCAAATACGCTAGTTTCATTTTTAGATGTAAATGTAATATAAAAGTTTGAAAATACTGTCTCTACAAATGTTCATGTCAAAGATATTACTATTCACCAGTATGTGGGAGATTATTCTTGTCACCCGAGGTCATGAAAAAAAAACCCCAACCCATATAGCATTCAAAAGATATCGAAACATAATTTCAGATTATTGTAAATTCCAAAATTCAGAAACATAGTTCAGGCGTAAACACAGCAAAATGTACGGTAGAGAAAAGTATACATCTATTCACCATACAATATAATCCTTCATTACCTAATACAGGCGTTATAATTAATAAATAATTGAGTCTCCTCAATTTATCAAATTAGCGTAAAAACACTTTACAAACGCAAACCAATTCTTGCTTAGGAAAGACCTAAGAATTTGCAAGTTTGTTTTGGTTAGAATTAAACAGACAGAAAATATAAAAAGATGTTTTTCATTATCTTAAAATGTCACAGACGTCGATGCTCTCAATAAACAAAAATAAGAAAAAGTATTTATTTTTAGTAACTCTAATACAGAAGAAGGATTTTTTTGATCTTATAACACTCCCTGCGCATAAACAAACGTGATTTATTTGATAACGCGTAAAACATGTAGCATGCAATATGTTGGACAAACACTTGAACAATTTATAATATTTCAATAATTTTAATACAAATAATCATTCTTTACGCGATTTCTCTTTTCTCAAAATGTAAATGCCCAGTGTCATTTTTTGCTGTGTCGACAGAGATTAATTAGGCTATTTACAACGATTAGATCCACACAAAAAATTCTGTCACCGACGTAACACGTGCGGGTTCAATTATAATTGCCATAGGTTTTGTTGTAAATGAACACGATTAAGCTCCTTTAAATCACATAGAATATTGATATTTTACACATATCAAGGACTTGTTTGATATATAAGTTTAAAAATTCTAGAAATGTATGGTTTCTGAAGGAAGATAGTGTAGCGTCGCCCTTTTAGTAAGAGGGCTGGTTAACTGGATTTGGCTGGCGTTATCTAGAGGATGAGATCCCTCGACATTATAGCCTAGCGGGAGTGAAAGAAGAACATAATTTCAACAGAGAACTAAGCGAGAAAATAACAAAATTAATTAGAACAAATTAATAACGGCAATTCCAATTCAAGTTAGATTATGTCAATAGAATTTAACAGGAGAGTCCAATTAGGATTTATTTCATCATCATAACGAGAGGTTTAAAGAGCGCAATGTCCACGACAGATTTGCATCACCTTCCTCCATTGACCATGTACCAATATTACCGTATTCTTTTACATATACTGTTACATGTTCGATTACTATTTCCTGAAATTCACAAATTGTAACTCACAGCAATCCTTAACCTAAAAGATTATTCAAACATTACAAAATCAGATATAATTAGGTAAGTGTCGTTAACTCACGATAGTCTGTATCGTCCTAGCAAACAAAGGAAGTTATTCCATATAACCCTATGAAATCCTACACATATGAACATTTGGATCGCAAGCAATCAATTCTACCAATGAACTAATAACTGTAAAATTAAAAGGTAAATTGCATAACAATTCTAGCATCAACACATTTCCATGAAACTGAATAAACGGTACATAATATGGAACCTAGTCATAGCAAACGCATTTGCATAAAACAAACAATCAAATAATAGAATAATACGTGAAACTAAAATTGTGTACCTTACAGCTGTTCTTTCAGAACTTGTGCGTCCTAGCACTAAAACCTGTCTTTCTTTTCACAAGACGGCCACCTGGTCCCTTTTTTGTTTTACGAGGGAAACACCATTCTCTTTAGGCTTCCACAGAGACAAGACTATCTTCCTCTTTCAGACCAAAGAATTTTGACCAAGGTCGTCACTTTAAATTCTGATTGCTTCTAAATTGTACGCCTTAAATAATTCTGCCCAATCGTAGGCAGCGGTCCTTAATTTTTCTCAAAGAAATAATTCCTTTCATCAGATTTAGAGAGCTCAGAATCTGTGAACGAATGTGAGTAACAAATTCCCTTTGAAAACATGATAATTTGACATAGGTTCCCACCAAGCGGTTAGGGTTGGTAGCTCAACTGTTTACTTTCTAAGGACCGTGTTTAGATACCCCGTTCAATTTCACTGAGTTGGAATGCTGCCCCTTTGAAGTTTACTCTGACATGGGGGAATGAACAAAGAAAGGTCGAAATGATCCTTCAAAAAGATTTTTCTGGCTTAAATGCGATAAACGTTTAATGCTCAATGCATACATCTTTAAAGTTCACTGCAATTCAAAATTCGACACTTCACATAGGAATCAGGGAATTTGCTCTCCGAATTTTGAAGCGGTATTTCCAGTTATTTTTTCATGTCCTGAAGTGACCCCTTCACCTCAGAGTCAGTTAGTCTACTCAGACTATCTGCTCCTACATTGGCGCTTCCCTTAATGTAAAGCAATTGAACTTGATATTGCTGGAGAAATAATGACCATCTCCTTAAACGTCCATTTTTCAATTTAGCTTGGGCCAAATAAGCAAGTGGTTGGTGGTCAGTTTTCAGAATAAACTTTCGCATATACAGATAGCGCTGGAATTTAGAGATCCCATCGATAATCCCTAGGAATTCCCTTTCGATTGCAGAATAATTACGAGCTGCTGGCGACAACTTCCTACTACTATAAGCAATCTGAAATATGTTCCCATCATGTTCCTGCAGTAAAACTGCATCAAGACCCACAAGCGTCTGTCCAAATAACCTTCGTTGGAGCCTTCTTCCTTGTCAGGTCAGTTAACGGACTAGCAATAGCGTTGAGGTTTGCATCATACTTACAACAATAACCTGCAAGTCCTAAAACAGATCACACTTCTGTCTTTGTAGTTGGACGTGCGGCGTTCCGAAGTTGGTCGACTTTATTACTGTCTGGTATTAATGTTTCTTCACTGAGTTTGTATCCTAGATAAGTCAGTCTCCGAAATCCTATGTGACATTTTGATGGTCGGGCAGTGAGCCCTGTCTTTCTAAGTCGTTCCAGAACTTTTCTCAGTAAGACCACGTGTTCTTCCCAATTAGGTGTCGCCAATAACAACTCGTCCATGAAATTTGAAACTCCGGTCCCTCTTAAAGGTTTTAGCAGTTTCCTCATCATTCGGGTGAAAATGCTGGGTGCATTCTGGACCCCGAACGGCATGACTACCCATTGGTATGTACCATCTGGTGTTGCAAAGGCAAGTTGTGGACGGTCTTCCCTACGAACTGGAATTTGCCAATATCCCTTCAACAAGTCTATTTTAGAGAAATATTTTGCGTTGGATACTCTCGCAAATATGGATTCAGAATCCGGTAACATTTCGACCTGAAATACTGAGATCCTGTTTAATTACCGATAGTCGACACAAAAGCGGTGATCACCATCCTTCTTCTGGACCAAAACAACCGGTGATCTATATGCAGATTCGGCTGATTCAATGACCCCTAAATCAAGCATTGTTCTAATTTCGTCCCGCAGAGTTTCTAACTTCGCATGAGGTATTGGATAGGATTTCAGGTTCACAGGCATTTCATACATCAGCTTCAAACTGAACTCTTCCAAATCCGTCATGCCTGTTCTTTCTGCTAAGACTCTTGAGTAGTCGTGGAGTATCTCCTCCACCTCTTCGCGTTCAAGGACAAAGTTGACGTAGGTTTCAACCCTCGTCAAAGGACAACTAGGAAGTACTTCTGCCACTCCTCCGTTGTCGTCGGGTTCTTCAGTCACAAC
This sequence comes from Sinohyriopsis cumingii, assembly GCA_028554795.2. NCBI lineage: Eukaryota > Metazoa > Mollusca > Bivalvia > Unionida > Unionidae > Sinohyriopsis > Sinohyriopsis cumingii. The sequence goes on from CM068828.1 coordinate 27,427,492, forward strand.
TGTAGCAACCACGAACTCATTGGGTGTCTCCGTTTCACGATAGCGTTTAAGAAGGTTGACGTTGTACAACTTCTCTTTATCTCCTACCCTGACACGGTTGTTTTGTCCACCCTTCTTTTCCGTTACAACGAACGGTCCCCTTCAGGATATTTGGAGATTGTTGTGCTCCAATGGTAACAACAACAACACCTTGTCACCCACTTAAAACTTCCGTTTCTTCGCCTTCTTGTTGTAATACTTGTCTTGACGTCCCCGTGCTTCACAGAGATTCTTCTGGGCCAAGTTGTAAACTTCCTCCAGCTTGTTACGGAGATCAACAACATACTGATACGTTGTTCGTACTTCCTCGGATGCCTTTTCATCCGTCCACAACTGTTTCAATACAGTCATGGGCCCTATCACTGTGCTTCCATAAACTAGTTCGAAAGGTGAAATTTCTAGACTAGCTTGGGGTACTTCGCGGTACGCGAAAAGTATCGCGGAAGGTATCGGTCCCAGGCCTTGGGTCGACCTTCGCACAACTTCTTCAGAGCTTGCTACAACGTCCCGTTGTAGTGTAAGCCTTAATCTAATTAGCTTTGAAACATCACTTGACAGTAAAAGTAATCAGACATTCCACACTGCACTAGAACTGATACACACCAACAGCTGGTTTATGTTATACATTCACTAGGGTTTAAGTTCCATGGGAAATAGACACTCAGGGCAGACTTTACTCCCCTTCCAAGCTGTATTGATGTCTTGTATATAATAAATACTATAGAACGCCTTCTGCAGTTATTCTTCAATAACAAATAACATTACATGGTGGCAGCGGTAAAAACACAGGATCGAAATTATCAGAGTTGAAAATGGCTTCATTTCAATTTACAAATCCGGACAAATTTGACTTTTCGAGACCTGAAACTTGGGAAAAGTGGTTTCAGCACTTTGAACGCTTTCGGCAAGCGTCTGGACTTAGTGAAAAAGAGGAAGAAATTCAAGTGAATACCTTGATTTATTCCATGGGAAGTGAGGCTGATGACATTTTGTCTTCGTTCAACCTGACAGAGGAAAATCAAAAGAAGTGGAAGCCCGTGACAGATAGATTCATGCTATATTTCATTCCAAAGAGGAATGTAATTTTTGAAAGGGCAAAATTTAATCAAAGAAAACAGGAAGAGGGAGAAACAGTGGACAGTTTTGTTACAGCTATCTATGTGTTAGCAGATAATTGTAATTTCGGGCCACTACATGATGAAATGATCAGAGATCGACTTGTAGTTGGACTGCGAGATTCAAAGCTGTCAGAAAAATTGCAGTTAGATGCAAATCTAACTCTAGAGTCAGCCGTTAGTCAAGCTCGACAAAATGAAGCTGTGAAAAAGCAACAAACAACGATACGAGCAAGTGGAGAACGAATGTCTGAAATGGATGCAGTAAAATCGTCTTCACTGAAATATGGGAAACAGAAACATAAAATCCCAAATGTTCAGCAAAATAATGTCAGCAGAAAAGGATGCATGAGATGTGGAAAGAAAATTAATCATTCTCGAGATCAATGTCCAGCAAAAGAAGCAGAATGCTACAAGTGTAAGAAAAGAGGACACTATGCAAAATGCTGTTTGTCAAAGTCAACAGTTCGCACAATAGAATCTAGAGAGGAATCTGGATTTCTAGGGACTATTAGCACGAAGAAGGGTCAGCCGTGGATAACGCGTGTGAGATTAAACAACACTTCACTTGTATTCAAGATTGATACTGGAGCTGATGTGACTGTAATTCCTGAGAGAGATTTAAGAAAAATTGGAGACCAAAAACTATCAAAGTCTGATCGAAAACTGTATGGACCTGGAAACTTTGAACTTAAAGTGCTTGGAAAATTCACATGTGGACTTGAATCAAACGATGCATTCAGTGTACAAGACATATTTGTTGTAAAGGGACTGAATCAGGCACTCTTGGGCAGGCCCGCGATTCAGGCTCTCAAGATAATTGAACAGGTAAATATATCCTCAGTAAATGCCTCAGATAAAAACTCACAAAATGCAAGCAAAATTCACGATAAATCCATACATTTAGATAGGGATTATCGCGAGAAATTTCCAAATTTGTTTAAAGGTCTAGGGAAAACAAAATGGTTCTATAACATAACTCTGGACAAAAATGCCAAACCTTATGCCTTATCTACCCCAAGAAAGGTTCCTATCCCTTTATTGAATAAAGTTCAAGAGGAGTTGGATAGAATGGAAAAAATAGGTGTTATTTCAAAAGTAGATGAGCCCACTGAGTGGTGCGCGGCAATGGTTGTTGTTCCGAAACCAAATGGTACGGTACGAATTTGCGTGGATCTAACAAAACTGAATGAATCGGTTAAAAGAGAAAACCACCCACTACCATCAGTTGAAGAATCCCTTGCAAAATTAGCAGGTGCAAAGTTTTTCACCAAACTTGATGCAAACTCAGGCTTTTGGCAGATAAACCTGTCAGAAGATTCACGCCGCCTTACAACTTTCATTACTCCTTTTGGAAGGTTTTATTTTAATCGCCTTCCATTCGGAATCAGTTCTGCGCCTGAATTTTTTCAGAAAAGGATGTCAGAAACGCTGGAGCGACTTGACGGAACACTCTGTCACATGGACGATGTTCTTGTCTTTGGGAAACGCAGAAACAGCATGACGAAAGACTAGAAATGGTAATGAAATCAATTCAAAAGGCCGGCGTCACTTTGAACGCTGAAAAGTGTGAATTTTCGAGACCATCAATAAGGTTTCTTGGGCATGTTGTTGACGAAAATGGTTGCCGACCTGATCCAGAAAAAGCCAAAGCTATAACGGAAATGGAAACACCGAAATGCGTAACAGATATACGACGATTTCTCGGTATGGCAAATCAGCTTGGCAAATTTAGTCCAAATTTGGCAGAAAAATCAAAACCATTACGTGAGCTTTTGAAAGGTAAAAACTCGTGGACTTGGGGTCCAGATCAAGAACAAGCTTTTAGAGATATCAAGCAAGAAATGATATCTTCACCAACTTTAGCACACTATGATCCAAATAGAGAAATAGTTGTATCTGCAGATGCATCTTCATTTGGACTAGGTGCTGTGCTACGGCAGAAGCACGGAAGCACTCTGAGACCGGTGGCGTTCGCATCACGAGGTATGTCAGAAACTGAGCAACGCTATGCTCAAATAGAAAAAGAGGCCCTTGCAATCACTTGGGCTTGTGAACGCTTCAGTAGCTATTTAATTGGGTCACAATTCAAACTTGAAACTGACCATAAGCCATTAGTACCACTAATGAGCACAAAAATCTTGGGAGATTTACCCCCTAGAATTCAACGCTTTAGAATGCGTTTGATGAGATTCAACTTTTGTATAGTTCATGTTGCTGGCAAAAATCTATTAACTGCTGATGCTCTATCCAGAGCACCTTTAAGTTATCACTCTGAGAGTGACAGAGAATTTCAGGCTGAAACTAACGCCTATGTTGATTTCGTAGTTAGCAATTTGCCTGCATCAAATACCCGACTTGAACAAATAAAGTCTGAATATCGAAATGATTCGATTTGCAAACAACTTGTACAATTCTGTGAAACGGGGTGGCCAGAGAAATCCGCTATTGACGGAAAACTTCAATCGTACTGGGCAGATAGAGGTGAATTTACAGTTCAAAATGGTCTTTTAATGAAAGGTACACGCCTTGTCGTGCCAGAATCACTTCAAAGAGAAATCCTAGAGAGAATTCACGATGGTCACCAAGGCATAGTTAAATGCCGAGAACGCGCCAAAACGTCAGTTTGGTGGAAAGGACTAAGTACTCAGCTAGAGCACTTGGTAAAGTCTTGCCAAAATTGCATCGAAAACTCACGAGATCAAGCTGAACCAATGATACCAAATGAATTTCCATGTCGACCTTGGCAAAGAGTCGCTTGAGACTTGTTTGAACTGAATGGTCAAACATATCTCTTGGTGATTGATTATTTCTCACGATACATCGAAATAGCAAAATTGCAAGGCACAGGTTCGAAAGCAATTGTCAATCATCTCAAATCAATCTTTGCGCGACACGGTATACCAGAAGTTTTAGTTTCAGATAATGGTCCGCAATACACATCCGCTATACTCAAAGATTTTGCAGAAAGTTATGGATTCAGGCATATTACAAGCAGTCCAAAATATCCACAGAGCAATGGTCTCGCCGAAAGGGCTGTTCAGACAACTAAAAGAATGCTTAAAAAAGCAAACGATCCTTACATAGCTCTTTTGACATATCGCGCAACACCATTACCAAATGGATACAGCCCTGCTGAATTACTGATGGGAAGAAAATTACAAACTACTTTGCCAATGGCACCAAACAACTTAGAGCCGAAATGGCCAGATTTAATGAAACTGAAGAAATCGGAAAACTATCAAAAGCAAACTCAAAAGAGAAATTATGATCGTCGACATCGCGTCCGAAATATGAAAAAACTTCAGGTAGGGAATAAAGTATGGATTAAAGATCATTTTTCTTCAGGGATAATTAAATCTGAGGCATATACACCTCGTTCATACATGGTAGTAACTGACGAGGGAGAGATACGGCGTAATAGGAGAAATTTAGTTCCCATGCCTACCACATTATCGGAGCCTCTAAAAGTGACTGCTTCAGACCCTGATACTTTGACTGACTCAGATGAAAGCAAAGCAGTGCCAACCAGTCAAAACGGATATTTCACACGTTCGGGAAGATTGTCGAAACCACCTGAGAGACTGAACTTGTAAAATAAATTAAGCTGATGTAGCTTGTTTAGAAATGCGGTCATCAGATCGCGTTTCGTTTTAATGTAAACTTCTCAGGAAGGGAGATGTAGTGTAAGCCTTAATCTAATTAGCTTTGAAACATCACTTGACAGTAAAAGTAATCAGACATTCCACACTGCACTAGAACTGATACACACCAACAGCTGGTTTATGTTATACATTCACTAGGGTTTAAGTTCCATGGGAAATAGACACTCAGGGCAGACTTTACTCCCCTTCCAAGCTGTATTGATGTCTTGTATATAATAAATACTATAGAACGCCTTCTGCAGTTATTCTTCAATAACAAATAACATTACAGCTCCACTAGACCATTACACTGTGGGTGATACGGAGTAGTAGTCAGGTGCCTAATGGAAAGTAACCGATTCACTTCATCCATCACCTGGCTAACAAACTGCGTCCCTTGGTCGGTTAGTATCTCTTTAGGTACACCAACTCTGGATCACACTCCTAGCAAAGCCTCAGCCACCGTAAATGAATCAATATTCTTCAACGCAACGGCGTCCGAGTATCGGGTAGCGTAATCGGCAATCGTTAACCCATGACGATTACCACTTTCCGACGCAGGCTTTATCGGACCTATCAAGTCCATCGCCACCCTTGAGAAAGCTTCATCAATCAGAGTGGTGATTCCTAGTGACTCTGGGCGATGTGAGGTTTTAGGTGCCACCCGCTGACACTTGTCATACGACAAACAAAACCTCCTTATATCCCCATACACACCTGGTCAGTAGAATTCCCTCACTAACCTATCTCTCGTCTTTGCTACGCCTATGTGACTACCATGTAGACTTTCATGTGCTAGTCTAAGCACTTCTTCTCTGAGATCGAGGTACAATCACTTGCTTATACCTCTCGGATCCCTTCCGGGGGTATCGATACAAGATACCCCGTTTAGCACGAACCCTACCTCACCGTCTGGCAAGTTCCGACGGACTCCTCCTTTGCATACCCTCGTATCCTGTTACGGGTAGATTCTTCCTCTTGAAGTCTCCTTAATTCACCAGGTAGCAAATTGTCTATGGGCGAATTAGATGGGTTCAGATGCTTTGACCCTGACCTTCGCTTCATAGACCTCGTCTCTATGGACCCCACCTGTATAGGTGTGCACATCATATGATTAGGCTGTGGCAATACATACCTGCATCCTAGAAATACGTCGTGCGACAATCCGGACAAGCACGCTGCTTGAATTCGTCCTTTTACATACGGCGAATCAAGGTCGATGTGGACAACCGGGAGAGAATCTTTAGTTCTATTAGCAAATTGGACTTCCACTGTCTCACCTGTATAATCTGAAGATTTGACTAATTTGCTATCCACCAAGGCTGGATAACTACATCCGGTGTCATACAACACGGTAGCCTTCTCTCCATTTACCGTAGCTGTTGCTGTATTAGACCATTCTACTGGTTTGCACCTTCTACAGTGCCTGATATCACTGCATTTATCGTGGGACGATATTTACTGCATTCTTTGAGAATATGGTCAGGTTTGTTGCAGCCGTAGCATACCACTTCAGCTTTCTTAGTAGGGGTACCCTTATCTACCCCTTGGGTCTTTCTTTGACCACGGAACTGATCACGGCTGAGATTATCAACCCCTGGCTTCCCACCATTTTGACTATTCCGCTTATGAGTTGTCAAACCGTTAGCTCTTCTAAAGTCAGTGGTGCTGGGTCGATCCCTGTGTGCACTCTCATATCGCCCCGCCATCACACATATCTTCTAAGGTAGCGAAATCACGCTCCGCTAAGAATACGATCATGTCTTTCCGATACATATTGATGACATGTTCTTTCAAGATCGCCTCCTCAGTACCTTCATAAGAGAGCGCTGTGCCTGTCACTGAAATTGCGCGTGTGTCTCCGTTGTTCGCTTAGACGATTCTATGAAAAGTTTGCGAAAACTTGCAGCCGACAGCTCGCAGTGCATTAACATCGCTTTCTTGAGAGCGTCGTAATCATCTAAGTCAGTCGGTGCCATATTATGATAGACATCCTTGGCAGCCCCTTGCAAAAAGGCAGAGATATTCATGGCCCACTGGTCTTTGGGCATATGATGGATTAAAGCTAACTGTTCAAACTGAGTTGAAAAATTATTGATGATTTCGTCTCTGTCGTTAAACATCGGCATTATTATTTGGACGATGTTGTGGGTCCTGAATGTTCATTCAGTCCTTCACCCCTCCTAGATTCCACTTCGATCCTTAGTCTTTTCATGGCTAACGTATGTTCTCTCTCCCTGGCTCTTTCTTCGGCCTACAATCTGGCTAACTGGATTCTTTCTCTCACCTCGGCTTGTCTGATTCTTTCCCTTTCTGCCGCCTGCTGTTCTCTGTATTCGGAGACTCCGCTCTACAAATTCCGCTAATTGGGTCCCTTCATAACCTTATTCGTCTATACCAAAAGATTTTAACTCTTTGACCAACTGCCTATCAGTTGCCATTCTAGTATACTCGACTGTATCACCAGCCACTTTACTTATCTGAAGTATGTACTAACTCTTACTGCCTTAAAAGAAACAGCTTCCTTAAAATACTTACCCGTACTCTAATCCAATAAAGTCTTAACCTACGGACGTATTTAAATTACAATAATGCAACTAACAGTGTTTGGCAGTACTAAATTCTGAATTTCTCTCTAAATTCAGCTTGCTCGCATCAGCAATGTGCAATTGCTCCCTCGTGACTTCCTTAATTATCTCTTCTCGCAAGAGTAACTAAAGGCAATATTTCTTTCTGAATTACTTTAATTCAGTCAAGGACCACGCTATCAAAGCAGTTCAGGTACGGAATCTGAATTTCGTACAATGTCGTAACATACATTAAAGAAATATAAAAGAATGGCATGCACTAACTACAGAATGCATAGATATTGACTCGATTCACTCTCGTAATTCTTTGCTTAAACAATAACCAAATTTATCACTGCTATGGTACTCTAATTCCTATCCAATATCCTACTCAGAGTTATGTAGAGGATGACCCCCCTCGACATTATAGCCCAGCCGGAGTGAAGAAGAATATAATTTCAACAGAGAACTGAGCGAGAATACTGGGAAGAAACAAGAGCAATACGAGCCCCCTTTGACAAGAAAATAATCAAATTTAATCAGAGCAAATTAATAACGGCAATTCCAATTCAATTTAGATTATGTCAATAGAATTTAACAGGAGAGTCCAATTTGGATTTATTTCATCGTCATAACGGGAGGTGACAAGATCGCAATGTCCACGACTGATTTGCATCACCTTCCTCCATTGTCCGTTTATCAACGCTTGCCTAGTTCATCGACTTCCTAAGCTCTATGCTTTGTCCCTTCATGGACTACCTGGTCCTTTCATTATGACCTCGTCCTTCTGTCTTTAGACTGTCCCGTCTCTCTCCCAGAAAGCTGTTCCTTAAAGGACAAAATTACCCTTAAATCCATGTATACTCCACTCTCTAGACATACTTAAAATTCCCTCACGTCAGAGCATGTTGGTTATCCACACACTGCATAAATTCTGACTTAGTACGGTATGACATTGACCTCGCTTCCAGCGGCAGGTCTTAAATTACCACGCGAGCATCTATCCAATATTACTGTATTCTTTTACAGATACTACCTTACATATACTACTACTATTGCATGAAATTAATGAAGTGAAACTCACAGCTATCCGTAACCTATAAGATTATTCAGACATTACAAAATCAGATATAATTAGGTAAGTATCGTTAACTCACGATAGTCTGTATCGTCCTAACAAACAAAGGAATGTATCTCATATAACCCTATGAAATCCCTACACATATGAACATTTGGATCGCATGCAGTCAGTTCTACCAATGAACTAATAACTTTTTACAAGACGGCCACTTGGTCCCTTTCTTGTTTAACGCACTATTCTCTTTAGGCTTCCACGGAGATAAAACTAGCTTCCTCTTTCAGGAAATTTCAGACTAAACAGTTTTGACCAGTCACATTATCCTGACACCAGGCCGACCAGTCCTAACACTAACCTCTTAATGCTGAGCGCCAAGCGAGGCAGCTGTTAGTACCATTTTTGTAAGTCTCTGGTATGACTCGGCCGGGGATCGAACCCACGACCTCCCGCATCCGAGGCGGACGCTCTAACCACTAGGCCACCGGAGCGGTTCATAACCAGGAGACGAGTCAATGGGTGAAATTTCCATGTAATCTTAGGGCCCAGAACTCTTGTATACAACAGTGCACAATTTTTCGAGTGATATATGCTACTTAGACTGAAAAAAAATTCTCAAAATTCGGTTCTTTAATTTGTCAGAATATTTTGTACAATGATTTCGAGTCGAGTAAAATTTTAAGACGGTTGGATCGGATGTTTGACATGGAATTAAAAGAAGAAGTAATTTTTATCCATGGAGCATATGTTGACTACCATTATAGCTTGGTAAAATTTCTCATGGAATAATCATTAATGCGAAGACCTGTGCCTTTTCTGGATGCAAATTGTGTTCTTTGATAAATCAAATCTTTGGCAATAACAGCGATTTTTCTGACTTTTACAGTTGAAATATAATTTTTATGATTAGTCAAGACAGCCCTTACATCAAGCAAATAATTATGTCAATGACAGAAACTGCAATCAAGACAGCCTTTCATCAAGTATTTATTGATATTAAGTGGTATAAACGTATTTAAAATATCAACATATTCATGTAAAGTGGTGTGTTGGCTTACAAATGAACATACGTCCGGGCTTTTAATAAAGTCAAATAGTAAAAACTGGATTATTCAGCAAAAACGGTTGTTATTTGATTAGACAAACATACTTATCCTTTTTCGATTTACAAGAATGCTCTGATATAAATTAAGATTGCACCATGTCAATTGGCCCGAACGAATGTAGTTGTGATATATTTCGTCGCCTTTCAATATGCTGAGAAACTTATGGAAGCATGGTGCGAACTCAGACTTTTAGCAAAAGCTGGTATCTTTGATTTCCAAAAACAAAATTAATTACAACTAGAATCAGCAAATACGAGTCAGAAAATAATTCGTTTCTTCGTAAGACACGTAATATTTCAGTTTCTTTCTTAAACGGCACGAAATAATGTAATGCAAACAATTACTAAAATTTCTGACCATGGATCTTCTTGGTCAAAAACATACCCAGAAACACTACCGGAAACGTGGTGGAGCTTCTATCGTTTTCTTTATCGCACAATGCTTCCATTCACGTGTTTTGTTGTAAATAGCTAGTATATGGAAATAAAGTCTTGTTGACTTAGACACCACCTTATGTTTTCGGTTTCATATTATGTTGTTTTCATGACTATAACAATTTTTAGACCATTATAATTACAAATTTATTAGAATAAAGTTATTTAGGCAAGTTAGCAGCGATGATACGTTGTTCAAACTAAAGGAACAGTCTGATCACAAGTTTCTCTTATATTTGGTTTCAGTTAGTATGCAAACAGGTAGAAAACTCTTTACTGATTCAGTGTTAAAGCAGCAAGAAACCCCTTTATAGTCATTATTTAAACAGCTAGGAAACCCTTTATACATTCAGCATATATAGACCAAGAAACCCCTTTATAGGCATTATTTAAACAGCTAGAAAACCCGTTATAGTCATTATTTAAACAGCTAGAAAACCCATTATAGTCATTATTTAAACAGCTAGAAAACCCTTTATACATTCAGCATATATAGACCAAGAAACCCCTTTATAGGCATTATTTAAACAGCTAGAAAACCCATTATAGTCATTATTTAAACAGCTAGAAAACCCATTATAGTCATTATTTAAACAGCTAGAAAACCCATTATAGTCTTTATTTAAACAGCTAGAAAACCCTTTATACATTCAGCATATAAAGACCAAGAAAACCCCTTATACATTCATCATATAAAGACCAAGTAAACCCCTAATACATTCATCATATAAAGACCAAGTAAACCCCTAATACATTCAGCATATATAGACCAAGAAACCCGTTTATAGTCATTATTTAAACAGCTAGAAAACCCCTTATACATTCAGCATATATAGACCAAGAAAACCCCTTATACATTCAGCATATATAGACCAAGAAATACCCCTTATACATTCAGTATATATAGACCAAGTAAACACCTTATACATTCAGCATATATAGACCAAGTAAACACCTTATACATTCAGCATATATAGACCAAGAAAACCCCTTATACATTCAGTATATATAGACCAAGTAAACACCTTATACATTCAGCATATATAGACCAAGAAAACCCCTTATACATTCAGCATATATAGACCATTAAAACCCCTCATACATTCAGCATATATAGACCAAGTAAACACCTTATACATTCAGCATATATAGACCAAGAGAACCCCTTATACATTCAGCATATATAGACCAAGAAAACCCCTTATACATTCAGCATATATAGACCAAGTAAACACCTTATACATTCAGCATATATAGACCAAGAAAACCCCTTATACATTCAGCATATATAGACCAAGAAAACCCCTTATACATTCAGCATATATAGACCAAGAAATACCCCTCATACATTCAGCATATATAGACCAAGAAAACCCCTCATACATTCAGCATATATAGACCAAGAAATACCCCTTATGCATTCAGCATATATAGACCAAGTAAACACTTTATACATTCAGCATATATAGGCCAAGAAAACCCTTATACATTCAGCATATATAGACCAAAAAACCCCTTTATAGTCATTATTTAAACGGCTAGAAAACCCCTTATACATTCAGCATATATAGACCAAGTAAACCCCTTACACATTCAGCATATATAGACCAGGAAACCCCTTTATAGTCATTATTTAAACAGCTAGAAAACCCCTTATACATTCAGCATATATAGACCAAGTAAAACCCTTATACATTCAGCATATATAGACCAAAAAACCCCTTTATAGTCATTATTTAAACAGATAGAAAACCCCTTATACATTCAGCATATATAGACCAAGTAAACACCTTATACATACAGCATATATAGACCAAGAAAACCCCTCAAACATACAGCAGATATAGACCAAGAAACACCTCATACATTCAGCATATATAGACCAAGTAAACCCCTTACACATTCAGCATATATAGACCAAGTAAACACCTTATACATACAGCATATATAGACCAAGAAAACCCCTCATACATTCAGCATATATAGGCCAAGAAAACCCCTTATACATTCAGCATATATAGACCAAGAAGCCCCTTTATACTCATTATTTAAACAGCTAGAAAACCCCTTATACATTCAGCATATATAGACCAAGAAGCCCCTTTATACTCATTATTTAAACAGCTAGAAAACCCCTTATACATTCAGCATATATAGGCCAAGAAAACCCTTATACATTCAGCATATATAGACCAAAAAACCCCTTTATAGTCATTATTTAAACAGCTAGAAAACCCCTTATACATTCAGCATATATAGACCAAGTAAACCCCTTACACATTCAGCATATATAGACCAAGTAAACACCTTATACATACAGCATATATAGACCAAGAAAACCCCTCATACATACAGCATATATAGACCAAGAAACCCCTTATACATTCAGCATATAAAGACCAAGAAACACCTCATACATTCAGCATATATAGACCAAGAAACCCCTTATACATTCAGCATATAAAGACCAAGAAACACCTTATACATTCAGCATATATAGACCAAGAAAACCCTTTATACTTTCAGCATATATAGACCAAGAAACCACTTTATAGTCATTATTTAAACAGCTAGAAAACCCCTTATACATTCAGCATATATAGACCAAGTAAACCCCTTACACATTCAGCATATATAGACCAAGAAAACCCCTTATACATTCAGTATATATACACCAAGTAAACTCCTTATACATTCAGCATATATAGACCAAGAAATACCCCTTATACATTCAGTATATATAGACCAAGTAAACACCTTATACATTCAGCATATATAGACCAAGAAATACCCCTTATACATTCAGCATATATAGACCAAGAAATACCCCTTATACATTCAGCATATATAGACCAAGAAAACCCCTTATACATTCAGCATATATAGACCAAGAAATACCCCTTATACATTCAGTATATATAGACCAAGTAAACACCTTATACATTCAGTATATATACACCAAGAAAACCCCTTATACATTCAGCATATATAGACCAAGAAAACCCCTTATACATTCAGCATATATAGACCAAGAAATACCCCTTATACATTCAGTATATATAGACCAAGTAAACCCCTTATACATTCAGCATATAAAGACCAAGAAACACCTTATACATTCAGCATATATAGACCTAGAAATCCCCTTATACATTCAGCATATATAGACCAAGAAATACCCCTTATACAATCAGCATATATAGACCAAGAAACCCTTTATACTTTCAGCATATATAGACCAAGAAATACCCCTTATACATTCAGCATATATAGACCAAGAAATCCCCTTATACATTCAGCATATATAGACCAAGAAATACCCTTTATACTTTCAGCATATATAGCCAAAAAAAATCAAATACTTTATACATTCAGCATATATAGACCAAGCAACCCTTTTATAGTCATTATTTAAACAGCTAGAAAACCCCTTATACATTCAGCATATATAGACCAAAAAAATCCCTAACAGATTCAACTAGACTCCGTAGGGCAAACTTAAGATTATAACAGCGTTTAACTTCTGAAATAATCTTCTTTTGAACAGTTTTTGATGACGGTCCTAAATAACAGCTGCGAAAGCACAATATAAATCTCTAAAAATCCATAGAACAAATCTCCAGCGAATTGCAGCTCTCCTAGTTTAGGAAACCAGCAGAAGGACGTGACATTTAAAGCCTGTCTCTGAGAAACATCCTAATTCGGAATATCGATTTTTTTGATAACTGTCAGGACTAAGGATATCTAGGTCATTGCTCACATGATGTCTGTTGATATTATGTGTAAGACAGAAAACAAATTTGTACACATATTTCTTCTTAGGAATGGATATTTATTACTTCTCACAAATATCAGTATGGCACACGTATTATGAACGCGGAATCATGTCACCAGAAATTCTTATTTTCCAATCCAGATATAACTTGCAGTCTTGATCGTATATTGATTGTGGCTAACCTCTCGACATCTGTTCTCAATACTGACGCACAAATTAGACACTTTAACGTCATTGATAGTCGTCATTCACTTCGAAATTGTATGTAAATAAATGGCTTTATCTATTCTAAGGATTTTTTCGTTAAAATGGAGAGATATCCGAGTGAGCAAATCATTTAAGCATCTTTGTAATGAAATTAATTAAGTGCCTCTAACTGGGATGAATACAAGTTCTGGTTGACTGGTTTGAATCTAGCCCTACACGGGCTACTAGAGGACAATAGCTATTCACGTTTTTTAATTGTTTGCATACTTTTAAATTTCAGGTTCTTGATATAAATCCCATATAAATTGAAACCACTTTGTTACATATTTTGTTAGCGATTATTGATATCATTTTCTGATCAGGTAGGCTTGTGACTAAAGTTATCGTAATATTGATCCACTGCCCTTAGCCAGCTTCTATTTATACAGAACAAATAGTATCGACCTGCATGTCATGTTTTATGATACATAGTTATATTGTGTATGTAAGGGACTTTGTACCCAAGCGGTCCCCATGCTTCCTGATGTAGGATCGGGTAGTTCACTTGTAACAAAGTATATAGTAAAGAAACCTGCTACAAAGTTTAAGAATTGATTCTAAAATCGTGTTTCATTATTACTAAATAATAGCTTAGATACGTTGACTTTCACAATAATAAAAGTCCAGGAAAAGGTCTTCATTTCTTCCACACGTTGAGGCTGCTACTTTGTTTAAACATGAAAGAAGAAAGTATAACGGAAAAACTATACATGGTGTGTGTGTGTGTGTGTGTGTGTGCTTGACCTTTGTACATGACTGAGAAAGGTCCCCGAGTGGATGAGTGGTCTAAAGCGCTCACAATTACTGATCATTGCCATCTCACATCTGCGTGGTTCGAGTCTCAGGTTCGGCCAATGTGTGTATGTGAGAAAGCTTGCCAGTAGCTTCTCGTGGATCGGTGGTTCTTTTGGGGGGTTTTCTGGGTTCTGCCTCCACTATTTATACTGGCCGCCATGTATAGCCTATCCTGTGCTGAAAAATGGCGTCAAACCCTACAACAACAACAACAACATGAGTGAGACTAGAGATTTTAAATTGGTTGTGTGCTGATATTTTGAGTTGAAAGTAGTTTTTTAATAAAACTTTAGAATGTTCTGGATGTGAATTTCTGATCTTTTTTATTTTGTCTAAGGTTATTTTATCAGGTTGTTAACAAAATTATTTAATTTTTCCTTTTTCATGTTATAGAATTATTTAATGTTGTGTACGTAAGTTTAGGTTTTGATGTTACCAGAAATATTAGTTTAGTACCCTCTTTTGAAGAAAAAAGAACTGGATGAAAATTATTCCTCAATTTGAGATAATTATTGAAAATTTGCAGTGGCCAGATTAGTATGGGACGTTATTATTATAAAGAGTACTTATTGACAAACATCATCAAGTCTTCACTTCACTCTCTGTACAACAAAGTGATGATCTGTCTTTAAGGGCTATGAGTTGGTACCCCAGAAGACCGTACTTGACGCATATTGTCAAAGGTTTAGGAAATGTAAACAAATTTACAAACCTGTATCAAATACCAAGAAAAAAAAGAGCACCTGTTTGAGACTTCGTGCTCAGCCAGGGAGTTTGGTCAATAGCACGATTACATCAGACAGCTTATATTATTTGAAAATTTGAGTCCGTACGGATGTGAAGACTGACGAGAAAAAGGTTGAAACTTCCGATAATGCTGTAACTTCTAGGCATCAAACTTCTGATAAGACTGATCAGAAATCCTTATCTCTTCGTACGTGGATAAGTGCTACAGGTTGAAATATAAGCAAGGAAAGAGCTATAAAAACGCCCCTTTTTCATATATGTCAAGGTCACGGCCATTATTTAAATCAGTACATTGGGTGGTTCAAACAAACATTAGTCTGATTTCTTTTATTATGGAAGACCATGAAAAGTGTTATACATGGTGAACTCCATTCACATTTACTCGATTCTATGACATCATTCTCTTGCAAATACTGAATTTCGTTTTTCAAATGCTTCTGTTTGAGAGGGTTCTTCCTTTACGAATATTACTTCACAGGTGTTAATATGCATATTTCAACTTCATGGTAAACTTTATTTGTTCATATAGGAGCATCTGGTGACAAATGTTTATATTCAAGTAATAGCTGCTTTAGTTCATTCTTTTCTTGTTCATTAAATGAAAAGTTTCTGGTCCAAATTATTTCCTAATTTCTTATTTCCGAGGATTTGTCACTCCATAGTCACTACAGTCTGATTGCATTTCATTGCTTAAATCCTCATTGTGTAGGACAGGTACAACTAAATTGATTACATGATTAACCTGGTTATCTCTATCAACACACTCCTTTAACATATCTATATAGCAAACATTAACAATACACATTCTGCTCATTGAATAAGAACACATTTACTAAAATTTCAATACATGACCGTGACCTCTTACACATAAGATCATTTGGAATTTGTCTGTCTTGATTATGTTGCTCATTCGTCGATTTGTAGCAATCAGAACTTACGTGTCCTTTCTTCTTGTGGTATGTACAAGTAAGAAGAGATAAGGATTTCTGATCAATCTGATCAGAAACTTGATTCCTATAAGTTTTGCCAGACTGAGATTTGGGAGTGCTCGCATTAGATTGAACAGCTTTTACCAGAAAACCGATGAGTCGATGACTCACTGACAAAATAACCTTTATGAGCTAAATAGTCGTTAGCTCTACATGCAGCATTAGCTAAAGTTTCGACCTTTTCTTCATCAAGTCTTATTTTCACTATGGACGCAGTTTTTGAACTCTTCAACTAATAGGAGTTGTTTGAGGTTAACGTAATCTTGACCAACTTTCTATGCTAAGCACCTCATAACAAACATGGCTCTTTCTCTCTTGGAAATTCGACATGGGTTTGTCCCTAAACGTTTGTCCATAAGCCTCAGGTAGCAACTCATAGCACTAGGATACACTCCTTAAACAGATCATAATCAACACTTTGCTGTACTGACAGATAAGTGTAGATGTCACGAGCTTTGACAGAAAGTACGATTATTCCAAACGCGTAGGCACCAAGCAAGAGCGCTAGAAAACCTTTTTCAATGCAGATTCCTGGAATCATATTGGTGTTGCAACGCTCTTATTCCTCTGGGGTTAAAGCAGGTATTGCACCTAATGCACATTTGACAATCCGCTTAATCATAAGTCATCGCTTTAAAATTGTAGCCCCGTGGATTAGGAGTGGTCCACTTACCACCTTACACTGTATGGTGTCATGTCAAGACCATGAACAATGAAATCAACAAAAGCATTGAAAAGAAATTTTCGGTGCATTGGAAAAATTAACCAGTGTATAAATCAGGATGGACTCTTGACAGATGTAGGTCAGTTGAATTGCATACCTTCCCAAATATACCATTCCGAGGATCAAGTTATATAGCAATACCAAGCGATGATATGCAACGGTCGTTTAATATAAACAAGAAACGTATTACAAAATGACTACCTATGTTTTGAATAGTTGCTCGATTCTGCATTACATGAGTCGTGTCAGGCCAGTTGCCGAAATACAAGTAATACTTGGGTGAGCTCAACTTTGGTGTCATAGAATTTCCTCTACGTGTTACTAAGTTTACCTTGGAAACAATTGCCATTAATGTATTCGCTTTGAAAAATGGCTTTCGTATAATTACATTACAACTTCATGTAGCAAACAAAAATTCTCTTCAGCAAACTGTTGTTGCTAAAACGATAAAAATTGTTCGAAGTCCCGATCTCAATACGCATTGATACATAATCATCCAAGGTTGCTTTACCTACAGAGCAAAATATAAAGGAAAATGTTTCCATTTACACATTGACTGGATTTATTTAACATGCATCAGCTGCTTTACGACAATGTCTTTTACTGTGGTGGAATCAGTGAAAAACCGTAGCGCACGATTAAGAACCCGGTAAGAATGTTTAGAAATTCACCTTGGTGTAACGTAAAATGAAATTTCCGTATGTTTACTTACGCGGACTTTGAATGTTTGAGTGTTCCCGTGAGTTCGAAGGTTCGAACGATGTTCATTCCAAGACAACACAACTTGCTGGTCAAGTTCCATACTCATTTTGTTATTTTGTGGTCAAATTTGATAGAGTAAATGAGACAATGATGTTATGATATTCCTTAAATCGCTTTAGGTTATGGCTAAATGGACCAAACAACGGCTGATTTTTGTCCTCAGGCATGATTATGACTAATGAAAACTTTCGTGAATTTTACACAACTACTCATAACTGGATCTGCAAAACATCTTGTAGCTTAACGGTTAGTAATGTTTATAATCACTGTCGTATCACTGGCTCGAATAGAGGAGCTGCGCACAACGAAAGCAATCGATAGTTACAGTTATCCAATGCAACTGTTATGTGTATCTTTATTTTGGTTAGAGAAAGATGCTTTAACGTCATGCTGGAATATTTGCGAAAGCCGACCTTTTCTGTGAGAGTGAACAAGCGAAACTACAAAGGCTCATCGCGGACCTAGCATTTCAGTCACGCAAACTATTTGATGGCAGACTCGTAGCTGTTCACAGCAAGAAAGCTAATCTCAAGCTGGAAAATCCAACCAATGTCGGTGCGTCCGTGTTGGATTTGTCAAAACTCATGTGTGAGTTTTACTATGATCAATCCAAGCACAGACACAGATTCATTTCTATTGCATATCACTGCTATCAGTGTGTGTGCCGATATTGCATCGGAAATACTTGTAAACGAATTCTGTACGGGTGACTATCCAAACGATCATTCACTGTTTAGCAACACCAGCAAACATATTGTTGGCAAGGTTGAAGATGATTGTGCTGGCAACGCAAACGAAGAATATTTGGGACTGCGTCCTAAAATGAGTTCTATCACGGTTAGATCCGGCAAAATCATTATAAAGGGGAAAAGTGTTAACGGGTTGTTGTTATTAAAGCTCTCAAACATAGCATTTTTGCAGAATGTTTGCGTGAGCGACACGAATTCTCACACACTGAAAATCAGATCCGGTCAGAGAAATACCGTGCATTATGTATCGTTGCACGAAGGTGGATCTTCCCTGACGGAATCACCACTTTATGCTTATGAACGTCACGCAACTTTGATACACTAATGCACTAGTACATTAAAATAGATTTTGGTGGTAGTGCTGTAACCGCTTAAATGACTTGCAATTAATTCCTTTTCGTTTCATTATTTATTGCTTGTATGCCTGATGGAAGTAGTGTTATTGGGTCTGATCCATGTTATAACTCTATGGTCTTAAAATAAATATAAAAGAGCGAAAACCATAAAGTTTTGTAAAATTGAAAATATAATGTTTTCTACAAAGTACAAAAATCTAAAAGTAAAAATAACTGACAGTATTGTGAATGAAATCCTTCGCAGTCCTAAATGTTCTATTAAGTTCAAACGTATGCAGTCATCAAAATGACTTCTTTGGTATTCCGGATGATATTAACTAATGTACTGCCGTACTAATAGTAACGATTGAATCACACTGATTTAATCCCAAAATGTCTTTAAATTCCTTACGGACTGATAATAATAACATAAATGTCTAAATCTGCAGTAAATGTCTCTTATATACAAAAGCATGAGATATTAACCAATCAGCAATTAGGTCGTTCTGACCTTCTACGAACTCGACTCCTGAAATTGAAATCACATGATGTTTACTTGAACACGATTACAATTCATCTCTAGAAATTTATAAATGAAATTAAGCACGGTACAAAAAGGACTTATCTTTAAATTGTGAACTTATGATCGTATAGAAAATTGATATTCAAAGTATTTATTAATGACCCTTACAAACCATGAAAATAATACACATAATATAGATATACATAACATACATCATCAATAGTTCTTGTGTTTAATGATATCCGAATAACCGTTCTGAAGGTGTACAATTACATCTTTCTACAATAGCTAGGTCGTGATGTATGTTTACATGCTCAACAAGAAGAAGCACTTTATTGGTTGTTAACAAAGCAGCAATAGTTCCCAGAAATTCTTTACCTGGATCGTCTTACAATAGCCGTAGCCATATAAGCATTTAAGTGCATCATCGAACTTATCGTATACACGATCATCATCCTGATGAACTCTGTTAAGTGTTATCACATCAAACCATTAACGGGAAATCGACTATGGATCAGGTAGGTTAATTTGCCAAGACACCTGTTTATCCGTCCATGCTCGAACAATTCCATGCATGAATTTTGCTGCGCTTGGTAACCTTAGAACGGCAGTTTCATCTATTCAATAACCGCCCAAATTAAAAAAATCCGCTCAAAAACAACGATTTTCTTTTTTGTTTTGTTTATTAAGCATATTTTATTTGACCTCCAATGAATGAACTGTGTCCATCTCCTAGTGGCCTTCTCGCTTCCGTTGATGGCAATTCAGTTCTCCGAGTTTTCGATTAATTGCATTCAAGTGATGAATGAAATCTGTATTGGCACGTTAACGTGCACAGATGTCGTTTTAGCCTTTATTAGCAATATCATGTCCGTGACATGCAGCAGGGACGCACATATCGGTACATGCCCAGACATTGACTGGTTGTTAGAATAACGTCGTATGTCCAGCTGCTTTAGATGTATCTGGGGATGTACTTTTCAACCCGTTTATTTGCTTCACTGTGTTGCGGATAGCTTCGTTAATGCATAATAACAGACGAATTTTCTAATGCACGTAACCTTCTTCGCTCCATATCTTCACAAGTAACAGAGGTAGCAGCTTCATTCAATTTGGATTTGCAGTACGAGTTCTCATCTTTTATCGCACACCACATGAAGACATGATTGAGTTACACAACAAGTGATATTCAAGATGGCATCACGAAGAACAAAATCTGTTCAAGTAAAATCCAAACATGGTGATATATTTTCAGCTCGCGAGCTGCTTATTGACCCATCCGGTTCTTGGAAAACCAAACTTGTATCGCGGCTGATTTAGAAATGGCTAACGTGGGATCAATTGTACATAATTACGCGTCAGTTGTCGATCAACCGTTATAATGCACCCTGAGAGTTGACGTTAGTACTTTAGTCGTCACAAGGAAATAGAGCGTGTACCGTTGATATCTTTTCCAGAATCGATGAAACTCATACCATTGACGACCCTCATTCAAGTGCGGATAATCTCTTGCGCGATGATGTCTTGCTTGAACAACATTAAAACCCAGCAAAATTCGTTTTTTTTTTAGGCCAATTGAAAACGAAAAGCCGACGTATAGCTGATTCACTGTTTATAAATACATTCGGTTGTACATAATTGCGCGTCAGCTATCGATCATCGATGATATTAGTCGTTTACAGATTTAAAAAATCGTATATTCTTGTCAGATTGATAATGAATTTCCTTTTGGATAAGGTCGGCTAAAAAACACAGTTTTACTTAACCATTGGTAATTGGTAAAAATGCCAAAAAGCCCTGTCTCAACAAGCATTTTAAGGTATTTAATCTCAGTAAAAGCCACGTTGCTGACGTTTAGAAAATTCCGAATCTGCAAGGATAGTGATTGTTTTTCCACTGATTTTATTTTTTTTAATAATTTTAACTACACACTTCTAAACATGCTTCGATAGCTAAACTGTACCTACCTCTAAACATGATTTGACAAATATTATTAAAAGTTAAAAAGAACTTACTTAAATTAGTTTGGTGCAAAAAGAAGATTAAAATGGATTCTAAAACAAACTTTTAGTATAGAACCACGTTCTATGAGATAGTTTTATTTGCTTGTCTGTTTGCGTTATTTTTTTCTAAACATAACGGAATAGGATGAAATTAGCAGTGATAGCCTCGTTTTGATTTTTAGCAGTCAATTTCAGGAACGGCAGCTCGTCCGAAACGCATATTGTAAAAGGAGTCCATTAGGAAGAAAGTTTTAAATCAGTATACATTATGAAGCCATAATTATACTATTTGAAAATACTCAAAATGTATAACAATAGACATCAAAGAATTTGTTTTATTGTGTAACTACAATGATCATAGTCATCAGATAGGCTTATTTCGTATAGTTTAGGGGATTTTTGGTACAGCCAAGGTGTAGGAGTTGAGCGATTAATTTATAAAAATGTTAAAGTAAAGATATATTTTTATTGACACAAAGACTGGAATCCAAGCATTAATGAATTGGATAGATTATGAAACCACAAATAAAGTTAAACTTTAGCCATTTACTTTATCTAGATATTATAGAAATCTCATTGTATCTTAGCTTTTTGTCTAGCTTAGAGTCAATGATCGGAATGTTAGGGTCAATGATCGGAACGTTAGGGTCGATGATCGGAATTTTAGGGTCAGAATGGACAGATAGACAATATCAAACACCAAATACCATGACACGAAAGAAAATATGTTTTGTAAAAGTTATGTTGAAACGGAATACCATTTTGTTGGCAAGTGTAAGACTTTCAAATTACTTATACATGTCTTGTTTCAAACACTTCAGGGGAGACGTTTTTTTCTGCTCTGCTTTTTTTTACTCAATATACACATTATTAATATATGTACTTAAGCATAGATAGGTAATCCATGATGCAAGATTTATATTCTTAACCATAACTGTGCCGATTTTGTTGTTACAGCGCGAACTCTCCATCTCCCTATTTCCTCTTTATCTTTCACTTGATGACGCGGTTTCCACTGTTGTTTCCGTGAAGTTTAAAGGTGTTTTCTTTTTCTATAGCACATTACAAATCAGTTTTCATCAGATTCACACATATACACTTAGAGCGCTTTGCCTGTCTAATTTCAAATAAAGAGGTTTGGAAGTCTGGTTTGGAATAAAAACGAAGACAGAAAAGATTTCCTAGTCTCCATTCATATTTTCAAATGTTTGTATAGTACTATTACTACAGACTTAAGAAAACAATTCAGGAGATTCCTTTTAGCCAATAAACCTTCTTGATTTTTTCACTGTTTTAAACGTTCAAGTATTTGTTGCATGTATTCCAGGACTTCGAACGATATGAGTTCGCGAATGTTACAAGTAAATCAAAGCATACAGTAATAAGACTCACTTGCTAAACAAGCGCATACACTACACCAAACATTAGAATGCCATCCGAAGAAACAAGAATCACAACTTATATTCAATGGAGTAATTGTAATTCCATATTCGACAAGCATGAGCAATTACGGAACATATATACAATGATAGCAAGATACCTTATGGAGTTCAGTGTCATTACAAAATGCATTTCGCATGCTCGTAATATTATATTTTAAACCCAGTATGAAAATTATACTTCATCCCCATGTATGTTTCATAGACCTAGTATAAAGAAAGTTGTATATGCACTGTTAACTTTCCTTTTATGTAGAACCTAATTAATCAAAACTTACCTTCTTTGACCAGATTACAGGTTCGAAATAACTTGTGCGTTGTTTAGTGTTTCTGAAACGCCCACTTTAACACATTGCTGTTTTTACCAAGCAGAAGTGGGAGCAAAGCTCTTTTCCCAAGGACACTCCTTGGCATGACCATGTTGTTTAACACTGCATCTGCTGATCGGTGAGGCTTCCTATGAATATTGACCTTTAAGGGCTTTTATTTTGATTTTGAATACTGAAACCTTTCCAGTTCACGTTTATCGTTAACTTGCAAAGTAAAGCAATGTGTAGAATTTGTTACAAAGTAAAGCAATGTGCAGAATTTGTTACGAAGTAAAGCAATGTACAGAATTGTTACAAAGTAAAGCAATGTGCATAAATTGTTACGAACTAAAGCAATGTGTAGAATTTGTTAAAAAGTAAAGCAATGTGTAGAATTTGTTACGAAGTAAAGCAATGTGCAGAATTTGTCACAAAGTAAAGCAATGTTTAGAATTTTGTCACAAAATAAAGCAATGTACAGAATTTGTTACAAAGTAAAGCAGTGTACAGAATTTGTTACAAAGTAAAGCAACGTGCAGAATTTGTTACGAACTAAAGCAATGTGTAGAATTTGTTACAAAGTAAAGCAATGTGCAGTATTTATTACGAAGTAAAGCAATGTGTATAACTTGTTACGAAGTAAAGCAATGTTTAGAATTTGTCACAGAGTAAAGCAATGTTTAGAATTTTGTTACAAAGTAAAGCAATGTACAGAATTTGTTACGAAGTAAAGCAATGTGCAGAATTTGTCACAAAATAAAACAATGTTTAGAATTTTGTTACAAAGTAAAGCAATGTACAGAATTTGTTACAAATTAAAGCAATTTACAGAATTTGTTACAAAGTAAAGCAATGTTTGGAAGTTTGTTACAAAATAAAGCAATGTACAGCATTTGTTACAAAGTAAAGCAATGTGCAGAATTTGTTACGAAGTAAAGCACTGTGTAAAATTTGTTACAAAGTAAAGCAATGTGTAGAATTTGTTACGAAGTAAAGTAATGTACAGAATTTGTCACCAAGTAAAGCATTGTTTAGAATTTGTTACAAAGTAAAGCAGTGTACAGAATTTGTTACAAAGTAAAGCAATGTGCAGAATTTGTTACACAGTAAAGCAATGTACAGTCTTTGTTACAAAGTAGAGCAATGTACAGAATTTGTCCAAGGTAAATCAATGTACCGAATTGATTACAAAGTAAAGCAATGTGTAGAAAATGTCACAAAGTGAAGCAATGTGCAGAATTTGTCACGGTGACATAAATTGTTTAATTAACAACATTGACAGGATAATTTTAGAGTCCTTATTCTGCGTATAAAATAAAACTATTTAGCTAAACGTAGTTCTCCGTACAGTTTATACAGAAAAGAACGAAGCTCGACCTGATCATATGGTAACATTTTAAAACAAATATCGCTATTATGCCGTGAAACCATTCCATAATATTCTCTTCTATAGATTTATATTGATTGTATCTTAAAAAATGTAAAAATGATTGAACAATTTTTGAAGTTTTAGAAAGTCAAAAACGAAATAAATTATTCTAGTGGCATGTCATTAAATATTGTATTACCTATTAACAATTACCAGACTTCACTCTAGACAGAGTTAATTACAGGATAGGGTTGCTGCGTTGAATACATGAAGCTATATGGTTGAGGTACATTTCATAATGACCAAAGTTGGAACAAAATTCATGTTTGAAATTAGATGACATAATAATCAAGCGTTCGAGTTAATAAAAAAATAAACAACAACAAACAAAATATTACTTCACCACCACCACCACCATCATAACGACATTACATAAATTGAGTTTTTGTCATTTGTGTTTTTGTTTACTTTTAGTTTGATAGATAAACAAAAGAAAATTCAGCCCCCACTTAGACAAATATGTTATATCTCGATACAAATCAAAACGTTCAAACAGGCCATTTCAGTAAATACAAGTATTTATTTTGTTTCATGGTGAATTTGAAACCCATAATCATAGTTGTGATGAATATTTCAGAAATATTGATAACCACGTAACTTTGATCTGTTACTGTGTGTGTTTGACTTTGTTCGTGATTGATGGTAATGTTTTGCCTACCTGACTATGATATTGTATATAATATTTTAATAAAACAAAATGTTTATGAAAATTTCAGTTCGAGGCTTCACTTATTTACATAGATTGTTCCGGAATCGAACATGTTAACAGTTTGGTGGAAAATATCATAAATTTGTTTTCCAGAAACTCAGTTGTGTCTTAGGTCAAGTGAATTAATATACATATGCTTTGTAAACCTGTTTTAAGTTCAGCATGTGGAATCATTTACGATTGTGTCCATCTATAATTTAAGAAGAATCATTTATTTACCTTATTCATTGGAATTACAAAATGCTAATTTACGTTTTGGAAAGCACTACATTGGGATTATTGTGAATTCATTCAAAGACATTCCGGATTATCTCCATTCTGGTACATCAAGATTATTGGTATATCAGCACATTCACTTTTATTGGAATTCATTTGGATCACTCTGTACTTTTGTAATAGAACATTTAGGTTTATTCGGGATTTACTTCACAATTCTGCATGTACCTTTCGAAGTTTTACTTTGTATTTTAGGGAAATAAATTATTTATTGAATTGTACTTGTTGGTTTTGATTTCATTCTGTTGCATAATTTAGACCTAAGTTCGTAACAAACCTCATATCTTTTACACCATTTGTAAGATATCACACTCCACGTTTCCTTCAGAAAAGTGTACTATGTCAGATGAAGATCTCACAATATAATTAAAAAGGCAACATAAAATGTGTTTATGTTAACGTCAGCTGAATGAAGAACGAGACTGACGAATGGACAACGTAGCTTAAATGTTTTATTGTTTGAAACATTCGTCAATCGTAAAATAACTTGGAATTCCTTTGACAACTGAATTTCGTACTAATATATACATGGACTTCTTGATAATAGTTTATATTAAATACGCATGTATATAATTGACTAAGGATTTAGCCATACTTTCTTTCATCATTACGGTTGTCATTTGCCTTACAGATTTAAAGTAGAAAACACAAGAAGGCAAATTTCGTCATAAGAGTACATAAGAGAGACTGGTTGTATGAATCTTTGGTTAAATATTATACGATATGATTGATATATATATTGATTGGTTCTGTAGATGTTGGTTTTGTTGTTGAAATATTTGGAATCCTTTCTTATTGTCTGAAATATCTTGAACAAGTTACAAGTTTAACTAATGCTATATTTACATAGTCTAACAAAAGAACAGTTAAATGTGCCGGAGGATTTCTGTATAAGAAAAGTCGATATTTTGCACTTATTCCAACCTCCAGTTGCAATGATATAAAAAGTAAGAACTAATAACGTGGCTGTGATTAGTTACTCTTGACGAAGGTATCTTTAATAGCTTGACGATGAAGAAAGAACGAGCAACCCAGCCGATTATATACAATATTCTTACCTTGGATTTGGGCATCTACTTGTTTACATCGAAATGAATATTCACCACATAACTTTATTTTCCTTAAAATTAACAAATAAGTACCTTTTTCTGCAGGCGAAGTTGGAAAGGAGATGTATATAGTCAACAGAGGACGGCTCCACGTCGTAGCTGACAATGGAAAGACGGTTCTAGCGACACTTAAACCAGGGAGTTACTTCGGAGAGATCAGCATTCTTAACATGGGTACATCTGGCAATAGGCGGACAGCCTCGGTCCGGTCAGTTGGCTATTCGGATCTATTCCGGTTATCCAAACAAGATCTATGGGATGTACTGAAAGAGTACCCAGCAGCCAGAGTTCGACTTGAAGCCATAGCTGTGAAGCGATTGGAAAAAACAAAGAAATCGCCGATAGAGAAAGGTAAAATAAATTGTTTCGTTTTGGCTACTTTTCGAATAGTTTCTTTGCTGTCATTTCAGTGCATTTTTGGGAATGAACATTTCCATCTTAAGTAGATAAAGAAATATGCATGTAGAGGGGAATTTGAGACCCCAAATGTGGGAGTTTGCTAAATCACACAGTAGCGATGTTTTTGCTATACCTCATGAGCCTATGGAAGATTTGTGGTGTTGGAAGGAGGGCGGATCTACGTGGGCCTTTAGAGGTCATAGTAGCAAAGCAACAGGTGATCACTATAACTAACACAATAATTAGTGACGCGAGGGGTCTATGAGATACCGTCATGGACATCCTGAAGCGTAAGCAGGAAGTCAGCATGGGGTAGGAGTCCTCCAGCGATGGATGCATTACCTCGAGAGGAGGATGAGGACTTCATTAAAATCCCAAAATATCTGGCCATCACTATGTATCTGACTCGCTTAGGAATCACGGATCTTACGAAACAAGATTCAACCAAGAGCCTTACTTTGTACTGTTTGTATGTTCCATCCCTGCTCCCTCCATAGTTGCTCTGCGCGAACGTTTCTTTAACGCTTCTGAAGAAGAATTAATGGAGGCTGTAGATAGTTTCAAAGACACACGTACAAAATGGGCCGGCTCAGGAGTCTCATCAACATTACACTAAGGCTCACATTGCTGGATGAGCACTCATAATTGCTTCTGTTAGGTCGGGCATGCAAGAAGAAGAATAGTCGAAGCAGGTGTAACAAACTCGCTTAGCTTTCTGATGAGATCGGTGCGATCCTCAGACTGACCCTAGGCCATTACCAAATATTGCAACCACTTTCTAGCAGAACACCTGATCTTATTCATAAGGTTCGTATGAAGGTCGTCCTCATGTCATCGAACTCATTCTTGAACAGGAAAGCTTTGTCTAAGATCGAGTTAAGCGGTCTTTCTGAAAGGACCTGAATCTGTTTGCGGGGCTACGGTGTCTGGCATGGATGAATTTTATATCTATCCATATTTATTCTTGCTGTTGCCATCTTTGGAGACTATTTTCTCAATTTGGCTGGTTATATATTATTTTAAAGTGTTGACTGTAGCATCGACATAGTTTCCTCACAGCTTCGTGGTCCCTCATAAGGTCGACCAAACCTGTTAATATTTCTTCTTCCAGGCTTAAATCGCCGGTCGTGGTGTCACTAGCCTTGGACACCCAGTGAACGATTTGCTAGTCAGCATACTACATCGCGGCCATTTTGCCCATCCTTGCAATGGTGGTGTCAGGGTGTTGGTTTCGATTGACGTCCATACATTTTGTTAATTCCTCGTCATTTATGTCAGCTCCCTTTTTTGTGTCTCCGTCATGGCGATTAACGTATCGCTTTATGGCAACATTTTCAGGTCGAGTGGGGTCGGGCACGTTGGCCGGCCTTGCATCATCCTGCGTCCTAGCGAAAGGTCTGTCGCTGTCGCGCAACGAGTTATCGGCCTAGAAGATGAGATTACCCAAGGCCTCTAGCAAGCTGGTCGGGCCAACAGCGCGAAAGTTCGACGTCAGAGGCCTTCAGATGCCGCAGATGGTCGGCAAATCCAACAAGACCGATCGCTTCAGACACGCTTTGCTTTATGTTTCCGCCAGTTCGGCTTTAGGAAAATATGACGCACATGAGTTAATTTCCTTGATTGCAAATTTACGTACAACATACACTTAAGAACGTAGTATAATACTGATTTATTTTTAAATATAAGTGAATCCATCGATAGAGGTGGAAAGGTGCCTGACGGGATTGACCACTGACTAATGACATTCATACCTGGTTCAGATAGCACCCTGAAACATTCAGGGGATACGGCCTAACTTCCGATATGAATACGACCTCAAAGGTCACATAAGGTGAAAAGGTGAACCGGCTTCCGAAGCCGTTTACTCTAGCGACTGGGTGCAATGCATGCTCTTTTCAAAACACGCATCCGGCTTGTTTGTAAACGAACAGCGCTGCATCCACCATATATTCAGTGCATTTAGTATCTCGATGGATGAGTGTTAGCAGAATGGCCTGTCACATTTTCTCTAAACAGGAAGGTTCTAGTAGTGAACGGAAGCGTCAATGGCTTTCCACCATGGTCCTAGAGGTGGTGCAATCATGCGAGTCGAAGTAAAGCAGGCGTTTGGCCCTGCTTTCATCGCCACCCAATGAGTTTCTGCGCTGTGTCGAAGTTAAAGAGGATGGCTTCCTGCCAGTTGCACTGTAGTTCGTTTCGTTCGTAGATGCCCTTGATGTGATGGATAGATAACATATAAAGATATGCTTATTTTTAAGCTTATTCTTTTCTGGCTCTGTGAGATATGTCTTTTGTGGCTTTGAACCTATGCCTCGGCAGTCGATAACGTGCTTATCCAAAAGAGCAAGTCTTGGGAAGAGGTGTAGTCATCGGCAGCAAACGTGCAACGCTAAGATTAAGGATTTCAATCTGATCACATACGTTATTGGAAATTCTAGTCTGTCAAATAGTGGCGTCCCCAGTTACAACAGTAAATGTTGTTACGATTGGTACGGTGATCAACATGGCGGAAAGTATTGCATGTTGGGGTCGTGCCCCTTATGTGCCCCTTATCTAAAAACGGACGATACTAAGAAACGTCGCTCCCTTGGAGCCGGTATTTATGGCTACCATGATATCGTTGTTGGTTTTTGTCGCCTTTGGGCTAGCGTGGGTTTCCTGGTATCCTGTAGTGTTGACTGCCGTGTTTGTTCGACCAGCACTGCCTACAGCATATCGTAACCCCAAGGAGACCTATACTATGCATCGTTATAGTGGACTATGCTATCCTTTTTGTGTGCTGTCAACCCCTAAATACAAAACTCGCTGATGGTTGTAGTTGTCTGCCGCTGAGGGCAGATGTATGTGTGCAGCTACGTATTCTGTTGTAATTGTCCTTTCGCAAAAAGCTGATTCTGGAGGTCAGGTGGAGATATACTTTTGCTAATCACGATTCTCTGGGTTGCTTTGCGCATGAAATTGGACTTGGTTAGAATTTATTCCTATGCTTCTCAGTTTATCGGCCTGGTGGCCATCTCCGCGTCTGTTGCACGGCAAGGGCGCCTGCTTCGCATTCCAAACAGATCAGGAGTCCGCTCTCGCTTATGTTGGTGATTATTGCCCACCTGCTGATATGCTACTATGCCCTTCATAGATCCACCCTCCTCCCATCACCATCCATACAAAAAAACTCACTGGGTCTAGAGAAACGTGCTGCTCTGTGACTTTGTAAAATGTCGTGCATAATGGTCTCAAATCCCCTTAACTACGACATTTGTGAAACCATATTCAGAATGTATAGACGAAAGTTCCACAAATTAGGTATCTCAATACATTTACTGTTGCTATTACATCAATCACACGAGAAGCTAATGATGATAGTATAGTTATCTTTTGTACCAAATATCTTAGATTTGTGTACCACAGACTTTGAAGCGGGCATATGTAGGAATCGCACAATCTAATGAAAGCAAATAAATAGTTCAGCAGTGTTTGAAGGATTGCCATGAAACTTGTTAAATATTAATAATCACTTAAATATGTGCATACCTGACATGAAAGCCCTTGACATCGATGAGAAGAGCTCGCTCTAGACAGGTCCAGCTGGCGAAACGCTCTGATCACGGGTTTGAAAGCCGGCGAGGGCAAGCTACGCTTGCTCGCTGCAGAAAAGCGATCTCAGAGGAAGAAGAAGCAGCTCCAATACACACCAGACCCATCCTTCAAGTGCAGCAAGGACTTCCACTCCCATAGACTGTACAATCGCCAGCCGGGACATCTCTCATGGGCGCACTTTCATCGTCTCTCGAGACTAACGAATACCAACAACAACAATGTGCATATCGACAAATTACTTTCATATGAACATATGGAATAACATGTTCTATTATGTTCATCATATAAACTTTTGCGTATTGGCTAATCAGAGTGCTCCTGCGAGTTTTTACGCGAGTTGTTTGTCTTTGGCGCCTGATATTATGTTTTGATCTCAACTGATCTCAGTTTTCATTGGATCTCCACGAAACTTTGTACATGCTGTAGTCATCGATCAAAGATGAGCATATCAAAACATTAGTGTCTGTAACAGGATAGATCTGAATGGATGCTTGGATCAAATGATTACACAACAATGTGATGAAAGATGGAAATTGATGAAATGAATTAATAAAAATATATGTTCTACAAAAAAAGTGATTCTTTCACGTTCTAAACATACGTCTCATTCAGTTACTTTATCCAAACATTCACAAATACGGAAACAAAATAAACAGAAAAATGATTCATATATTCAAATGAATGACTGTAAGATTCATCTAATCTCACGTAATGAAAGTAAGATTCAAATAATCTCATGTCATCTCATGTAACGAAAGTGAGATTCAGATAATCTCATGGAATGAAAATAAGATTTAAATAATCTCATGTAATCTCATGGAATGAAAGTAAGAATCGAATAGTCTCATGGAATGAAAATGAGAGTCAAATAATCTCATGGAATAAAAATAATATTCAAATAATCTCATGGAATAAAAATAAAATTCAAAAAATCTCATGGAGTGAATTTAATATTCAAATAATCTTATGTAATGAAAGTGAGATTAAAATAATCTCACGGAATGAAAATAAGATTCAAATAATTTCATGGAATGAAAATAAGATTCAAGTAATCTCATGTAATGTCATGTAATGAAAGCGAGATTCAAATAATCTCAATGAATGAAAATAAGATTCAAATAATCTCATGGAATGAAAATAAAATTCCAAAAATCTCATGTAATCTCATAGAAGGAAAGTGAGATTCAAATAATATCATGGAATGAAAATAAGATTCAGATAATCTCATGGAATTAAAATAAAATTCAAATAATTTCACGGAATGAAAATAAAATTTAAGTAATCTCATGGAATGAAAATAAGATTCAAATAATCTCATGGAATGAAAATAAAATTCAAAAAATCTCCTGGAATGAAAATATCAATCAAATAATCTCATGTCAGCTCATGTAATGAAAGTGAGATTAAATTAATCGAATGGATTGAAAATGAAATTCAAACAATATCATGTAATCTCATGGAATGAAAGTGAGATTCAAATAATATCATGGAATGAAAATAAGATTCAAATAATCCCATGGAATGAAAATAAAATTAAAATAATTTCATGGAATGAAAATAAAATTCAAGTAATCTCATGGAATGAAAATAAGATTCAAATAATCTCATGTAATGAAAATGAGATTCACATAATCTCACGTGATGAAAGTAAGATTCAAATAATCTCATGTAATGATAATTACTCAATTGTGCTCGATTGAAACAACAATCAACTGAAACAAATACATGACTCAGTCATTTGTACAGTTGTATGATTTATAAATATTTGTAAACGTGTCCATTGACAAACCACACAGTTCTCCATAATTCTTCGGTTGGCTCACACTTGTATCGGCCGCATACACCCTTCATGGATCCACCCTGAAAACAAGTTGATAAATAAGCGGTTTCATATTTGTATGATCTTGTTTGTTACATCATCTTCCATGCCCGTACAGACACATGGACGGCAAGACAGCCTGATATATCCACACACACCTGCGTACAGACAGCACACAGTGCTCCTGAATTGGGTTGGCCCACAATTGTATTGGCCACACCCACCCTTAATGGATCCACCATACGCGCAGACATACGTACAGACAGCAAATAGATCTCCTGAATTAGATTGGCTCACACTTGTATTGGCTACACGCACCCTCCATAGATTCACCATGCGCACAGACATACGTATAGACATACATACAGACAGCTACAATAAAACCAAACTGGTCATAATAACAGGTACGAAATTAAAATATATAGATACATGCTACTAAATTAAACCACAATAGCAACTTATAACAATTCAAAAATTCATAACGTTTCAAATCCGCGCAGTAGTAAATGCATCAATTCACAATACGACATTAAAACTGAATATGATTCTCATATTAAATAAAATACAAATGTAACATTTACCCCTATGTCTGTAGAACAAAAATGGAGAACGTTCACTCCTTGACAAGATTCAAAAGACCAGCGTGTCAGTTAGAAAATAAACTTGCCTTAAATCTACAAGAGAGTGAATATTAGTAAGGGTAAAATATCCATGCACACCGTGCTTTTAGTGTCTCTCGCCGCAAGCGATCTACGATGAGATACATGCTAGTTCATTTGCTTACCTAGAAAAACAATTATCCACCCTAGGTAACGTTGCACGCATGTACGATGAAAATGATCAAATCGCTCTAAGGCGAAACCAGGTTATTTCTTGCCATATTCTGTGACACTGTCCACCTGCAATATTTATCAAGTGTATTGTCCTTTTTCACTTAAAGGAGAATGCGGTATATAACATAGTGTTGCAAATGCAACAACTCTGTTTTCTTGATGGATCGCTGTGAAACATGATACCTAAAGACCTGCCACACCATTATTCTTTCAAAGACGTCGCTATAATTTGAAAACGTAATGGAATGATTTATCTACAGTCCGATGTGGTAGTGATTGGGTTTTTACATGCATCACTTAGCATATTTGTTATTCCTATTCAGTCTGTTTATATTGCACTCGCTAATAGGTGTTAGGGGTGCTCTAGGAGGGGTAGTACCTCTGGTGGGGTGCAGCACGTCGTGCTTCTTCGGGAATAGCTCGTCAACCTTTGGTCTCCAACAGGCACTCAGTTTACACCTGTGGTTCGAATCAGCTGTAGAATGCGCAGCGGCCACACCACGGGCAACGGCTTCGACTGGCATGCTAAACCAGGTTGAGAGTAGACGACGGGCCTCAAACCCTCGGTGAGTTAGGAGCTTGTCTAGTCTTGCATGCAAAGCTAGCTTCAACAGACTGAGCTGATGAGATCAACTGAGTGATCCAACGGTCACGAAGGTGAATCTGCAAACGTTTTGTGGAGAGCACAGGACATGACAAAGCACTGAAGACCTCATGGCCATCGAATGAAACCGAAGTGGTTCTCAGCCGTGACAAATCTTCGTACCACTGAGTTCCAACTACCTAGGCCGAAAGAGTGAGGCTGTCTCTGTGCAAAGGCTGTTTCACTGAAATCTCCTTCACCCACAGGTCATGTTGTGCACCCATCATCCATGCAAATCATCACACTTATCGTTCCCTACCTGCACCTACCAAAGTTCTACGGCGATGGGCGACTGGAATAGCAATAGGTGGAGATGACCACTGGGAGTTGTAGTCAGAGACCTGCACGTAGGCGGCCCTTGGACAGGTTGTCGCTCTGCTCTCTACCCAGGGCAGTGGAATAGTTCGAAATAGTTCGGCAGCATCCAGGGCGACTAAGCAGACGTTTTCAGGACTGATCCGCTCGCCCTGCATAGGGAGGGGCCTAGAAAAGATGGCCTAAGACAGTCTGACTTTCAAGATCATCCATATCTGCGGTTAATAAGGACCTTTCACACTATAATATCGACATTGCAGCCTTGAGTGAAACCAGGTTCGCAAAGGAGGGTTCTCTGACTAAGCTAACAAGCGGCTATACCTTTTGGAAAGGAAAGGTCCAAAACAAAGACAGGATCCACGGAGTCGGCCTGGCTAACAAATCAAGTCTTCTGAAGAAGTTTCTGGACCTGATTGTTGGTATCACTGAGAGGCTAATGAAATTGTGACTATCAATTAGCCACAAATACAACGCAACAATCATCAGCGCTAACACCCCTACCCTCTTGAACCCATCAGAAACCAGCTATGCGGACCTCAGCTTTGTTCTGTGCTCAGTTCCAGAGGATGACAAGATCATACTACTGGGAGACTTCAACGCTCGTGTTGGTTGCAATTATGGTTGATGGAAAGGTGTACTTGGCAAACATCGTGTCGGCAAGATTGACAACAACGGCCTGCTCCTACTCAGCAAATACGCACAATTTCACCCCCTCATTACAAACTCCATGTTCAGAAAGGCAAGCATTCACAAGAACACCTGGATGCACCCTAGATCTCGCCAATGGCACTTAATCGACTATGTAATAGTCCGCCAGCCCAATGCCCATGATGTCATCATCACCAAGGTCATGCGAGAAGCAGAATGCTGGACAGACCACAGACTTGTCCGAACTACCCTAAAGCTGCGTATTACCCCACATCACCCAGGGCGTCCTAAGCTTGTGCGCACAGTCTTCAACATTGTCGAATTTCAGCATCCTTCCACCCAGCTCAATTTCCAGAAGAGCCTAATGACAAACTGTCCACCAACGGACCTATACGTGGAAATGCCTCCGAGAAATGAAACAAGCTCAGGGACATGATCAGTGAAACAGCTATGACGACTCTGGGCCCCAAGAAGCGAATCCATCAAGACTGGGTCGATGAGAATATCTTTGCTATGCAAGATCTGCTTGCCAGAAAGAACAAAGCCTTCATGGACTGGCAGAATGTCCCAAATTCCATCTCCTAAAAAGACCGCTTCAAATCCTATCAAGTTGAGGCTCAGAGAGAAATCCGCAATATGCATGACCAGTTGTGGAAATGGAAAGCTGATGAAGTACAACGCTATGCCGACACTAACAACTCCAAAGAGTTCCACAGAGCTATCAAGTCAATCTTCAACGACGCATCAATTGTGACCCTCTGTAAGAATAAAGGCACACGTGCGGACTGCGGTAACTATAGAGGCATCCCCTTGTTCTCCATAGCTGGCTAAATACTTACTCGCTTCATTCTCAACGGGCTTACTGCGGCAGTGTCAGAAGATAACCTTTCCGAGTCTCAGTGTGGTTTTCGACAAGACCGCAGCACCGTCGACATGATCTTTGCAGTGAGAGAAGTTCAAGAGAAGTGCCTTGAACAAAACACGAATCTGTATGCCTTCTTCGTTGACCTCACAAAGGCTTTCGAAACAGTCATCAGAGACGCACTGTGGATAGTACTCAAGAAGCTTGGCTGTCTTCAGAAGTTTACCAACCTCATCCCGCTCTTTCACGATGACATGACTGGAGAGCTTCTCTCAGACGGTTCACCGTCTGAGAAATTGCCCATACTTAACGGTGTCAAACACGGCTGTGTACTCGCTCCGGTACTCTTCAACGTCTTCTTCACACAGGCACTGCTCAATGCAATCCGTGACCTTGGCCTTGGTATCTAAATTAGATAACGCCTGGATGGATCAGTGTTTGATCTTCGTCTTCTAGCTGTAAAAACCATGACTCTAGAAAGACCCATCGCTAAAGCACTCTTTGCAAATGACTGTGCCCTCATGACCCATAAAGAGATTCACCTACAGGCAATCGTGGACACGTTCTCAGAAGCCTCCAATTTATTTGGACTCACAATTAGCCTAAGAAAGACAGAAGTCCTCTTCTAGCCCGCCCCAAACACTGTCCCTTCACAACCCTGCACCACCATTGGCGAAACGCAGCTGAAGAATGTGGCCAGTTTCAAATACCTAGGCAGCACACTATCCAGTGATGGGTCCCTGGGCCAAAAATCACTGTGAGGATCCAAAGAGCCACTCAAACACTCGGACAACTCCAAACCAAGGTCTTTCAGCACAAGGACATTCGCCTTTCAACACAGATGAAGGTGTACAGTGCAGTTGTCCTCACGTCTCTCTTGTATGGCTATAAAACGTGGACTGTCTACCGAAGGCTCTTATGTCACTTGTTTAGGCTAATAAACAGTGACACAAGAAAGAGTGAAAACAACAAGCTTTTAAAAAGTACAATTATTTATTTCCCTGAAAATATTCTGTAAAAATGAAAACAATATGAACTTACGGTTTTATAGAATCAAATCCAAAAATAATCCGAGAATAAAATTTTAGTAGTCCTGATAACACAATGTTCTACTGATTTCACGTTCGAATCTCGTCGAAGAATCCAAGATGGAAGACAATGACGTATGCTACAATCTGTAATGTTGAAGTCTACATTTCCTTGTAGAAATAAGAATTATCATTCCGGTTTCTGATAGCTGAAATTTTTTTTATAAAAAGCTGTCCTTGTTCCACAGTATTACATGAGCACACACATTTTCCAGAAAAATAAAGGAATTAATTCTTTTGAATCCAAGTAATTTGAAATAACTCCAAACCAAGTAATTTGAAATAACTCCAAACAGCATAACATACAACTAAGAGTTTAACGGCCCAGCTTCTACTGACATTAATTCTACAAAAGATGAGTTATATGGGCTTTCTAAAACGTAAACAAGGGTCACGTGATCATCTTCTGGAAGTTTATAGAAGCAAGTACAGCTCACGTTTACCCAATGTGTCCCTGGCGGAAATCAATCATTTTTACTCTTAAAAAAAAGTCCGATCATGACTATGGAAACAACCAATCTTTTTAAAATAAAATAGAACTTGTTTATGACTGTTAATACGAATTCTGAAACGAGATCAGGATTTAGATCAGCAGCTGGTGTTTATAAACTAACAGTCACGGTCAAACCATTTTCTAAAAAAGTATCATCTCTAGTGAATACATTTAAATTACAATATCATGTATGAAAAAAAAATGTAAAACTGACAAACAGTTAAATTGAAATTAATATATATTAAGTCAGATATAATTAAATAAAATATACATAACATTTCTCCCCATAAAGGAAAAGAAAGATTTATACACAAAGCTTTATTTTTACCACAGACTAATTATACATGAGGTTTACAAGAACACATATAAATTTCACAGTGTACATGAAATAATATATTGTTATACAAGGGAAAGTGCGTCTGCTATTAAATTATATTTTCCTTGATGTGCCTGATGTCAAGATTATATTCCTGTAACAACAAACTCTTCCTTAGTAGTGTTTGATTTATATTTTTCATCTTGCCGATGAAAATAAGGGGGTTGTGGTCACTAAATACAATAATCGAGGAAGGAGCTGAACTAAGGTAAACTTCAAATGTTGGAATGCCAATATCAAAGCCAAATATTCATCCTCGATTGTTGAATAACTCCTTTGGTGCTTATTTAACTTCTTGGAAAAAAAATTGGAACATTATTTTCGATAGTGTCCGGCCATACCTAAAAATCGCATCAGTTGCTTTTTATTAACAGGCACGGGAAATTCAGAGATAGCCTTGACCTTAGCATATATAGGTTTAACTTTTGCATGTCCCACGATTTGTCCTAGGAAAGTTTCACTAACACGGCAGAACTCACTTTTAGATAAATTAATTGTCAAACATGCATCTGTGAGTCTGTCAAAGAATTTCCCAATTGTTGCTAAATGTTCTTTCCAAGTATCATTGTAGATGATGACATCATCGATGTAAGCATCACAATTGTCTAGACCAGAGGTAATCATATTCATGAAGCGTTGAAATGTACTTGGCGACCCTTTCATCCCAAACGGCATTACTTTATATTGGTAAAGTCCATCAGAAGTCACGAATGCCGAAATTTCCTTTGCTCTTTCCGTTAGTGCAATCTGCCAAAATCCTTTCAGAAGGTCAAATTTGGTGACATACTTGGCATTCACGATCTTATCAATACAGTCATCGATTCTTGATAATGGGAATGAATCTGTTTTTGTCGCACTATTCACCTTCCTATAATCAGTACACATACGGAAAGTTTTATCGGGTTTTGGAACAAGTATGCATGGTGAACTCCAGTCACTTTTACTGGGCTCAATAAAATAATTCTCCAGCAAATATTGAATTTCCTTTTTCAAGTATTCCTGTTTAAGAGGGTTCATCCTGTACGTGTGTTGCTTGACAGATTTGGAATTTACAATTTCAACGTCATAGAAAATTTTGTTTGTCCTTGTAGGAACATCTGGAAATAAGTGCTCATATTCAAATAATAACTGTTTAAGTTTATTTCTTTCTTGTTCTTGCAAATGTGAAAGTTTCTGGTCCAGATCTTTCATAATTTCTGAATTCCGAAGATTTGTCACTCCAATGTCAGTAGAATCCGATAATATTCCTTCGCTTATATCTTCACTGAGTGGGACAGGTACAATTAATTAATTGTATGTTTAACCTGGCTATTTCTTTCAGTATACTGGTACTCCTATATTTTATTTAGATCCCAGGAGCACTAATATTGTGATTTAACTCATTCATTTTCTTCTTAACCTTGTGAGGGCAGTGCTATCTAATCTGAAGAAAAATTCGAAGAATAAGCAAGAGAGACAGAACTCCATTATTACCAAACTCAAAAGTTCTCTCGACCATAGCTCTGTCGAACAGAACTTCTCTTCTGACTTGAATTGCTGAATGACAAATTCAAACCATATAGGCTGGAAAGTGCCAGACCTAAAATGTAACCCTTGACCCGATTAGATATAGTTAGATTGGCCAAATTGAGTAAAAGACTTTATCAAAGCTTTTACTATTGTTTTAGATTTTATCTTCCTCGAGGGAATAGCCTCTGGAAACCTTGTTGACGCACACATAATCGTCAAAAGGTATTGGTCACATGACTTGGTCTTAGGTAAGGGACCAACACAATCTGCCATAATTCTATTAAATGGTTCGTCAAAGGCAGGAATAGGTTGTAGATGAGCTTTGGGAATTTTCTGATTTGGTTTTCCTACCATTTGACAGGTATGACAAGATCTACAGTATTTTCCAACATCACTTTTGAATTTTGGCCAATAAAAGTTGGTTAAGAACTTGTGATAAGTTTTATTGATCCCAAAATGACCAGCCAATGGAGTTTCATGGGCCAAACTAAGTATATCCAGCCTGTATGGTTTTGGATCTACAATTTGATAGTTCACTGATCATTCGTCATCAGTAGGTACCTCTGGAGGTCTCCATTTTCTCATAAGAATTCCATTTTTAATGAAATAACAGGCAGGAACTTAAGTAGCTTCAGTTTCACTAATGCCTTCTGAAACCAACAGGAGATCTCAGGATCTTTTTCCTTTTCGACGACAAGATATAGTCGTTTATCTCCCTGATTAGAATAAAGAGAATCAGTCGTTAAAAGAGGATCACTGTGATCAATACCTTCTGATTGATCCAAACAAGGAGTGAAAGTGACCTCATCAAAAGCCTGACCAATTCCTGTGTCAGCTAAAGCAATACTTTCCTTATCAACATCATTCTCAAGAGCTTTCTTTGCCATAACTCTGGTAACTGCACAATCTGAAAATACATCAGGGAATTCTTTTTCAATTGGATCGACTTTCTGGTCCAAGCAAGGCTTGTCAGTTACAAGTGGATTAACCACAACCTTGTCTCCAGCTAGATCGTTGCCTAGTAATAAACGAACGCCCTCAACGGGTAAAACAGACCGTTCCGACTGTCACGGGTCCTGAAACTAAGTCTGATGACAAATTTACACAATGGTGAGGAACATTAACAAAGCCGCACTCTACTCCCTGAATAAGAACACTCTCATTAGAAGAAGACTTCTCAGAAAAAGGCAAAGTACCTGACAATAAAAGACTCTGAGAAGTTCCTGTGTCCCTTAAGATTTTTGTAGGGATTGGATTGGCCGAATCACCCAAGAGTGATATAGAACCCTTCAATATGAATGGTTCATGATTCTCCATAATCAAATGAGACTGGGGTTTGTTAGACCCAACAAATGTATTGCTTTTAATACATGACCGTGACCTTGACCTCTTACAAGTAAGAGCATTTGGAATAGGTCTGTCTTGATTCTGATGCCTATTTTTCAATTTGTAGCAATCAGAAATAACGTGCCTTTTTCTTGCAATAGGTACAAGTAAGAAGAGACAAGGATCTTGAATCAAGCTTCTCTGAAGTTTGATTTTGAGAAGTTGTGCCAGTCTGAGTTTTAGAAGGGCTTGTATTAGGCTGAAATACTTTTCTGCCAAAAGACTGTTGAGTAGAAGTCTTATTTACAAAAGGAACTTTATGAATTAAAGAATACTCATCAGCAGCACGAGCAGCATTTTACAAGGTTTCAATCTGATGCTTGTCAAGATAAGGCTTAATATCACTATGTTCACATTTTTTGAACTCTTCAAGTAATATAAGTTGTTTAAGACTTTCATAATCTTGCTCAGCTTTCTTGGCTAAGCACCATCTGTCAAGTAACTGCTCTTTTTCTCTAGCAAATTCGACGTGAGTTTGTCCAGCTTCTTTTCTATAGTTTCTGAATTTTTGCCGATAAGCTTAGGGACTAACTCATAACCCCTTAAGATGCATTCTTTGACCGTGTCATAGTCACCACTTTGTTGAACTGACAGTGAACGATAAATATCACTAGCTTTACCAGTCAGTATACATTGTAATAATTGAGTTCAATGCTCCCTTGGCCATTTCAATTTTTCAGCAACTTTTTCAAAATAAGAAAAATATTTGTATACTTCGTTTTCTCTGAAAGGGGGCACTAATCTAATATTCTCTGCAAGATCAAAACTTAAATTTGGATTTGAAGTATGAATGTGCTTTTCACTTGCCAGTTCCATTTTTCATTCTACATTGATATTCCTTCTGTTCCTTCTCTCTTTGCATTTGCGTTTGTTCTTTTTGTAACTGCATTTGTCTTTCTTTCTCTTTTTCTTCTGTTTGTAAATGTATTTGTTTTTCTTTCTCTCTTTCCTGTCTCTCTCTTCTCTTTCTCATATTGTAATTGCATATGTTCTTTTTCTTTCTCCAATTTCATTTGTTCTTTCTTTCTCCAATTTCATTTGTCCTTTCTCTTTCTCCAATTTCATTTGTCCTTTCTCTTTCTCCAATTTAATTTGTTCTTTTTCTTTCTCCAATCTAATTTGTTCTTTTCCTTTTTCCAGTTGCAACCGCATTTGCATTTGTTTTTCTTCTTTATATTTCTAAAGCTCTAGCTTCCTCAACTCCAATGCCATCTTGTATTTTAATTCTAATTCCTTCATTTTTTGTGTCAGAGTCTGATACAGACTTACTGACTGAAACCAAAGCACTTTTATCCAAAACATTCTTTTCTACCAAATATTGAACAAAAATATCTCTTATTTCCTGTTTCGTTAAGGAAGCTTTTACTTCAGAAAGATCGTATTTTCTGGCAAGTTGAATCAAATCATATTTTTCGAAAAGATCTAATTGTTCCTGGGTAGGATTTGAAAGAAAGATTTGTACTTTTGATGAGATTTTAGAAAAAGCTTGCCGATTTCACTACGATTTGAAAAACATGGGGAATTCAAATTTCAAAAACAGACGTTTTCTGCAATATTCTATCGAAAATTCAAAATTATCCTTAGGACGAGCTCCCAATGTTCTTATGTCACTTAAAACTGACAAACAATTAAATTGAAATAAATATATATTAAATCAGATATAATTAAATCAAATATACATAAGAAGGCATATCATCAGTTGGAATAATTCCACCAGCGCTCTCTGACATTCATCA
This sequence comes from Sinohyriopsis cumingii, assembly GCA_028554795.2. NCBI lineage: Eukaryota > Metazoa > Mollusca > Bivalvia > Unionida > Unionidae > Sinohyriopsis > Sinohyriopsis cumingii. The sequence goes on from CM068828.1 coordinate 27,470,091, forward strand.
TGCGGATCAAGTGGCAGGACCGAATCCCCAACCAGGAAGTCCTTGATAGAGCCAACTTAACAAGCATGGAAGCCAAACTAATCCAGGCTCAGCTTCTTTGGACTGGCTGAATCATACGCATGGATCAAAATAGAATTCCAAAGCAGTTGTTCGTTGGCGAGCTAGCCTAGGGCAAACGAAACCAAGGCCGCCATCGCAAGAGGCACAAAGACAATCTCAAGACGCACATCAAATAGGCAGACCTTCAACCCCACCAGCGCGAGCTCACTGCCTCAGACAGAAGCAACTGGCGAGCCCTGACCAGAAAAGCCAATCCCATCTTCGAGGCTGACCGCCGCCATCGTCTTGCTGCAGCTCCTGAGACACGTCACAGAACTGTGTCCCAGCCATCTCCAACCACTGGTGTCCCATTCCCAACCTGCAACTGCCTGAGCACATCGGACTTTGGACTCTGGAGCCACATGCGCGTCCACCGCCGATGAGATCGCACAACTTGCCTTCCTCGACCCGAGAGACTACTAAGAATAGGTGTCATGAATGAAATTTTCAGAATAGCTATAACTCTGACAAAAAGTTCTGCAGACCTTTGAAATTGCTGTTTCATGTAGTTGTGGTGGCTTATGGGATAAAGCGTTGCGTTTCTCGTTAGGGAAAGTCATCAATTGCAGCCATATGTTTTAAATGGTGTTTTTCATTTTCAGCAGGAGCAGCTCATTTTATTGATTTATTGATGAAACAAAAGGTCAACTGTATAGGCACATGTGAGATATATTTATTGGTAGGGTGATCTCAGTTTTAATCAAATTAAGATGTGCTTGTATGATTTGGATTTTTAACGTAGCTTTATAAATTTTTCAGTCATATTGCTACGAGGTCTGCAGTATGGCAGGTTATATTGATGTCTGGCACTGAGGCATCATGCCGCAGACAAATTGCATCATGTCCCACCCACTCACACTATCCTTATACCAGGCCGACCAGTCCTAACACTAACCTCTTATTGCTGAGCGTCTAGCGAGGCAACTGTTAGTACCATTTGTATAAGTCTTTGGTATGACTCAGCCGAGGTTCGATCACACGACTTCCCGCATCTGAGGCGGACGCTTTAACCATTAATAGTGGTCTATCAAACTGAGATAAATGCACCATAATTAAAGCTTAAATAAGAATGTAAAGCGCTACCTTCATTATGGTCTTATTTAGGCTTGTGTTTCATCTGAAGTATGTTACAGTATAATTCCTAGCAGAGAAGGCAACATTTTTTAAACCAAACACAACTTTTATCACAGCGATTTCTAAGGAAAAAATCCTAAAAGGTACTTTTTAACTTGAAGATGAAACGCTTTTTTGAGGAAAATAAACTTAAAATAATTATAGAAATGATTTGATTGCAGAAAGTGAACACTACCACCACATCACCCTGTTTCTGTTGACTGCTTCACATTCTTCCATATTTATGCAGGAGAGAAAATGTTATCAAATAGATAATCTCAATATAAATTATATAGTGCTGCCTTCATAGGCGTACAAAGGGGGGAGAGGAATAACTCTTTCATTTTGCCTATATAATTATTATTCAAAACTTGAGAAGCATGTGTACTTTAAAACGATCTATCAATATCAAGAAAAACGCAGACAAATAATAATGATATATCAACATATCCTATTCTACTAGAGAGACTACATCCATCCAAGAAGAAAAGTAAAATGTATGTCCGCGTCTTCCATTTTTTTTTAGAAAACTGAAATTAAATTTGTATCAATTTTAAAATATTTGATCGCATGGTTTCATTTGATTTAGAATGCGCATGTTACATATGTTGATACTTGTGTCGATGAAATGTTATTTCGGGACCCCTCTATATAATCGATATCTTTTTCTGAAGAGGGATGCGGGGGCGGGGGAGATCACTGGTCATATTATTTTCTGCATCTGAAGACGTGCATACCAAGCATTCATTGTGTACCTACGAGCTTTGTTGGACTTATTGCACATATTATGATCATCATCTGAATGAAAAAGAAACTCTTGTGATCTCAACTACTCGACAAGAAGAACTTATGAAATAAGATGTCCGTCGTCCGTCGGTTCGGTAGGACGTCCGTTCTTTAGCACATATTTGTTTTAGCTACTTCTGAACTACTTGGAGTATTTCCATGAAATTTTACACTCGGTTTTTTTAGGGGCTTCCACTAAAAGACTTCTTATCATGTCTACCTGGTCGTCAATGAACATGATCCACAATGTCCGTCTTGAAAATGTAATGTCATTGCTTCTCCAAATGGGTGGTCATTGTGCTTCGTACCAAACGGAAATGGTGCCAATCTGATAGCAAATATGGTCATCATGACATCCGCCTTGTTATCTTTGCTTCTCCAAAACGGAAAGTGATATCAACATGGAGTTTTCACCAGAAAACTAATTTGATGCCCTGTTGGTCCTAAATGAAATGGTGTTAAGTTGGTATCCATTATGTCCACCACAGCGTCGAACTGAAAAGTTTGCTATCGCTGAAGATAGTTTCAGAATTCTGTAGTTCTGCATTCCAAAACATTCTTTTGAGCAAATAGAGTTTTATGGACCACAATAAAACGGTATAAATTAAGAGCATTCAGATGTTATTAATCGCTTTTTGTTCACACGATTTTTGTAAGAGTTGATGAATACAGTATATGACACATTTTGGATATGCAAATGTTCTCACAGTTTTACAGTGGATTGCTATGAAGAATAGTACATATTTTGGTCAGTCATCATAAGAAGATTTGCAATTAGTTTTCCTTCGTAATTTTTAATAAAGAGGTTTAACATGAATGTTGACAAAATTAGGTAGGAATCGCTCGACTGTCTCATTAGTGCTAATATGCAACATGTGTCTGATCTGATACTTGTGGACTACAAGAAGTAGTTTAATGAAACTTCTGACAGATGTTCATTATGCCTAGACGGTGTAGACTCTATATCACTAGCGCAAACGCCAAGGGCTTTATAAAGGGAGATGTAACTTTGAGCTCTGATACTTAAGTGCAGTATAATTTTTAATCAAACTGTAACCAGATGATGCAGGGACTGAATATATTATTATTATTATTATTATTATTATTATTATTATTATTATATGTGTGGAAAATTCGTTCCTTTCCGCGTGACCAACCCATACATTGATTTGTTTTTCAATCGTAAGCGTTAATCCTTGCTCGTATATCAAAACAACCCGAATATCACTGCTTGCTAACCTGAGATACGAATACCAAAACCAATGGGAATATCACTGCATTGTTTTCCTATATGACAAATATATTTTTGGTTGAATTAAAGAGAACCCACCCTATTTCTCGCAGACGGATTTCATCTGATATGTAAAACATTTGCAATTATTAATTTCGTGCGAGTTACTGTGTATCAGGACGTAATGTTCTATTGTAATCAATATCTGAGAGACTTGTTTCTCAATTGAGCTTTTAACGGTCAAACCATTAGGATTGTTTTACTGACATTTTAGTCAAAATACACACCACGAGGAGTCTGTGTTGCCTTACATAGTCTGGATTTAGCTCAAACTGACATCACAATGACTGTGTCACTAGGTTATCCACATAACGTGTCGTATAAATTATTTTCAAATTCGAAAATTCTGAATAAAGAAAACGTTTCTTTTTCTAATTATTTATATTTTCTATTTCAATGACTGGAAATCCATTGCACTGAAGACATGGCACTATCTGGGTACACATATATTACCGCTTCAAACAATAAATAAATATAGTTTAGCGGACTTCCGTGATATATAATATTTATAGGTTATACGAAAGTTATTTCGTGCAAATTTAGTTGGTTTCAAAATATGCGAATGTTGGGTTTGAAAAGAATACTGAAGTTCACAGTCAGACGAAACATTTTAAATCTGTTTTCTTTGTACACGATTTCATCGAAGTATAACACAAAGAGTTCTGTGTTCTTCATTGAAATTCTGAAATTACAATCTGGACTAGACCTTCTGATCTGACACGTCGTTGACTTATGCCATCTCACTTCTGACAATCTTGTCTAGTCAGGGATTTGTTTTACAAATTCGGACAAAATGTGCAAAGTGTTTATTCCTACCAATAAAAACGTAATCTTCTCTGCACTGAAATAAACGAATTTCAAAGAAACCTTTCAAAATAAATGTTGATTAGGCTGTGTTTCATGAATGTTAATATCTTTGCAGCATCTCTATGTCGAAGTAGGAGCACACCTGGTTTGGTGGAGTCCAGAGGGAAAGTTCCTCTCGAGTCCATGATGGTCAGCAGAAATAATACCCTACCGACCGGACTTCCCACACAGAGTTCTTCCAAAATGAATAGTGACCCAAATATTCATATGGGGTCTTACACCAAAGTTTTGGATGATCACGTGACTGAACATCAAGAAATCGTCCAAGATGTCGCTCAGCAGAGAATGAATGAGACTCAGACCTCAATGACAATTGGAACTAACGTCGATCCCGTTGGTACGAGTCCAATGCAGCCCTCACTGGTAGGCACTGATCGAGGGCAGCGACCTATCTTTCAGTTTAGTCCACCATTAACACCAAGACCACCCAACTCGATTCCAGCTGTAAGTTGTGTTTCCGGGACCTCACAACCACCTTTCTCGGACAGTGGTTCACATGAATATATGACTTATAGCTCAACTGCTCAAATTTCGCCAATGCACGTTCAATACCCATCGTATTCACAGCAATACCCATGCTTCAATTCACAGATGCCATTCTTATCACCTTTTTCCGCCCACTCCGCATTCATTCCACCCACATCACCCAATTTCAATGTATCACGTAGTAACAATTTCACAGCGTCGCATTCATCAATCACTGCCTCTCCTATGGGGTCAATCAGGGGTTATTCACCTCAACAACCAATCAATGTTCATTTGCCACATGTTATGTCGTCGATGAGTCCTGTTTCTATGTACGCAGACACATCCCAAGATGTTTTGACCCAAGAAATCACACGACTCAGGGAACGCCTCGCTACCTTGGAAAGTGAGAATACGTCCTTACATACAAAGCTGAACCAGCAGCAGTGGGAAGTAGAACACCGTCTCTCAGAACTCGAAATGCACATATGCCAGACTGATATGGGAAGCTCAGTGAGCACAGACGATAGAACAGATAGATTTGAAACCTTGAACAGAGAATCCATTATTTGATCCATAGAACTAGAACTATATTACAGAACAATAACGGCATGCAGTGCTCTGCAGCTGACATATCTCCTCAAAGAAAACAATTCTAGGGTCTTCCAAATATACACAGAAAGTTTCTTATTTTAAATTTTGGTGTTGTGTTTCCTTCAGGTAGGTTAGAAAAATTCACACTAGTCCTAGGCCGTAAAAGATTTCTGGTAGTGACTATTTTTTCCGGGAGTGTGTGCAATAAATGAAATTCGTGTATTCGGCGTTTGTTGTTGAGCGGATTAATCTTCCAAACCTTTTTTATTGTTATCACACTACACATGATGATACATATGGACGAGATAAAAGTACAATAAAAACATTTCGAATGATTAAACTTCTCTGGAAACTGAATGAATACGTAGATTTAAAAAATGATACGTCCAGAGAGGTCAAACATGAAGTATGTAAAGATGATTATAGTCCTCATAAAATGGCTTGTTCTTGGATGGAAACCAATGTCAACCGCATGAAAGAGAATACGAAAACGAGTGGAAACTGTATGAAAACGAGAATAAGAAGATCGTTTAAATCGGTAAGAAACGGTTCGTTATGGTATGCTGACCCATCCACATGAAACATATTTAAACAGATGTCTTCAGTGTTTTAACTTGTACTTGTAAGGAAAAATCTATTTACTTTGCTAAGTTGAATGAGAGAAGACAGAGTTTCAGTAAATACAGGTGGCATGAAGACAGACCTTGAAACATTACAGAGATGAACAGACGATGGAAACGGTGTGAAACGATCAGAAAAGGAACATAAGATTCTACGGTACGGCAGCGGTTCGCAGAAATGCAGAAATGTTTGCAAAAGATCATAACATACTTGTACATGTTTACTGTTATATCTTTTCTCAAGCATTATATATGGACGTCCAGGATTCTGTATATGAGTGTTTTTGTTGACATTCTTTTCATATTCTTCTCTTGTTTTGTCACATTTCAGGAACTTAATGGCAATAATTATGTATTACGACTTAATATTGTCTTACTTTATTCAATACGTTGTGCCAAATAAATGCCATTTTACTTCCTTCATGAACCAAACTAGTAAAATATTCGTATACATGGAAGTCTTGTGCAAACCTTAATAATATGCCAGGGGCTATTATTCTCAGTATTTGTTTGTTTTCATATAGATTTGTATAACAGTCTAAAATATTTGCATTTATTCCCCTGTTTCTTTATCTTTGGTAACACTCGTGTATTTATTGTCTTCTTTCTACGCGAAAATTTCAAGTGAGTTCATATTTCTTGTGCAAATGTAGTAACCTTCTTTTATTATAGGCCTGAAAAATAAAAAGAACACACTACAAGAAACAAAGTAATTTAATTTTTGCTAGATTTCAAAGTATATACACAAGTGAGTTAAACAAATGCACAATAATAGTATATATGCGCATATATACAGCCAACCTATCTTTTGAACTTGGTAGCGTAACGCGTGCTCAACCTTATCATAAATCTCAGTATGGTATAGTTACGATTGAAACCTTTTAAGTACATCAAATAAAGAAGTTTGTACATCATATAAGGATGAAAGCACCGTATATAAAGAAGTTTGTACATCATACAAGGACGAAAGCACCGTATATAAAGAAGTTTGTAATCATATAAGGACGAAAGCACCGTATATAAAGAAGTTTGTACATCATATAATAAAAATATCCATGTTAAGAGAGCTCTGGCGTTCCATAATCATGTGTCATATTGTGAATGACTGCGCTTCGTAACAATTTTCTCAGTCGATCCGGAATGGTTGGATTTTGTTTTTCATTTTGATCCAACTAACTTCTGTTTATCTAATTGTAATAGACTGGAACTGTAAGCTGTAGGCTAGGACGATTCCGTAAGATGTACATGTGGCTGTGGTGAAATATAGTATGATGTACAGGTGGCTGTGGGGAATTATAGTAAGATGTACAGGTGGCTGTGGGGAATTATAGTAAGATAATACAGGTGGCTGTGGGGAATTATATTATGATGTACAGGTGGCTGTGGGGAAATATAGTAAGATGTACAGGTGGCTGTGGGGAATTATAGTAAGATGTACAGGTGGCTGTGGTGAAATATAGTAAGATGTACAGGTGGCTGTGGGGAATTATAGTAAGATGTACAGGTGACTGTGGGGAATGGTCTTAACAGCAAACTGCACGTTTTCTTTCTGCCATTGATAGTTTGGAATCATGACGTGGAAAAATATGAAATTATTTTTTATTAAAATCCTCAAGATGACGCAGGGAATATCAAATATATTTCATGTATGAGTGGAAAAAATTCCCCTTTGGAATGTAATTTCTGGTGGAAATGTAGTCAAGATTGTAGTGCAATTCTAATTAGCAGAAATCACTAAGAAAGTAAATTATGAGAAAATTCAAGATGCAGAATGGTTCATTTGTTTGCACTAGTTATTACCAGCTAAAGATAGGGGCCCCGAGTGGCCGAGTGGTCTAAAGCGCTCTCCGTTACGGATCACTGCCATCTCACCTCTGTCTGCGTGAGTTCGAGTCTAGGATTCGGCTAATGTGGGTATGTGAGAAAGCTTGCCAGTAGCTTGTTGTGGGTCGGTGGTTCTTCCCGGGATTTTCCTGGGTTCTTCCTCCATCATTAATACTGGCCGCCATGTATAGCCTATCGTGTGCTGAAAAATGGCGTTAAACCCCACAACAACAACAACAACCAGCTAAAAATAACCATAGTTATTGCCTGCGTTAGATGACATTTATTTGCCTGTCACTTGCATGATCTATGTTGAAGGAACATCAGCCGCATGCTATAAATCCCAAAATTTTCTCAGAAAAGTAAACTGGAAAAATTGCACAGCAAAATGGTATTGGTAGGATAGTCCATTTCGAAAGCAGTAAAACGTCTTCATCATATTGGTCTATTGGCACCAAGGTTCTAGCTTTTCAACCAAAATACGCTTTTTTAAAGTTTTACTTTGTTTCCCACTTTAGTTCTTGGATTGACTTGTAAAATGGATGGTCTCTGAGAGCCTTTGGCCTTAAAATGCTTTTTCTATAGACTCCAGAGAGCACGGCTTATAGTCTGAACCATTCCATTTTGCGAATCGTTATGAATAATAAGTGTTCAAATGACCGTAATGATATTTTAGATGCTGTATAAATCACGTTAATTGTAATAAAACCCATGGACATTGTGCTGGACAACGTGAAAGCTGAAAGTTTCTTTTCTCACTCGGTGAACACATCCACATCGTAAGCTTGATCATTTATATTTCTCACTGATCAAAAGGTTGTCTTAGTTCATTCATAGACGAATCTAAAAAATTTAAAGCTCTGGCGTTTACTACATTGTTTTCATTAAAATGTAGCTCCTAACAGGCGACGTTGTTTTCGAACACGTGTCAATGTAGCGGTCAATAAGACGCGATCTGCGTGCACATTTGCTTTCGTAGCCTGTTAGTATTCAGAGTGATGTTCAGTTATTTAATAAATACATAGTTTTTTTTTTTAAATACCATAATTAGAGTCCTTATAAGTACGCTCCTCCTTACCCCCAAACTACCTCCTACTACACTCTAACAATCCAGTTCAAGAATGCTTCAAACATCAATCTGATGATTATTAGTTTGACGTGACTGAACAATGTCTCTTTTCGCCAACACACTAAGAACTGGAAACCTCTCCAAAGTAGTTTAAAAGACGTTGACAAACGAACAATGGGCTTGTGGTAACGATTTCATTGTGTTTTATAGTAAACATTTAAAGACTTTCTCCTAGAATCACATATTATTGCCTTTGAAAGAAATTAGTAGCACTTGCCTTGTGGATATCATAATATATTTTAGTGTTAATTTGAATATTTTAATCGAAATGGATATTTAAAGATAAATTTGTTATGGCTTGTTTCCTTTTGAATAGCCAATTGAACTACTGTCCAGTTTTCACCCAAATACAGGGTTTAACAGATGAAATAATCTTGCATAAATTAATTTAAAGTGATACGTATCTTAAAACATCCCTGTGTAGTTAGCTTGGGTACAACAATGTTTGATTGAAATAAGTTACTTATAAGATCGATAGAGAATTAAGCTGATGTTTACCGCCAAGTGACTACGTACATAGAGTGTCCAAAGAAAGGTCCCAGCCTTTTGACATCGCTTTTAACGACTTTCGGAGAATTTTTAGAGGAACAACATATATAGACATCAGCAACTCTTGTGTGTTTAGGGAACTATTTTTTTTACAGAGGAACTGCTCTTTTGTATAGAGGTATCGTCTCACTTGATCTTTTGCTCTCTAGATTTTTAAACTTTATTCGTATCTTAATGGGAACTATATATGCATTTGCTTCGTAATTTATCGGGGTATTTTTTTTATATCTACCATATTTGATGTGTGATGCGCTAAAAGGATTAAGAATATAACCTTAGTACAGCTGGCAAACAAATAACTTGAATATTAGGTCAGTCGTTTCTTTTTCATGATAACTTAAATTATGGACATGGTACATTGATCAAAGCTTGGGGATTGCTTTCATTTGATGTATGATGAGATATCTTGATTTTGGAGTGACAAGTTTAAAGATCAATGTTACTGTGGTTCAAAGAAAAACGGATTTTGCAAAATAGTTAGTCTATGGTAAGTTCCATTACCAAACTTTGTAGATGGTTTGCGCTTAGAGCAATATAGGAACATGCGTATTCATGAAATGATCAGAATAAGCTAATGGCATACTGTTCATAAAGAGTTTTTTTAATACTGAAATCTTAGAGGTTTATGAGTAGGCCTTCTACACGTTTTGCAATTTTATTCCCGATATAGGTCACGGTCTCTGCCTAATGACTTAGGGGTCACATTGAAACTTTTTCTCACACATTTAACTGGAAATATCTCTATGTCATTGATCTAAACACACTCTCTCAGATTAATGCAACCAAATACAATAACACTTCAGTGGTGCCAAAATTATCGAAATCAGGGGTGACGCAATTGCAAAAGACCGGTGGAATATTTCAATTTCTTGCTCCCTTTCCAGAGTTGATATGAGCAGCGGCTTCTGCGGTTGCAAAAGCGGCCGCGTTAGGTCTGTTGGAACAGCATACAGGATGGAGCTGAGAAAGGCAGGGCCTCTCGTAGACACACAGCGTATGGTTGTAGACCTGGAAGAGGGTGTTGTCCTTGTAAAAACAACTTTATGTCCCATAAAGTACGTGTCAAACATTTGGGCTTGCACAGATAGTCTTAATCAAACTTCAAGATTTCCAAAGTGGCGATGGTGCTTTTGAGTTCTATATATAGCACGCAAGAATACTGTATTCGAACAACTATTGATGTTTGCGTAGAATCTCATGATTCCAAATAAACATAAGTTTAAACGAAGTAGAACATCCCTGAAGAAGAAATGTACTAAGAAGAAATGTATTTTGTAGAAAATCCGTTTTTACAGATCAGTGTGTGTGTGTGTGTGTGTGTGTGTGTGTGATTGAGATTTTTAACGTAGCTTTAACAATTTGCAGTTTATAGTAATGTCTATCGTTGGGGCATCATACCGCAGATATGTAGCATGATGTCCCACCCAGTCACATTATCCTGAACCAGGCCAACCAATCATAACACTAACCTCTTAAGGATGAGCACATAGCGAGGCAGCTGTTAGTACCATTTTAAAAGTCTTTGTTTTGACTCGACCGGGGTTCGAATCCGCGACCTCGAGCAACCGAGGCAAACGTTGCCAATAGGCCATCATAGCGGTCGTTTTCACATATAAAAAAAGACGAAGAAAGAAGAAACAGAAGACAGTAGAAAAGGTACAATATAGCTACATTCTTAAAGCCTTTTAAGGAATGAATGAAAGTAAGTTGATAGAAGATAACGATTAGCGCCTAGAAACCATTTTTCAAACGCTGTATAATAATATATAGTTAGTTCCAGACTTTCCAAGCGATGCTTGCAGCAAAATTTAAGCACCATTTTTTACATTAATGATAGAGGAACGATTATGCATTCCATATAATGGATAAATTTATCGTTGCTGGAAATGAACGTGAAGAGTGAAGGTGTAAATATATACTCTCAACATTTTGACGTTGAACTGAGTGCATTGACCCCAGGGCATGATAAATACATTTTTTAAAAACTGTTTCTGATGTCATTAATATTGCTTAAATCAGATAAGTATTACTGTTATACTCAACATTTCTTTCCTTTGTATGAACTACAGATGCATTGAGCAGCGTATCACACTCATGAATATGTTTCAGGTGATATTCCTTATCTTGTTTTACTCATGTATCCCATTACATAAAGGACCATTAAACCGTAGTTCTAAAACAGTGGTGCTATCCAGTACCATAATATAGATAATAATTTCAGAATCACAATATTTTCGTGTTTTCCAAAATTAATAGACTCTGAATATCTAATAATATGTGAAAGCAATTGCAAATAAGATAAAAACAACTACAGATAGTTCTACCTCAAACTTTTATAGGTTTTCTTCCAATAACAAGAATGCAAGTAATTAAATAATAACAATAATAACAATAATGATAAGAACAAAAAGAAGCTCTAATGTGCATATGTTGTTATTTATGGTTTACCTTTACCATATTCACTACTTACTTATGGTTTACCTTTACCATATAAACTACTTATTTATGGTTTACCTTTACCATATTCACTACTTACTTATAGTTTACCTTTACCATATTCACTACTTACTTATGGTTTACCTTTACCATATTCACTACTTACTTATGGTTTACCTTTACCATATTCACTACTTACTTATGGTTTACCTTTACCATATTCACTACTTACTTATGGTTTACCTTTACCATATTCACTACTTACTTATAGTTTACCTTTACCATATTCACTACTTACTTATAGTTTACCTTTACCATATTCACTACTTACTTATAGTTTACCTTTACCATATTCACTACTTACTTATGGTTTACCTTTACCATATTCACTACTTATTTATGGTTTACCTTTACCATAACTACTTGAATATACCTCTGAATCATGACAATTGAGCTGAATATTTCTTTGTTGAAAAATTTGAAGACATTTGGAACTTCATAGTGATAGGTTATATATAAAGTAATGTTTTCCTACTGTTTTTGTTTATGGTTGTCATAAAAGTATGCTCAATAGTATGTGTGCTCACTCCATTAGTAATATGGTATATAGCATTCACCATCAAAGATACATGCGTCAACTTTGGAATAGTGTGTTAGAGTATTCTTTAGATGCAGGTAGTGGTTTCAAAATTTTAATTATCACTCTATGGATGGGGCAAATGTCTTGGAAGATTAATGTTTTTCTTCTTGTTTTAAAAAATCTGAACATTTGAAGTACTGTAGATGGAAAGTTAAAAGTTGATTATTCCTTGCCATGGTTACGACATATGCATTGGGTTGGATCTTCTGATTCTGCTCATGGATGGTCCCTGTTAGTATTGTTTCCCTTGGGTCACAAGTTGGAAACTGTCATGGATGGTCCCTGTTAGTATTGTTTCCCTTGGGTCACAAGTTTGAAACTGTCATGGTTGGTCCCTGTTTGTATTGTTTCCCTTGGGTCACAAGTTGGAAACTGTCATGGATGGTCCCTGTTAGTATTGTTTCCCTTGGGTCACAACATGGAAACTGTTGAGATCGTCAGTCAATAACCATATATGGGTTTCAAGGACATGAGACAGAACCAAACATACTGATGTTTCCAATACAAATCATAGCCGTAAAGTTGTGGACTTGACCATGAGGCATTGCTTGGAAACAGTTGAGATCCATACCTTCTATCCATATACTGGTTGAAGTACAAGTGAAACAATCAGACAGGTTTCCAGTACATAAATGGGGAAGGATACTGTTGAGGTCCCCACTAGCATCTGTGTGTGTGTGTGTGTGTGTGTGTGTGTGTGACGTTTAAATGGCTCGAGAAAACAATATTAGACACATGTCCCGTATAGGCCATGAGTTGTGTCCCAGTTTTTGGAAAATTAACTGTAGCTCATACCATTGAAATTGTTAAGATCTTCAACAATACAACAACCATATTTATTTGTTTTGCCTTCAAGGTCAGACATATGCTTTGAACGTTTGGGTTACATGCTCTGATCTTGCTCAAGGATTGTTGTATACTGGAAAAAGAGAAGCACGACATGTACCGTATTGAAAGATTCGTATTTCACTTTGGGTTACAACTTTATATACTGGGACTGTGTTGAATATACCAACTTTATATACTGTGACTGTTGAATGTACCAACTTTATATACTCGGTCTGTGCTGAATGTACCAGCTTTATTGCTCGGACTGTGTTGAATGTACCAACTTTATATACTCGGACTGTGTTGAATGTACCAACTTTATTGTCACGTTATAAGTAAGGAACAATAGCCAGATTGCAACATGTATATGCTAGACTCTGAGGCTAATTATTCGCTTCATAAATGTTGCGAGTGTCAGCCTTGCGAACAATGAGTGTCAAAGAGATGTGTACACAGCTGGCCGGCCGGCTTATGTTACGATAGTGTAAGCCGACATCCAAAGGACGGGTGGGAAACCAGTTGTATATAACATGGCCATAGGAACTTGTTACTGGCGCCTTATTTGGCTGCGTACGATTCACAGGTATGTGGCATGAATTGCCGGTGTTGGGCTCAAAGGAACATCAAATGGGGGTCGTAAATCCACCCTTGACAGACTGTCGGGGAGGGGACAATGTCTGCTAATTATGTAGACCATGGGTGAATCGACATCCACTCGGAATTGAGCAAGGCGTGGCCACCATTGGAATCGCAAGTTTAAATCTAGCGTCTTGAAACAAAACGTCAGTAGTCGCTAAACCATCTTGCGGGAATTACCTAAGGAAGTTTTAAGCTACTCCGACGTCATTCGAAATTGGCGGGAAACATTGTTATTGTGGGAATTACAAAGGAGCTTCGGACAGGTCAGTGACTCATTTGCTCGACTGTCGCAATCTATTACGGCAAGGTAATTGTACTTTAATTATGTGTAGTATGTATACTTCATTACTAGAATCGTTAGTACGTAGAATTACCATTTGTAGGGTTTGATTCATTTGTAGTGTTTGATCAACATGCATATTTTGAGATATGAGCAAAGTTTATGTAAAGAATTAATATTGTAATTCGCTATTTGGTTAATTCGTAGTAACCTCGTGCATTTATTCATGTGATATTCTAGATTTGCAAATGTTGAATTGAATTATAACTTTGTTTAATGGTTGCAGTATGCAACATTAGTTAATAGGGGTATTTGACTATTTGTGTATACTTTGTAGGAGTATAATGTGCAAGGATATATCAGCGCATGGATATGTGGATATCTGTGTACACTTTGTAGAAGTGTAATGTACATAAATGCGTCTGATTATGTGATATTGTTCTGTATAATAAGATTGAGAATCTATATATACCGATGTGATGAAATCTGTTGATATATACATGATAAGCAGTTGCATGATAACGTGTATACCATACCAGAAAGTATGAGTATTTCGATGTGCACGAATGCGTGACCAAAGAAGGTAATGGCTTATCTGATAGATTGTTGTTTAGTGTGAGACTAGATAGCTAGAGGAATATACTAATGTCCTTGTGTGTGTTCGGACAGGAAGCTTTTAGGGACCGGAGGAGCTGTAGGAGACAGAGAAGGGAAATACCCTGGTACAGTTGGTGCCGAGTCTCTGAGAGACAAGAAAAGGAGAGAACGGAAGTGGAGGAAGTGAAATGGTGAAGTACGTGGTTGTTGGACTGAAGCGGTACTTGGTACCAGTCAAAAAATACTACAGATGGGTAGAAACACAGGACAGGAGGAAAATCTATCACACTAAGTCAGATGATGAAATAGGCCGTCACTTGGTCCAGTGAAAGACGAGTGATAGTATTTTGAATATTGAATTTCATTTGAGGAAGGACTATTTGTTATTGAATGGCATTACATCTGTTGTTTATTTGAATTCCACCTTTTGTGTATTCAGTAATTTAACTGTCAGCATCTCTGACTGGGGGCTCTGAGCTTTGCATCTCTACAACTACGCCAATTTCTAACAAAAACGAGCCAGGGTGGGTCTTCTGTAATAATTAAAGATAATACTGGGAGCACCCCACCCCAACCTAAGGTAGTCTACGAGACCTTTACATTTATATACTCGGACTGTGTTGCGTGCCATGTTCAATGTCATTTCTTATTTCTTAAGGTCAAAGCCAAGCCAGAACACTTGGGTCCTGTTATGTTATAATCGACGCATATTTTTACAACCATCTTAAATTTACGTACATTATGTAACACGTTACCATTCCAGCTTCAATTAACATTTGATTGTGTATTCTATAAATTTGTGACATCTGGAGAAATTGACCAAACTCTACCCCTATCGTAACTAGATGATCACAACAAGGTAAACTTTAATTATGTGATTTTCTGGAAGAAACTTTCAATCTACTGAAGATATTTGAAAGAAAACTGTCACCAGTTAATTATCATGATTAGATAGCCAATACCTCAATCTCAAGTGTAAGGTCACAGCTAGAGAAACAGTAAATTAAAACCATCTATCAAGGTAAAAGTATAACATTTGAACCAATGAATATATTTTCATGCAGCTTTTTCCTGCTTGTATGACTATACTTGATTGTGTCTCATGCAGTCATCGTGAAATACTCTACTCCAAAGCTTTACCTCAAAATTAAGAGAAGTTTGAGGGCTTTATCCCTCTCTAGGCTGTCACGTTTTAGTTCATATATTTTGATGAAAATGTATCCCGATCTATAACTTATAATGCAGATTTCAGGTCTAAGATCAATGCCATTGGTAAGAGATAAGGGTACGCAATGGGCATATAATGTGCTGTGTTGTAACGGATAAAGGGACGCAATGAGCATATAATGTGCTGTGTAGTACTCTTACTTAAAACCACCGATAAAGGATAAGGACAAGCAATGGGTATGTAACGTGCTGTGTAGAACTCTTCTTACTTAAAACCATTGGTAAAGGATAAGGGCACACAACGGGCATGTAATGTGCTGTGTGGTACTCTTCTTACTTAAAACCATTGGTAAGAAATAAAGGCACGTAATGGGCATGTTACGTGCTGTGTGGTACTCTTCTCTTTTAAAACCATCGGTAAGGGATAAGAGCACGCAACGGGCATGTAACGTGCTTTGTCGTACTCCTCTTACTAAAAACCATTGGTAAGGGATGAAGGCACTCAATGGGCATGTAATATGCTGTGTGGTACTCTTACTTAAAACCATCGGTAAAGGATAAGGGCACGCAATGCGCATGTAACGTGATGTGTGGTACTCTTCTTACTTAAAACTACTGGTAAGAGATAAGGGCACGCAATACGTATGTAATGTGCTGTGTTGTATTTTTCTTGATTATAAACATTGGTAACGGAAAAGGGAACGCAATGAGCATGTAACGTGCTGTGTGGTACTCTTACTTAAAACCATCAGTAAAGGATAAAGGCACGCAACGACCATGTAATGTGCTGTGTGTTACGCTTCTTATTTAAAGCTATTAGTAAGGGATAAGGGCACTCAGTGGTATGAAATGTGCTGTGTGTTACTCTTCTTCCTTAAAACCATGGGAAAGGTATAAAGGCATGCAATGGGCAAGTAACATGCTGTGTGGTACTCTTCTTACTTAAAACCAATGGCAAGGAATAAGAGTATGCAATGGGCATGTAATGTCATGTGTGGTACTCTTCTTACTTAAAACCATTGGTACGGTATAAGGGTACTCAATGGGTATGAAATGTGCTGTGTTGTACTATTGTTACTTAAAACTATTGGTAAGTAATAAGGCACTCAATGGGTATGTTATGTGCCCTGTAGTACTCTTCTTATTTAAAACCATTGGTAACGGATAAGGGCACTCAATGGGTATGTAATATATTGTGTGTTACTCATTTTACTTAAAGCTATTGGTAAGAGATAAGGGTATGCAATGAGTATGTAACATGCTGTGTGGTACTCTTCTTATTTAAAACCATTGGTAACGGATAAGGGCACTCAATGGGCATTTAATGTGCTGTGTAGTAATCTTCTTACTTAAAACTATTGGTAACGGATAAGGGCACGCACTGAGTATCTAACATGCTGTGTGGTACTCTTCTTGCTTAAAACCATCGGTAAGGGATAAGTTCACGCAACGGCCGTGTAACGTGCTGTGTGGTACTCTTCTTACTTAAAACCATTGGCAAGGGATAAGAGTATGCAACGGGCATGTAATGTCATGTGTGGTACTCTTCTTACTTAAAACCACTGGAAAGGTATAAGGGCACTCAATGGGTATGTAATGTGCTGTGTGTTACTCTTTTTACTTTGAGCTCGTGGTAAGGCATAAAGGAAAGCAACGGAGATGTAATGTGCCGTGTGGTACTCTTCTTATTTAAAACAATTGGTAACGGATAAGGGCACTCAGTGGGTATGTAATGTGCTGTGTGGTACTTTTCTTACTTAAAACCATTGGTAACGGATATGTGGACGCAATGAACATGTAAACGGTTGTGTGGTACTCTTACTTAAAACCATCGGTAAAGGACAAGGGCACGCAATGGGCATGTACTTTTTTTAATGTATTTTTCTTGATTAAAACCATAGGTAACGGATAAGGGACCAAAATGAGCGTATAACGTGCTGCGTGGTACTCATCCAGCTTAAAACCATTCGTAAGAGATAAGGGCACGCAATGGGCATGTAACATGCTGTGTTGTATTTTTCTTGATAAAACCATTGGTAACGGATAGGGGCACGCAATGGGCATGTACCGTGCTATGTGGTACTCTTCTTGCTTAAAACCAGTGTTAAGGGATAAAGGCACGCAATGAGAATGTAACGTGAGCTGTGGTACTCTTACTTAAAACCAAATGTAACGGATAAGGGCACGCAATGGGCAGTAACATGATGTGAGGTACTCATCTTACTTAAAGCCATCGGTAAGGGATAAGGGTACTTAATGGGTATATAATGTGATGTTTGTTACTCTTCTTACTTAAAACTATTGGTAAGGGATAAGGGAACGCAATGAGTATGTAATGTGCTGTGTGGTACTCTTCTTACTTTAAACCATTAGTAATGGATAAGGGCACTCAATGGGTATTTAATGTGGTGTGTGGTACTCTTCTTACTTAAAACCATTGGTAACGAATAAGGGCACGCAATGAGAATGTAATGTGATGTGCGGTACTCTTCTTACTTAAAATCATTGGTAAGGGATAAGGGCACGCAATGGGTATGTAATGTTTTGTGCGGTACTCTTCTTACTTAAAACCACTGGTAACGAATAAGGGCACGCAATGAGAATGTAATGTGATGTGTGTTACTCTTCTAACATAAAACTATTGGTAAGGGATAAGGGTGAGCAATGGGCATGTAATGTTCTATGTGTTACTCTTCTTACATAAACCCATTGGTAACGGATAAAGGCACGCAATTAGTATCTAATGTGCCAATTGGTACTCTTCTTACTTAAAACCATAGGTAGAGGAAAAAAAGAACGTAACGGGAATGTAACGTGCTGTGTGGTACTCTTCTTACTTAAAACCATTGGTAAGGGATAAGGGCACTCAATGGGTATGTAATGTGCTATGTTGTAATCGTCTTACATAAAACCATTGGTAAGGGAAATGGGCACTCAATGGGTATGCATTACGCTGTGTGGTACTCTTCTTACTTAAAACTATTGGTAAGGATAAGGACACGCATTCCGCATGTAATGTGATGTGCGGTACTCTTACTTCAAACCATTGGTGAGGAATAAAGGCACGCAATGGGCATGTAGTGTGCTGTGTAGTACTCTTCTTCCTTAAAACCATTGGTAAGGATAAGGACACGCATTCCGCATGTAACGTGATGTGCGGTACTCTTCCTACTGCAAACCAGTGGTGAGGAATAAATGCACGCAATGGGCATGTAGTGTGCTGTGTTGTAATCGTCTTACATAAAACCATTGGTAAGGGAAATGGGCACTCAATTGGTATGCATCGTGCTGTGTGGTACTCTTCTTACTTAAAACTATTGGTAAGGATAAGGACACGCATTCCGCATGTAATGTGATGTGCGGTACTCTTACTTCAAACCATTGGTGAGGAATAAAGGCACGCAATGGGCATGTAGTGTGCTGTGTAGTACTCTTCTTACTTAAAATCAAAGGTAGAGGATAAGGGAACGTAACGGGCATGTAACGTGCTGTGTGGTACTCTTCTTACTTAAAACTATTGGTAAGGTATAAGGGCAAGCAACGGGCATGTAATGTGCTGTATGGTACTCTTCGTACTTAAAACCATTGGTAACGGATAAGGGCACGCAATGAGTATGTAATGTGATGTGCTTTACTCGTCTTACTTAAAATCATTGGTAAAGAACAAAGCCACTCAGTGGGCATGTAATGTGATGCGTGGTACCGTTCTTACTTAAAACCATTGTTAAGGGATAAGGTCACTCAATGGTTATGTAATGTCCTATGTGGTACTCTTCTTACTTAAAACGTTTGGTAAGGGATAAGGGCACTCAATGGGTATATAATGTGCTGTGATGTACTCATCTTACTTAAAACTAAAGCTAAGGGATAAGGACACTCAATGGGTATGTAATGTGCTGTGTGGTACTCTTCTTACTTAAAACTATTGGTAAGGGACAAGCAACGGGCATGTAATGTGCTGTGTGGTTCTTTTCTTACTTAAAACGGGGGCCCCGAATGGTCGTGTGGTCTAAAGCGCTCACCGTTACGGATCACTGCCATCTCACCT
Organism: Sinohyriopsis cumingii; assembly: GCA_028554795.2. NCBI lineage: Eukaryota > Metazoa > Mollusca > Bivalvia > Unionida > Unionidae > Sinohyriopsis > Sinohyriopsis cumingii. The sequence continues at coordinate 27,490,063 of CM068828.1, forward strand.
CTGTCTGCATGAATTCGAGTCTCAGCCTCGGCTAACGTTGGTACGTGAGAAAGCCTGCCAGGAGCTTCTCGTGGGTCGGTGGTTCTTCCCGGGGTATTCCAGGGTTCTTCCTCCACCAATAATACTGGCCGCCATGTATAGCCTAGCTTGTGCTGAAAAATGACGTTAAACTCTACAACAACAACAACTTACTTAACACCATTGGTAACGGATAAGGGCACGCAATGTGCATGTAATGTGTTGTGTGGTACTCTTCTTACTTAAAACCACTGGTAAGTGATCCAAGGCACTCAATCGGTATATAATGTGATGTGTGGTACTCTTCTTACTTAAAACCATTGGTAAGGGATACAGGCAGTCAACGGGTATGTAATGTGATGTGTGGTACTCTTCTGTCTTAAAACCATTGGTAAATGATACAGGCACACAATGGGTATTTAACGTGCTGTGTGGTACACTTCTTACTTAAAACCATTGGTAAGGGATAAAGGGTGTTTTTCTTGATTAAAAACATTGGTAACGATAAGGACACGCAATGAGCATGTAACGTGCTATGTGCTACTCTTCCTACTTAAAACCATTGGTAAGGGATAAAGGCACGCAATGAGGATGTAACGTGATGTGTGGTACTCTTAATACATTAATATGAATAGTGAGTGCTTTCAGTATATACACTAATGTGAATAGTGAGTTCTTTGAGTATATAAATTAATGTGAATAGTGAGTACTTTGAGTATATACAATTTTCGTGCCTTTGGCGTGGATTTTTCATCGATTATTAATATAAGACAACAATGCATAACAGATTATAAAAACCTTCTGCTTTTTCTGAATATTTAAAAAAAAATTTCCATTAATTTCAAAATGACACAAATTTTGGTATCGCGTGACTCTACATATTTGTGAGATAGGCACAGAGCATGTGGAGTCTTCCAGTTATATGTTTACACATTTCTTCACATTTTACATTTCTATGAAAAGAATATTTAGAGAAAATACTTGTTATATCATAAGCTAGAAGCATGTGTTTATCTTAGTCCCCACGTTAATCAGGTGAGAAACATAATTTTTCACACCTTCCTGAAAACCTGTTAATTTAATGTTGCCAAACTTTCAAGAATTGTTCAATATTTTCACGTCATTGTTAATGTTATTTACATAGCAAACAAGACCTTTAATATAACCATGTTTTTTGGCAGTAGGGGAGATGGGTACCTTTCAACCAAGTTATGTTTCTCTCTAATAACCCAAGATTGTTAATTTTCTTCAACTAATATAACTGGATATGTGTCCTTTTCACACAAATTAAAGCGATATATTTAACGCTATCTGGAGGATAAAAGTTTGCAATTTTATAATCTTATAATCTTAATGCAACCAACAGAAAAATCAATGAACAAATTTTAACTTGTTTATTGCTGTCTTTTATACTGTTATTCAAATATAAGGCTAGTGATCCGTAACTGTTTCTTTTAAAATACTTTTATTTTTCTCCCTGATAATTCCTTTGAATGTGTTGCAAAAGGCTTAAGAGTTACGACCTGTTCAAAATATTTCCGTTTATACTATCGTGCCATCTAGGCTCTATATGGAAATTACCTTGTCCGTCAATCATTCTGTCATTTGTCTTTTTCATGTAAATGGTAACTCCTATACAGCTTCACTTATTAACATTAAAGGTGCACATTGAGTGAATTTTGAGATGAGTATGCGTGTACCATAGATAGAGATAGAGATCTCATCCTTTTATTCTGAGAGAGAGAGAGAGAGAGAGAGAGAGCTTCCACTGATCTAAACCGCTTATAAAAATTGATTTACTTCAAGGAGAGTACAATGCATCAAAACTATTTCATACCTTCGGCGACAGATGCACATATTATTATCATATAAATTAATCTGAAATCATCAACATCGTTTTTTATTTGTCACGTGATCATATTAGCGTAATGTTTTTCGACGAGGATCAAACGTCGAAGTTTGGCCGTCCTTAAATGAGATTTTCAGCCGTATTAGATTCATCATAAGCTTTATTTTTTTAAAATCCCCGTTCGAATCAAACAGAAAATGAAAGCGAAGTTAGTTGTTTGAAAATGTATGCATGGGAGCCGAATTAATGATGGGCTTAAATACGGAGAAATGCACCGAATTCGGTGCGCCCTGAATACTGTATGGCTTGAAGGTTTTTTTTGGTGCTGGGAACTGCTTTTTGCAATGTGACTTTTATGCAGGCCTACTGCCCAGGCTGAATTGGCTTGAAGCAGCTTCACGGTAATTTGGCTGAACTTAAAACGCAAAGCAAGAACTGTTTACACAAAAAATTTCAATTATCAGCTATGTGAACGAAAATCCCAATAGTCGAGTCTGTTGCTGAATATGTATGTATTTATGTATGTATGTATGTATGTATGTATGTATGTATGTATGTATGTATGTATGTCTGTATCTGTCTGTCTATCTATCTATCTATCTATCTATCTATCTATCTATCTATGTATCTCAGTGGCACTATACATGCATCTTAAAATACATATAAACGGCAAAATTCTGGTAAGATTTCTCCGAAGAAAAAACTGTTAATACCACCACGTATTGCAAAACTTATATGACCGTTCATGACAGTGATTGCCGTATATAATTAACAGCGTGGAAGAAGGTCACATGGCTACATTCAATTAAATCAGGTACAAATTTGTACTGGAATCAGGAGTTTTCTTGGAGCAGACATGAACATGCTTTAAACTGTACATATAAAGATAATGATATTTTGTAAATAAAGTCATACTGTCCTTGACATATTGGTTTCATGCCCCAGGATATCGTTATAGTGTATGCAAGACGATAATTTTACAGTTCCTACTTTATTTTGATCAATTGGAAAGGACAATATTCAGATAGATGCATTTATAAGCAAAAATATTAATTATCGTGATGTCTATCCTTTGTTTCTGATAGATAAAGAAGGCCGGTTTTCTGATTTTTCGGTTTCTGTTCTAGATATCACCCTTTAAAGTCTAAATCTCAAGGAATTTGATTCGGTGAAATTTATGTCTTCTGTCCCAATTTTCATCATTAAAAAGTCTTAGTTGTTTTCAGACTATTAGTTAATAGCGATGAATAAACTGTGTAAGCCATGAACTTTAATCGTTTTAATCATAATATTATTCTTTCAGGCGGATAAATAAAGAACGCATCAAATAATGATAACGTGTTTCCCCTGCTGAAGGACTTCAAGACAACCATCAGTGTCAACTGAAAGGTTCTTAAACGCGCAAATACTACGACATAAACTCTAATCACCTACTGACCACACATCACGAAACCCTAATTTTACACTTGCATGGTTTTTGCTGTTTCATATTCGTATGTCTAATTATAATACTTTTCTGAGCTGTATATATGTATTTCACGCCATTCAATACAAACACGACCATAACAAATGATACAAGTAATTATTATAACAGATTTCTATGCACGTATTCGTTTAAATATCCAGAGAATTCCCTGTGATAAGACGTTAGAGAGGGTCCTTTTAACGAAACTAACCCATGCTGTGTTTTGGTACGTCTGCTGATAAAAATTGGCTAATTACTGACTGTGAAATATATTTCCGACTCCAAAAAATCTACAAATGATCGCATAAATCTAACAAAGCTAGAATTTGAGACGTAAATGCAGAGAGTAGATTCCCTAGGTTTATTGCAATATATGGAGCAGATGAAGAAATTCTACATCGATGAATTTTGCCCGCATGCAGACATGTCCCAGTAGAAACAGGTATACACAACTTGATGTCATGTTCATTCGCTAACATAACAATAGTTTATATAAACATTTCGCAGTTAATCAGTTAACAGCAAACAGGCATAGATGTGTGAAAACATACATACATACATACATACATACATACATACATACATACATACATACATACATGCACGCATGTATGCAACATGCATGCACTCATGTATGCATCCATCCATCCATACATACATCCATCCATACATACATACATACATACATACATACATACATACAAGTTGAAAATGGAGCAGTCTCGATTTTTACCATCAAATCAGCTAGTGTCGGCTACCATGGTGTCCTCGGGCAGAAAATTTTAATGCACCTGCATCGCATCTTGTAAGCGTTAAATCAAACTAAAAAAATGTATATTGTGCCATAATATGAGGGGAACATATCAAATAACCCCCAACATAACATTTCTTGACGTAATGCTAACTACATGTATATTCCAATTTTTTCGACTGCTATTTCAACAATTACTACTATTACCGCAACCACCACCACCACAGCTACTGCAATTTCAACTGCCAACATCATTTTAGAATCCATTATCACTTCTACTGCTGCTAGTACTGGACTATCTACTGACACAATCGCCGTTGGTTCCGTCTCAGTGGATTGAAATAGAAGGAATTGGAGATTGTTTCGTCAATAATCCCCCATTATTTTACATATTAATAACTTGTTGTTTGCAAATACATTTGTGTATACTGATGCCATGTCGTTACCAAATTAATGGACTTTAAATTGATACAAATATTGATTTTTATAGGGTTGCACTTTATCTGGACACTCATTGCTTAAAATGCGACTTTCCAAACAAAATAAAATTATATATGACACTGGAGTTGAAGAATCGTATAATCAAATTGCAAATGTAACAATTACATTACTTGTTTTGCTGCATATTTTGCATATCTTTTTCATAAATTACAGGACAATACTGATAAACATAACTGATCCTTCATGTATTAAAATGTAGCATTTATAACAATTTATTGGGCCTTAATTTTAACGAGTAACTGCTGACATTACTGAATCTTCAATGATTTATAATATGAGCTAATGTCCATCAAAAACGATACACATAAACATACCACTAGGATTCGTTTTGAAATTTAATTTATTTCAAGGTATTGGCGAGCACAAGAAAGAAACCTTTCGCCCAGTCAGATTATAACCTTTCTCTTTTAATCATGTCTGAAGGGAAATAATTAGTAGGATACAATGTTCCATTTAGAATACTTATTTAGTAAATGTAATAAAGTTTAAACTTTATTAAAATTCAGGCTTATTTCTCTCAAGACGATATCTTAGGATGTACACTCTATTAATTCATTTAATAAATAAACATGTTTACCAGACTTCAAGACTCGTTACCTTGCAAAGAACTTTATATCTAGAAGAAAAGATACATGTATATGACATCATATCAGATAATTTGGTGAATCCCATACCTCCATACCTTGTGAAAAAATTGTCTTGTGCCAAACCATGTCTCAAAATCAGATTGTTGCATACGCACAGATCGATCTGTACATTTTTTTTTTTTTTTTTTTTTTTTTGTTTTTAATGAAGACATGCTTGTATTCAGTTACACTGCTAAAACTATTGGATTCTTCGTTAACAGATGCATTCATCTTTCATAATGAACTACCTTTTATAATGGAAAAACAAACGTTAAGAGTTTAATAACTACCGGGATAGAATTATGTAAAGTGTGAATCCTCTTTGTTCCGTTCACTTAGATGTTTATTTGCTGTGCTTCCTTTTCCGCTCAGAAACAGACTCTAACAGTGGCGCTCTTGACCTCGTCATTAACTCACTTGACAGAGTGTACCTTTTCAAGCTGCAATGTTGTATGAATGGATTCGTATGTATGTATGTATGTATGTATGTATGTATGTATGTATGTAGTTGGCTGGATAACACACATAAATGTATGTGTACTTGTTTTTGAATTTGGTATTTAGATGAATCGGTTTTTCTTTCTGGACGGCATACTTCCCCTCGTCCTGATATTTTCTTTTAATGCTGTATAGTCTGAATATACCCCCTGTTTGTTTGTACCCCCTTACCGATTTAAAAAACCAAAAGCACACATGAGATAAAAGATACACAGGACTTTGTTCATTTATTGATTTATAATTTCAAACCTGATTATGCCCAGGTGGGATCTTATCGTCTGCACGTTTCATTAAAAACGGAAGTTTTCAGTGTAAAAACTGACTCTGTTCGCCAGTCATTTCCAGCTCCTGGACAATCCATTTTCAAAGTAGGGGTGTGGTCATGACTACATATGTATGTACGTAGAAGGAAAATACTATGTCGTCTGCTTCCAATATTTACAACGTCGAATCAAGCAAAGGAAAAGAATGACGATTACAAAATTTGCCTTTTTAATGTTGATTTAACAAGCGGTGTAATTTCTGTGTAAATGAATGGAAAGGATATAACTTTAAACTCTCAACATTGTAGTAACTTACAGAATGATCCAGCAGTTACCGAACAGAATGAACTACATCACGATTTTGTCTTAGGAAATCAATTTGCCCTTAGTGTACGCATCATAGTGCCGTATTAGCATGGAAAGTCCGTTAAGCATGAAAGATATGACCAAAGGCATTGCTACGCTATCTAGAGAATGTAAACATTTGAGCTACCAACCATAACCGCTTGATAGGAACCCATGTCAAATTATCATTTTCAAAGGGAAATTGGTATAACCCGTAGTTCACAGATTCTATGCTGTCTAAATCTGACGGAAGAAAATATTATCTTGGGGAAATTTAGGAACCGCTGCCTACGAATGGGAAAAATAAATTAAGGCGTACACTTTAGAAACATAGAGAATTTAAAGTGACGACCTTAGTCGGAATTCTTTAGTCCGAAATTTCCTGAAAGGGGAGTATTTTGGCTCCGGGGGAAGCCTAAAGAGAATAGGGCTTTCATCGTTAAAAAAGAAAGGGACCAGGTGGCTGTCTTGTGAGAAAAGACGGGGTTTATGTTCCAGGACGAACAAGTTCTGAAAGAGAACAGCATTAAGGAACAGCTTTCTTGGGAGACAGACGGGACAGTCCTAAGTCGGAAGTCCAAAGGAAAGAAGAACGAGGTCACAATAAAGGACTAGTAAGTTCAGGAAGGGACGAATAATAGAGAATAAGAAGTCGATGAAATAAGAAGACGCTGATACACGGTCAAATAAGGAAGGTGATGCAAATCAGGCGTGGACATTGCGCTCTTTTCACCACTTGTTATTATGATGATTCGTGTGATTCGTGATTTTAACGTAGCTTTTAACAATTTCTCAGTCATATTGCTACGATGTCTGCAGTGTGGCAGTTTATAGTGATGTCTAGCACTGGGGTATCAAGCCGCAGACATGTAGCATGATATCCCACTCAGTCACATTATCCTTACACCAGGCCGACCAGTCCTAACACTAACCTCTTAATGCTGAGCGCCAAGCGAGGCAGCTGTTAGTACCATTTGTATAAGTCTTTGGTATGACTTGGCCGGGGATCAAAACCCACGACCTCCCGCATCCGAGGCGGACGCTCTAACCACTAGACCACCGGAGCGCTCTGTTATTATGATGAAATAAATCCCAACTGGACACTGCTATTAAATTCTAATGACATAATTTAGAGTGAATTGGAATTTCCTCATTTAATTTGTTGATTAAATTTGTTATTTTTCCACATCTAAGGGGGCTCGTATAGTTTTATTTCTTTATAATATTCTTGCTCAGTTCTCTGTTGGAATTCTATTATATTTTTTTTCTTCTCACTCTCACCGGGCTATAACATCGAGGGAGGTCATCCTCTAGATAGCGCCAGCCAAATCCAATTAACCACCCCCCTTACTAAGCGGGACACGTTACATAGAGTTTTAACATTTTCTCTACATTTTGTGTTCAGCAGATCAGCATCTAGTTGCTAAGTTACAATTTAAGAAAATCTATAGACATGTTCAGAGACTTTAAAGGCCTTAAGATTAGTTTATGTACTGAGGAACTCTCAATTCTTATTATTTTAAAATGAAGACACATGAATAAGTCAGAAAATACCGGTCATTGTCTTCGTTGTCATAAGAATCGAAAATGTAAGATAGTCAACTGCAGATTTGTCATGCTTTGCAACAGGTGGTCGTTGCTAGCAAGATATGATGGAACGTTCCGATTGTAAAGGCTTTACATACAGCATGAACGTCGTCATGCGCTCTGACACATTACGGTGTAGTTTTATCTCAGTACAACTATTTGACTATGATAGTATTGAGAGCCGTTAATTTTCCTAAATATATTCCCAGACACGGCGTATGGCAGCTTCGATTATCGTCACAGTGAGACAATCGTTTTCTTTATTGTCGGTTGCTTGGAAACCAGATGTAAAAGGATTAAAATGGGTGAAATTGGATCTAGCAAAGGCACGTGAACGAGATGCTCATTGAGACTTGCAATTGATAAAACCCTTACATCCATTTCTCTCACAACCTGTAACTAAAGGAGTTGGAAACCATACCTTACCCCTGCACAACTTGAACAGACGGATACAACAAAATGGTAAACATTCATCAACAGATGCGATCAAAGTATAATTTATCAATAAATAATCACAAATGGTATCGTTTGTCAACGGAAATGATCAAAGCATGTATTTTATCAGTTGATATGGCCGATGTGTGGATTTATCAACAGACAATGATGAAAATATGGGTTTATCAATGTATTGTTCCTCAACAAGTATAATGGTGCATTAGAGTGTCGCATGTATAACAGTGAATTTTAAATATAAATGACTCACAGACACAGAAGCACACACAGACGCACACAGAGAAACACATGCAGAAACTCTGTGGAGAAAAAGGTATGAAACTTTTATTGCAAAATATTATTGTTAACAATATATACAATATATATATATATATATATATATATATATATATATATATATATATATATATATATATATATATATATATTCACAAACACACTCCTCGGTCAAATTCCTAATTACAATCGTATATGACTTTTTTATTATCTGACATGCCTATATATATATATATATATATATATATATATATATATATATATATATATATATATATATATATATATATATTCACAAATACACTCCTCGGTCAAATTCCTAATTACAATCGTATATGACGTTTTTATTATCTGACATGCCTATATACAACGTCGGTCGATTGAATAACAAAGGGTTAAAGGTTACTGATGATGCAGAGATTCGTTTAGTGTTAGAATTTGTATATTGTTCGCATCTATACTCGATAAACTTCATTTAACAGAGATTGTTTCCCTTACGTGAAAATGTATTAAAGATTTACCTCGGTATTTATAATAATGGCGAAAACTGATTGATGTGTATCGTATTTTGAAATTAAATATGAACGTAGTTGATGCGTAAATCAAATTGCCTGTAAAATTGCTTATTTCTAAGGTGAACTCTGCTGTATACCATGTCATTATGTACATTGTAAATCATTTTTGTGCGTGTAATGTGTTGACCTGGGTGCTGGACTATGCCTTAAATGTTGTAAAGTTGCGTAATCGGATTGGCAGATCATGACGATTATTCTTAAGTATTTAAGCTAGGGCTAGCCAACCGGAATACGGAACCCATTCTCTTACAAAAACCAGTCGACGTTAAAACCGTTGCGGGAAATGAGACAGAATTAAATTAAATAATAGACAAGATTGAAACGATTGCGGTTTGTGAAACTGGTAAAATAAAAATATTTGTAAAACATTAACGCTATTATTTTCCATTATAGATACTTGCATGCCTACTGTGAAACAGCATAGGCAATACCAAATATTATGAGAAAGGCACGTATACTTACCATATTAGGACTTTAAGAAAAGCCGTCGCAGGTTATCTTAGAAGACTTAAATTAACCAGAAACGTGAACTAAAACAGCGAGCAAGAAAAACTGATATACTTGCATTATTAAAGACTCACAGTCGAACAATGTGAGATTAAAACAGCTTTTCGAATATGTAGTGGGATTATCGCCATAATTATATTCATGATTTCCTATTTTTCGTTGATGCAATTTTGAAAATGGCTGCTTGCATGTGCTACTTTCATAATTCTATCCTTGCATATTGTATTCTTCATTGATGCAAACTGTACGTGGCAGTTTGCAAGTGGCACTTTTCTTCTGCATTATTGTAAAGGATGCTTGCAAGTTCTACATTTATAATTCCATCCATGTATCCTGTATTCTTCATTGATGCAAACTGTAAAGGGCTAGTTTCAAATGCTTGAATCTACTTTCCTTCGGCGTCATTGTATCTTGCTTTTTGCCAAAATTTGCATTCATTCTGTAATTTGTCGAATGGCAAATGCTATGTCAATTATTACAAATTTTATATTCTATTTATAAACTTGCCATATTACAAATGTTACGTGTTTAGGATCCAATAAACAGTAACAAAAGAAAGAGTGAAAACAACAAGCTTTGAAAAAATTAACAAATAATTTATTTCCCTGGAAAAATACTGCAAAAATGAAAAGATAAGAACTTTCGGTTTTAAGAATCAAATCCCAAAATAATCTAAGAATAATCCACGAATAAAATTATAGAAGTCCTAATAATGATATGTTCTTATGAATTCAAATTCGATTCCCGACGAAGAATCCAAGATGGAAGGAGATGACGTCTACTGTAGCTATTATTATGCTGTTGTGTCTACAGTTATGCGTTATTTACAAACAATAATCTGGTGTTTGAATTTCCCAATAAAATTTAATGAAATGTCTTTGCCAAAGAATTATATACGAGCACTCATATATTTCCATTAAGAAAAAGAACGATATAATCCTTTTGAATCCAAATAATTCGAATAAGCATTAAAATAACTCCAACAGACACAACAAAAGAACACTTTACGTCCCAGTGTTTTTAAGCCCTGCTGAGAAAAATCTCTATAAACAATGATTATACAGTAACTCGAAACTCAAAACAAATTTCCGGACGAGGGTCAACTTTCCAGAACCTTCGAGAAGTATTTACGTATAAAAGCACGTAGTCCCAGTTTGACCGTGACAAAAACCAATAATTTTACTCTAAGAATAGGATAAAAATGAAAGGTTGTTTACTTGTCTCAGTGATTTCTGAAATCAAGGTCGGGAACTAGATTAGCTTTATGTGTTTACAACTAAAGTGTCAAGGTCGAAATATTTTCTGAAAAAAATATCAGGTTCCTAGTAAACAAAAATACATTACTTTAACAGATAAAGACATTAAAAATTATAAAGATTTTAAGACTTACAGACAATTCAATTAAATCAAATTATAAATTAAATCCAATATGAGTAACACAAATTACACAATTCCAGCTCCTGATTTAATTTAGATTTGGCCTTGCAACAATCTAATTTTGTCAGTATCGTCTTTCTTGTCCAACTCGTGTCGCCATCTGTTTTCATAATGGGATACTACAATACTAACATGGCAGTATGACAACAGACGGCGCTCTAAATTTCCAAGTTTTTCCTCAATAAAATAATAAATGCTCCTCACGGGAAGTTAGATTGCTTTACTGCGTTAATTTTTTATAGTAGTAGTATATAGGACACACGGTACTAATGATATGGATATATGAGAACCAGCCTACATTATATATATATATATATATATATATATATATATATATATATATATATATATATATATATATATATATATATATATATGGTTTGGCTGACCAGGATTGGTTAATAATGTAAGTTAGATTTTAGAACAAAGAATCTTTTGAGAGCTTATCCTACTTCTAAATGAAAATAAAATAGATAAATGTTTTTTATTGATTTAATTTCATTCCTTTATCAGTCTTGAGTTTGGAACACTCATTACTAAATTCACCTTCTGACTCTTTGGTGCGGAATTTAAAGCACATGTTTAAAAAATATGCAGGTCCAGAAATTGCCGCGGCTCGTATACTTTCCTCTACACAGAAGCTGACATCCAGGTTTCATCTCTGCTAATAAATATAGATTTGATCATGAGCACTCAAAAGTTTTAAGTTACTGATTTTTTAATATCATGGTGTTTGCATAGGTTTACTATGGGAACTGAATTAGTACCGTGAGTCCTATAAAGAACTTAATAGATCTAAGTGTGAAGAAAAAACAAACAACTTGTATTTCTTTCAGTCCCATCTTTTTTATGTGTAAGTTAGCGACGAATTTTTAATCGTTCTCTAAAACCATGTCCTTTTTTGAAGCTCTAAGTGATTTATAGCACCTTAAGAAAACAAAAACGCCATGGCAACAGCAGGGTGGTCTTAGACCAGGTCTATCATCAACCCCCGCTCGCCATATGAACAAAAAAAAAAATAATTGTAAAGTTAGCGGGCCATACATGCTAATGTATACTGTAATTATAGAACTTATTTTTGTACGAGCGCGGGCCACACAATAGATTCCCGTGGGCCTGCAGTTGGACCACCCTGCACTACATTACTTTACTGTCATATTATAGGCTCCCCAGTTTTGACGCACTTAAGCATATGCTTTCACGTTTTCATAAATACACTTTTTCATTGTGATATCTCTCATTATTTTGGAAATATTTTTTATTTTAGAAAAGTACGGATCAGAAATGACAATGATTTATTCCCTCGTACATTTCTTCACGAGTTTTCATCAGACGACCCCTCGTAATAAAGATCGTGTAGTACGTCACCCAGTTTGATACACCTCACATAAGTCATTCTTTTCCTGTGATACTATTGTACATATGCTCCAGAGAAAATAATATATTTCAGAATAACTTCAGTAGCACATAAAATAAAGATTGGAACACACACATACACCCAGCCCTCTATTCACTGATGGATACATATAATTTTCTTTGTAATGAGCCTATGTACACCTCACTGCCTAAATACACAGCTTGTAAGGTCAACTGACAGGGGAATGAAGGGAGCGACTAATCACCCCAAGACACCCAAAACACTCTTGAAACTATCCCCAAGACACTTCAAATTATTTTTTGAAGTTGAAATTATTAAACAGATAATTGTTAAATCTTAAATACCCCAAAACTGAAAATTAAAAATCCAAGAAATGTTTAAGCCTATTACCTAGTCAACCAAAGCAATGAAAGAGTTATTGTGCTTCTGATTCTTAGCATTGAATAAAAGCATTCTGTTATGTATGGATATATAAATACCAAATGCACTGTAAAGTAATTGAATACTCATTTTATTTTCATTTATCCCTATGTATCCAGGTCACACCACAAAGAGGTACTCTTTCCATTTTTATTATATTGCGGGGGGGGGAGGTCTTTCTTTTTTTAATTACACACACACACACACACACACACACACACATATATATATATATATATATATATATATATATATATATATATATATATATATATATATATATATATATATATATATAATGATTATATATATTACATACTAAGCACTACTAGTACTGAGCAAAACTGGATCAATTAAATGATCAAATATATTTTGGGAATTTTGTTTTTACTCTGGGGGAAAAAGTACTACGGTTAGCAACAAAAAACTTGGACAGTCAGGCAACTGGAAGTACACATTTGTTTTTTTTTTTCACCTAATAATTATGTCCAAAATAAATCGAAGACAAGACTCTAACGTTGATGTCAGAAATTTGTAGTCTGGTTAATTTCACAGATGGTGTCATCTCATACATTGTTACTATTGTACTTTGCTCTGATAAGATTTTGTGACAAGATCATTTCTTCTGTTGATTTCTTCATGTAAATTTATTGATGATTTATGTATAAATGTGTTTTTGAGGATGCACATTATTTAAATTGGTTGTCAATAATGCTTAGGAAATGGTTTTATTTTGAAACAAAAGTATACCATTCTCTGTTTTAAATGCACATTTAATGTGCTAAGAGATAAAGTAACACAGTCTTAAAGTCAGCAGCTGTCAATTGAAAAAGCTATTAGAACTTACAGAAAACAACAACATTAACATGCTTTACATTTTGACTCATATGTTTAGATTCAGTCTATTAATTGTTTCTTGACAAATATGATAATCATGCCATCTGACTCTTGCAGGATATTTAAGATGACAACAGATTGTTTACAGTTATATAGATTTTAAGAAGATATGTATTCTGTTTGAGAATATGGGATATGATCATTATTAGAAACACTGATGTTCATAAATCCAAATGATGATGCAGAACTAGTAACTTATGGTCATCCAATGTATGGTGATAAGCATGTGATAGGTGGTGCTTCGCAGTAAAATACTGAAAACTCGGAATGCCGCAGTATCATAGTACCAGTGATATCATAAGAAGGATATTATTTGTATGGTGTTTTTGTTGTATTGTTCATTTGAATGTTGGTTCTATGCATATTTATCACATGCAGTCTTCTGTTTTGAAAAGATACAAGTGTTTGTAATTCTTATACTTCGGTAATATTTTCATACATAATCTCCTATGTACCAAATAAATTTGTAGATTATGCCTCAAGAACACACTGGTTATATTCATTAGTGACTGCTTGAAGAATTATCCCCCAAAACATTAAAAAATGTTTGTAAAGTTAGGATGTTAGTATGGATGTTTTGGATCTCATACTAAATGAAATTTTATTTTTGGCAGTTTAAGCTTGATCTTGTGGAACTTTATTTCTTACTGAATGGGATGGTTGTTTCAAAGCACTTTCATATCCGAACATGATAAGAATGTAGCACACCCCTTTTTCCAATCAGCTTCCTATTCAGTAAATTAAGTCCAGTGTTATTTATACCCCCGTATTTCCAGACAATGCCTTTGTGATCTTCATTCTAATTTATAGTATCCATTTCATGCATATGGTAACCAGGTTCAACAGGCTTTGTGATACATGTGAGACAGTACAACTGAACAGCAACCATACTGTTTACATTGATGTCTGCTGTTGATGACAGACTTTCACTGCCAAATAAGCATCTTGTAATGCTTGTTTCACCGGTGTGATGTTACAGTGATGCAGAGCCAGTTTCTCTTGGACTATAAAGCACATGCTATCTCCTTGACATTTTGTAGCACAGGACTAGTGATTGGTCAGGATATAACATCTGTTGACATTGTTGTTCGGATCAATATTTTTATCGAATCCACATGCAGAGATAACGATAATTCCATCCATATGCCTCACACACTATTAAATCAAATTGAACTGAAAGTGTTAAACTTTATAACAGTCCAACCTAAATTTAGCTACTACATGGCTGTATTTTCTGGAACATATTTATATTGCACTTGAATGATTTTCAGTAGACTATACATGTGAAATATTGGCAAAATATATAAACCTGAATATAAGGATGGTAATGCTGCCTCATATTTCCATCTTCAGTTAAGTGGGATTTTCATTGTTTTCACATTGATTCATTTTTGTCTTATTTCAATTTGAACGTTTTTCATTTCTCATTTACAGCATGACACAGTAAACGCAATCAATTTGCAGTGACCATCATTTCATTATACTCTTGGAATAAATTAAAAAAATCTTTCAGAATCTGGCAACCTAGCTGTGGTTTACCAGAATTTAGAAGATATGAAAGATCTGATGAGAAAGCCACCATCATACAGTAAGGAAAATTGTGTTGGTAGAAATAGGTGTATGCAGGCTGTAATCTATTTGTATTGCCTCCTTTTGTTCCTCTCATGCTCTGTAATATCAACCTTCAAAAGATAAAACCATTATATATTTCCTATATTTTTTATTCCATTTCAGTGCAAGTCTCAATCAAAGGAAATGGTCACATGTCCTCTGTGCCAGCTGGCATTTGAAGTCAACAGGCACATGTCCATTGTGCCAGCTGGTATTTGAAGTTAATGGTCATGTGTCCTCTGTGCCATCTGGTATTTGAAGTCAACGGGCACATGTCCTCTGTGCCAGCTGGTATTTGAAGTCAGTGGGCACATGTCCTCTGTGCCAGCTAGTATTTTTTAAGTCAATGGGCACATGTCCTCTGTACCAGCTGGTATTTGAAGTCAACAATCACGTGTCCTCTGTGCCAGCTGGTATTTGAAGTCACTGAGTTAGAACACCATTTAGCAGTATGTAGAGACATCGCAGAGATTAGTGATACCAGAACAAGATGTCAACATGAAGACCCACTCTATAACCTTCTTGAACCTGTAACCCCAAAAATCCTATTTACTATGTATCTTTTAGAATCATGCAAATAAATACATTATATTAAAGATGGAAATGCACACCTTAAAAAATTCTGCTTCTTAGTCCAAGTTTCCAGTTTCGCAAGAAATTGTCCTACATGCATAAAATCGTGAACTACCCAACGTGTCAACTTGCAGCTAAAACAGGATTCTCAAGAAATTCCCTTGTGTATAGTCTGTTTCTAAATTCTTTAGTAATTTTCCCCATAAACAAGATGTTGTAAACACATTACATCCAATTCGTTGTCGTTTCTCTTTCAGATAATAGCTTATTTTGTATAAAATGTTGAACTTTACAAAATTATTTTTTACAAGATCGGTTTAGTTTGCTTAATATCTCTTGCCATTTATTGGCATTGTTACATTGAATTTTGTAAAACTAGCTATAAATTCGACTGAAATGTTGACAGAAACAGTTGCAAATAATGTATTTCATTTCTATAGCTCGATGGATAAACATTACCTCTTGTCAAAGTTGTGCGCAGAATAGGCCGACACATCGCGAGTCATGAAAACACAGGGATGGTATCCCATGTGTCCAAACTTAATATTATTTTGAACAGAATATTTTGGTGACAATTGCCTCTTTTCAGATGGTATGCATTGCAGTATTGTATTTTCATCAATCGGTTGAATTTGGTGTGCGTTTTGCATCCATGTTGGAGATGGAAACCTTACGTGTGCAGAAATGCCCAACAGCATTTCACGTCAGAAGGGCATATTCCTTCCGCTTTATTAGTCATAGGTCATGAGAAGTTATGGGATTCATTGAATAATCTGTAATCCATCGTCATTCCATTTGTTAGCACAAGTTTATTATCACTAGCTAGAGAACTGCTGTGAAATTAAACATACACATCCATCCCATGGTCTTCTTAGTCCTAAAATGTAAATGTTGCCATGTGGACATCCAGTAAGGCTGCCACGTCGGCCATCTTGAAAATCATTTTACCATTACTCCTGAGAGGTTGGTCATGTCAACATGGAGTTTTTACTAAAAGACTTATGATGATGTCTGGTTTATGCCTGATCTGATGCCCAGATAAAAACGGTATCTCTGCTATTGTACGAAAAGTCAATAGTTACATGGGGTTTTCACTTCTTATTATGTCAAGTTCATCCTAAGTGAAAATAGTGCCAACCTGATATCCAACATGGCTGCATAGAAGCCAGCTTGAAAATCATTGCTGCTCACACCGAATCAATGGTCATTTCAACATAGGGTTTTCACTTTGACACTTCCTATGATTTCAAGTTAATCGTAGTCTCATGAAACTGGTACCAATCTGACATCAAGTAAGGCCAGCATGGAAATCTTGTTACTGCTACTCTTAAATGAGAAGTCATTTTGACGTGGGTTTTCTTTTGAAAGTTCTTCTGGTGTCTAGTTGGTCCGAAATGAAAATGATGTCAATAGAACCACCCACCCCTTGAAAATATTGTTTTCTCCACTACTTCCAAATGGATGACAATATGAACATGGGGTTTTCTCCAATAGACTGCTTATGATACCTTGATGGTTCTAAGTCAAAATAGTAAGAATCATTCATCCAGTATGGACGCGATGATGTCTGTTTTGAAACTCTTTATGTGAATGGATTGTCATATTGACACATGGTTTTCACCAAAAGACTTTTAATGATGTCAGCTTGGATTTTAAATGAAAAGGCATCAATCTGACATCCAAAGTCTCCACCACAGCAGCTAATTGGAAAATCTTGTAATCACTTAGAATATCAGAGATTGTCGCAACACTCAGTAGTTAAAAGGAAGAAATGGTCTTATCTTGCATTCCCTGGCAATCATTTTTTTCCCATTAGAGCATCATTCATCCAAAGGGATTCTTATTATAGTGTTAAAAGGTTATACTGACCAATTACTTCATGTTGCAGGCATTGCTATTAAACTTGAACCAAGTACAAATCATTACTGGATGTATACCGTAGCCAGATATCAAACTCAGTTGGTGTAGCAATAGCAGGGGACAATTAAACCAAGTCCATGACATACATTCATGTCTGTGCTTCAACTGAAAAACCATTGAATAAAACTTAATCATAGTATAGCACATGACAAGAATATGTAGTACATGTAACAGTCATTTTTGTGTGTTATTGTCAAGGTCACTGAAATGGACATTTAAATGAGTGACAGATATTGATACCCATTCTGTCAACTTTTGCACCTTTTAAGATCTTGCAATACAAATTTTGTATGTACCACAGTCACACAGTGCATTCTCAACTCTGAGATCAGTTATATTAATTATACCTCGAATGTATACAAATAGATGCCATTTTTTATTGACACCAGGTCATTATTTCAACCACTTTTTAGAACCAAAATAGTTTATGGTTTACTGTGTTTTCATACATTTATTTATGACTGTTAACTCATTTTTTAAAATTTAATTTCACTTAAATCAGTTATTTTCATGTGATGCCAACAAGTGTCCGGTTGCTTCGTCGATATCCCGCTTACTGAATGGATCAGCAGAATTGGTTATATGAATTTCAAGCATGTCCTGCTTTACACAGTTTATCTGTATAATTTTGATATTGTTCATGAAATTCTAAGAATTAAAAATTATTTATATTATGGCATACATACATACATTGTAACTATGTATGTCTTAAGTTTTGCCTTCCGATCGATGTATTGATTGTATTTTTTAATAAGACATATTGGGAAGAGTATTTTGATAACTTTGTGTCAAAATTTAGAATGTTGCAATGATCTCCACATCATGTCAGATTGAAGTTAAGAGCAAATCAGATTTGAAGATCCATTTGTCTTTTTTTTAAAATCAATAATAAACAAAAGCGTCAACTTTCCTGCTTAATATATGTCATTGTAAAGTGGATCTGTTACAATACCCAGCTGGGAAGAGCGAGGAACAGTTTTTTATTATTTATGGAGTACAATTGTGTGCTACTTGTAGATAATACAGAGAATAGAAATAGTATTGTTCAATCTTTCTGTACTATAGTAAGCAGCTTTACAAGGGTGCGAGACTAATAAATGGAGCCCAAAAGGAGACAGTATTATTTGACAGCAGTGTTTTTCAAGAACTTTGATGAGAATGCAGCATTTTGTTAACATGTTTTGTTAGACAAGATTTGTATAGGTACAGTCTAGATTAGAGGGTCCACATGCATTGATTTATGCAATTTTTGTTAGCTCTGATTGCATACAAATAACAGAGCATTCATATTAACTTTGCTTTGTATAATTTAATATGACACTTTTCACACTCCTTGCATAAATAATGCAGAGCAGCAATTGTTGTTTCAATTTTTCTCAGTTACATATTCTTGTAAGTTTTATTTACTAGTGTATCAATTTCATAAATCAGTACGTACCGTCAAGTACAATTTCATAAATCAGCATGTACCGTCAAGTACACAGCTTTCCTTCAGACGAAGTTCACCATAACCTATACTTAAAGAACTTGTGACTTTGATGATTTAAGGTGAACTTTGTTTAACACTCTTATCCTTTAACCTGAATGTTTTGATTGTTCTGTGTTGCAGAACACTGAATGAAGCATTAGAAAATGTACAGCTGTTTGATGATCTTTGGAATATTTCCATCATTAGACGTTTGTTTCTGTCCACATCCACTCAACAGATCAAACAAGCAGATGAGACTGAGTGGAGATAACAGTTAGAGGTTAACTTCATTGGAGAAGAGTGTGTAGATGAGAATTATTTCCCTATATTTTAAAGAGTTGGCTGTTTTTGAACTAAACTATTTTAGTCTTAACTCAGAATTATTGGAAAAGAGGCAGTATTACCTGATGGGGAGAGTTGTTATCATAGCCATTCTTTCTTGTCATCCAGGTCCAAAATGTCTTCACAGACACATTGTTAAGTACATCCTTACAGGGGGAGGAACCAAATTGCAATGAAATACCGATAGAGCAGTTGCATAAAGAAGACATAGTAACTACAGTCAAAGAGGTATGCAAGGGAGTTTGAACTTCCAATGTTGGAGTTTTCTTTTTTAAATTTATTGTTTTAATTTTTTATTTTCCCCGTAATAGGTTGACAATTAGGTAGGGGAACCATCCCAAGGTCACCTTACATCTGACATAATCTAGGGACAGTAAATATAGTGTAGGAAACATTAATACACACACACACTTAGTAACACAATCTCATTTCAGATAATTACAAATATACAGCATCTAGATGACACATTGCACACTATAACATGACGTTATTAAACATGAATTTGAATAAAACACATCATTCTTAGTTACTGTGAAATAATGCTTCTTACTGTTCACAAATCAGCATAAATGCTTCTTTCCTTTTAGATTTTGTTTGCAATCTAGCTTGTTTTAGAGGATGTTTTCTTCTCTGCGTTTATCTCTTTAATCCTGCATTTAATACTCTAAATGGATCAACAAGACCAAGAGTTTGTTTCAAACTTAATAATATATTTCTAGCATTAGGGTTATTTACATTACTACAATTATATGACTGTAATTCTGGATCTTAAACCAAGTTAAAGTCCCCACATATAACAACAGACTCATTTTCATATTCATATATAATGACATTTATATTATTGTAAAATTCTGGACAATCATTATTTGGCCCATCTATATTATTAAAGTGAAGTTACTTTCACCAACTGGCTGCTCCGGTGTCCTAGTGGTTAAAGCGTCCACCTCGGATAAGGGAGGTCGTGGGTTCGAACCCCGGCCAAGTCATACCAAAGACTTATAAAAATGGTACTAACAGGTGTTTCACTTGGCGTTCAGCATTAAGAGGTTAGAGTTAGGACTGGTTGGCCTGGTGTCAGGATAATGTGACTGTGTGGGACATGATGTACATGTCTGCGACATGATACCCCAGTGCCAGACATCACTTTAAACTGCCACATTGCAGACATCTTAGCGATATGACTGAAAAATTGTTAAAGCTATGTTAAAAATCCAAATCACATCACAAATCACTTTCACCAATCTGAATATCTAATGCAGTCAAATTACAATCAGTATCCTTTTTATGTTTTTTTAATCATACTTGAAGTTATTATTTAATAGAATACAAACTCCTTGAGAGTTGGACATTTAACAATTTACAATACATTATAAACCCATTGTGGTATAGTATATGAAATTTTATCCTCTGTAAAATGTAAGTAGTATATAATACACTGACTTTTTCTAAGATAATCAAAAACATATTATATTTTTCAAAGTCCCCAACAGTTGGCAGATAGTGTTTTTATGTTTTGAGAGCTATCCATTTTTACTATATAAATTCATCAAGTTGGAAATGCACCATATTATTTTATCAATAGAAAATCAAGATAGGGGTTTTATTTTCTTCAGTAAACATGGCATTTTGTCATTTATGGAATAGACATCAGTCACATTGGGGTAAAAAGTAAACTGTTTCCAGCAACTGTCAAGTTAAAAATTAAAAGTGTTCAAATACTGCTAAATGTTGGAGGGTGGGGAGCAGGGACGTTTACCTAAATGGAAACCTACAAATTATCCAAAAAGTAGTAATTGTACTTCATAGTTGCAATTTTTTCTCACTTATTAGGAAATTATATTCCAGATGTTGAGGGAAGAGAATTTCTTGTATTATCCACACAAGTTTTGCTCATTTCAAAGTGCTAGGTCTGCTTTTAAAAACACCTTTGCTTACAAGGTCGTGAAAACTATGTATGCAGGAAATATTTCCTTTTGATTTTCCTATCAAGTCAAGATCATTGCTGTTTTTGATTTTGCTATTCTTAAATATGACATGGGAGATTTTACCATCATTTTAAGGAGTCTGTCAACTATGTGAGGAGTGTCACTTTTGTCATATAAGTTACAGCTAAAGCCTTTCGTTCATACCAGTTTCTTCATGTGACTAAAGAGGATTACATTGTGAAGTTAAACAGTACTTTTGACCCATATTGGCTGTGAGACGTCTGATACAGCTTGTGGCTGTTATGCAGTTAATTACTATACTGCAATCCAAGTCTGTACCATGTGACAAGTAAATGCTAAGTTGTCAAAATAATATGGGTTAAGCACAAGGCCTATAGAATGCTGAAGTCAAGTTGGCACTGACATTTTTAGCAAGGGGTGATTTAAAGCCATTAAGTTTAATTTACACCTATCAGTGACAGTACAATGAAAACAATACCTGGGGTCAGTGTTCTGAGGTACACACAATAGTAGTTGGTGTGCCAGGGTCAGCGCATTTCAGCAACCTGTTGCCAAGGCATATTGGTACGTCCCCACTGCATATAATCATCATTAAAAGGCACACACATTATACCATAAAGACTTACGTAGAACACCTTAAGATTGGTTTGGGAATGAAACACCTGCATAATATCCTGAGAAGGGGAGAACCGAAGGGCATGGAATGGACCTGTGATTTGCAAAATTTTAATTTCAGATTGATGCAGTGACAGAAGAAAATCTTCATGACATCAAGACATGCTGACCTTCTTGAAACTGTTAGATTCAGAAAAGTTCTAAGTATGCAGAATAAGAATGAGGCTGTAATGGCTTTTAAGAGACACTACTACAAATGTTTGGCAGCCATATTACAATTCACAGATGGTAAGTAACCCTGAAAATCTTATGCTGTGTAACAAGAAAGGTTTTGCTTAAGTATTACAAAGTGACTATTTTGAAATGAATAGAGAAAGAACATGTAGCAAAAACCTTTGTCACTGTCATCAGTTTGCAGAATTGATGCTTATACAAGATGCACTGTTCACTACTAGTGTTTATTTAGTTGAAGGTCTTGTATACCTATATTATATTCTTGTGTCAAGATAATTTTCAGGTCATACCATTGTTTACGTTGTTGTTGTTGTTCTGCATGAGTAATGACAAAAGCTGGTAATATGGTAACACATTTAAATACTTCACACAATATGTTTCAACAAAGCAAACAAAAAATAGGTTGCAGTTTATTAAAAGAATTTGCAATTGATGCAAAGCTGAACATTATTTGATTTTCTTTTGCCTGAATGGACAGAAAAGGTGGTAACGTGGTAATGAATTGTAAATACATTTTATTGTCTGATTGAGGGAAAAAAAGAGAGGGTTAGGAAGCAATCAGAAATGAAGTTTTGCAGGGCTGAAAGTTTTGAATTGCTCCACATGCCCCTGAGATATATATTTTTATCTGAGTCTTGAAAGAACCTTAGCTTAACTGGGTTTTATTAACCATGAAATAGGTAACATGTTCTATAACTTATTTTATGTAAAAAGGTTACACATCAGGAACAATGGCAAAATGAATCATACATATAGAAAGTACTGAGGTAGAGGTTGAGTTATTAGGAAGATTTCCCACATTAAAAATTTTCAGCCACTAATCAATTGGGTTACATCATTTCAGTTATAGAGAAATTTTGTTTACAATAATCAATCTGCCCTGAAAATGTTAATTGACACTGTGTAGCTATGTGATTGAAAATATGTAATTCCTTCCAACCAGCTTGCCAGTAGCTTCTCGAGGATCAGTGGTTCTCTCCGGGGATTTCCAGGGTTCTTCCTCCACCATTAATACTGGCTGCCATGTATAGCCTATCATGTGCTGAAAAATGACGTTAAACCCCTACAACAGCAACAACAACCTTCCAACCATTATTCCATTGTATCTATAATATTACTTGTACATGGAGACTATCAGTTATGCTAGCATTATTTTTACTGAGTACCACAATATCTTGTCCAGATGACATTTTTAAATAAAGACACTGCAATTGCAAAATGAAAACTGAGAATTAATTGTAAAAATGTGAAAATTTCAGGCTTGCTTGGTGTACTGAATATCATGAAAACATTTCCAGTTGAAAGTTCTGTGTATCTGAAATGCAGTATGTTGCCAACTGCCTAATTTCTATGTGCCTGTGTACTCGAAGAATGAGAAGGAAAAGGAAATTGAAGAAATTTTAATGTATAACCTTCATAAGCTGCAGAGAAATGTGGAATGTAAGTAATGAATATATGAAACGATAATCATCTACAGACAACACACACTCCATGGTCCTCTTATGTTACAGAGTTGCATAAAGTACCACATGGTTCTGTACACTCAAATATCATGCAACATAATGCTAGTTCATGTACTAATTCATATACTAAAGAACACTTTAAGTTCTAAGTACCCTCATGGGACACTTTCTTGTGCACAAAATAGTATGTCTGAAGTACACAAATTTTATTCATGCATGTCAGTTTGGAAATATCAACAAATTAAATATTTGTGTATCCTATGTATTGTGCATATTTTAGAATTTTTCATTTGATACACTTGTTTACATACAGTTATCCACTGTCATTGACATATATAATTGTGGGTGCCGAGTTGTTTTCTAAGAAAATAAAATAGAATTTATTCCTGTGGTCATTTGTTAATGCTAGTACCAATAACAATTTCTTTACGCAGGCGGGAATATCAGATCAACCAGGCTGAATTTAGATGATGGAAGAGAGAAAGATGTTCAAATAAACAATTGGCCGGCCATTTGTTGCAGTCACTTAATGGTAGCCAGTCACTATAGCATCTGGCATAATAGAATTTGATCACTTCACTCAAGAAGCTTACAGCTGTTAACACCTGTGCACCATCCATTACTTTCTGTAGTACAGTGGAAAATCCAGATTATGAGAAATTTGTTGAGTCTTTCTTAATAATTGTAGCCTCATATTGGTTTAGAATGTCATAGTATATAAATACTTCTGCCAGAGTTCTATTTTGATTTCATGTGATATAAATGGGTGTTTGTAAACCCCTGACTCTGTATGGGATTAAGGCTAGGGGCATCCGCATTATGTCAATCTTAGAACTGTTACATTACATCCAGCTTCTGATACACAATGAATCGCTCTCCACCTTCTATTTCTGAAAGTGTTAACAGGCATAATTAAAATCTGGCTTAGAATGATTTAATTCCTTGATACATTACAAATTTAAAATCATACCATATTCCATCTAAATTTTTTGCAATTAGGGAAAATATAGACATCAGCAGCAACTAAGATTTTTTTTTCATGTTTCTTTGTGGAGATGTAGCAGCCTAATGTACTTGATAACTGTTAGTTTATGATGCAAGTGATGAATCAGGTTTTAAAAAAAGGACATCTATGTTGTATACAACTATGCAGGAGACTGCAATAACAGATACAATTAAAATGAAACGAGATGAAAGTCTTTAAAAGTTTTTTTAAAAATTCATATAAGTGTTGAAACTGTCAGTGTCTTGACTATATTTTAAGAAGTAAGTAATTGAGAATATTATTGTTTTTATTATTGTAGTCTACAGAAGAAGAAACACAAGGATCTGGGTTCCATAATGAAAATATTCAAATGAGAAATTTAATTTACAAAAGCAATAATGGATAGAAAGGTCTTTAATTATGATGGATCTTTTTTGATAATAATTTTAAAACGAAGACAAATTTTAAAGTCAGCTTATTACAATAACTGTTTATATATTCTTGTATTCTTTACTATTTTAGCAATAATATTTTTGCATAGCAAGAATAATAATACTGATAATAAATAACAGTTTGTATTACATATTCTTTTAAATGTTCCTTAATTACTGACGTGCTTAATACCATCCCAGTAGTAATTGAAACACATTTTGAGGGTGAAGACGCTTCTGTTGAGATTGCATCATTGTGGATTATTTGGTATAAAATGATACATAAAATCCATACTCAATTTGCATGCAATTTTTATGATTCAGAAAATTGTGTTAACAGTTTCATCTCCATCCTGATTGAAGTCACCAGAGTGGTAGGTACTTTGCATAGTTTACAGTATAATGCTGAAGTTTCTTTTATCTGGAAGAGAGTCAGCTTCACACCTGTGCAGCTTATGCAAGGCATCTCACACCTATGCAGCTCATGAAAGGCATCTCACACATGTGCAGCTCATGAAAGGCATCTCACACCTGTGCAGCTTATGCAAGGCATCTCACACCTGTGCAGCTTATGCAAGGCATCTCAGTGTCCAAACACTAACCTGGATGAAACATTGCACTCACTGTTGACAACATTTTTTTCAAATTAAAAAAGTTTGCATTGATGGAACATGGTGTAGTTGGAAATGAAGGGATTTAATAAACTCTCAAGCAGATTTTAACTGTGGCAGGTAAATATTTTAAGAGAGAAAATGTGGGGTGCAATTCATTATGGTTTGGAAGCTGACTATAATATTATTTAGTTTTAGTATTGTAATATTTCAAGTTCTGCCTCACCCTCAGATACAAACTAAAATGGCAGTTACTATTTCCCACTTGTAGCAAGAAGGTATGTGAATGAACAAGGAGTAAAATTTTGCAGTCTACAAGAATTGCTGTAGAAAGCTCATACAAATCCAGACCAAAACAACTGGATTCTTGGCTTAAGATATGCTGTATCTCTGAAACCAGCAAATCTGATATAGGACGAGTTTCTGGAACTTGAACAGAATCACAGGTAACAGCAGCAGACCCCTCGTAATTAATGCCGTAACTCTGGAGATCATCCTGTGAGACAAAAGACATTTTTATTTCAACAATAGACCAAAGTATGGCATAACATTTCATTTTGTTTTTGATGAATTAAATGATGATTGAAATTGTTTTATCCTAAATAAGTACAAGTGGGTTACATGGTACATCATCAGTGACACTAATTTCTGAGACTTGATTCAATTGCAGTTAGTCAAACAGTTCATGAGAAACTATTAAAAGTAGATGCAAAGTTTTGTAAACCAAAAAAGGAAATAAAAAAACTGACTATAAAGTTCAGGAGCATATTTTGTTATTAAACTGATCCTGCAATATTTGTAAAGGGAGCATCCATTAGATTTTTCAACTTGGTTTCTATGAATGATACTGCTGCTTTAAAAGATCTCCAAAAGATGACTTTTAAAAAAGATATTCAAAATATCAGATTGTGTAATTGCACAAGTGGCCATGTTTTAGAAACTAACCTAAACATAAAGTTGTATACAATTACTGAAGTGCAAAAAGTAGGTCACAGTGACATACTTTAAGCATGATTGTGTACTACTCAGACTGCTTGCACATAGCATTTTTCATTACTACACTTGTAATACTATTTGAGATATTGGCTTAGAACAAAAGGTGTGCATTATTAAGTGTATATACCATGGTTGTTGTAAGGATGTATGCAATTAATAAAGTGAGAGCAAAGAAAGAATAATAATATTTCTATTCTAGTTACTTTATTCTGTGGTTCCCATGTAGGATTTTGCACTTGGCCTAAAATCCAAAGCTGCATTGGTGATCTGTTGTTTTCTGTCCTTAATGGTTTTCTCTTTAGTGTTTCACAAAACTGGTCTAAATGTGTCTGTAGTCTTATGTACACCAAGTGTAGAACCTGCAAGTGTAACTCATCCTCTATTTGGAGGATTCCAAGATCTTCCTTGTGGAAGAAAAGCTGGTAGTAAGTTGCAGTGCAGCATCTTCACAGCTCCCTCCATAGCTGCTCTATTCTAAAAGAAACAAATATTTACACTGTCATGCATAATTTTGTTTAAATCATAATGATCGGATGATGTCCAAGTTCTCTGTGAGCTAACCAGATAAATCTCCTTGTTCAGAATAAATGAGGATTGTACAGATAATATTAAAAAATTAAAGCTGTATAAATCTTGATGTATTTTGTTAGATTTCTATGGTAAATTTTTATGTCAAAGACTGTTAGTCCCAGTTTCTTTAGACCTTTCCTCTCCACTTTGGATATTTTGACATATCTGGGGTGTTAGGTCAGATGCTTACTATTGGGTCTGGCAAACTTAATCAACCTTACATGACCCCTACCCACATGGAATCAATAGCAAAATGAGTTATCTTCTAAGAAATTGAAAGTATAACATTTATTAGGTCTTTAATTTCTTAAAATACAAGACTAAACTATTGCATTTATGAAATTGACCTGGTTTTCATTGCTAGTCACACAAGTAGTAAGCAAATCTCACAAACTACATATCCATCACATGAGAGGTGCAATTATCCTGTGGTACCAACAAAAAACCCTTTCAAATGATGCATCAAAGATGTGGAAAATATAAATGAAAATCATATAACATTTTACCCACCCACTCCTAGCAAAAAAGATATATAATATTTAACATATTTATTCTGAGAACCACCTCCAGAAAACCTGTCACTGTTGCAGCAACCTGAAATTGGTAGTCATGTGATTCCAACAAGATCTACACTGACATTTACCTGATGAATCTGTCACTGAATTAAAGATAATGGGGACCATTTTGTGGGGCCTAGTGGTTAGAGTGTCTGCCTCAGATGCGAGAGATTGCAGGTTTGATCCCTGGCCAGGGCATCCCAAACACTTATAAGAATGGTACTAGCAGCTGCCTCAATTACTCTTGGCATTAATAGGTTAGTGTTAGGACTGGTTGGCCTGGTGTCAGAATGATGTGCCTGGGTGGAACATGATGCCCCAGTGCTAAATGTCATGATAAACTGCCACACTGCAGACATTCTAGCTATATGATTCCAATTTTTTAGGCTACATTACCAATCAAATTTACAACCACACAAAGGCATAATGAATGTTATACTCGCAGTTTCTGACAAGTTAAATCTACCTCTCAGTATGATGTGATTAGGGCTTGGTATTTAAGTTTGCCAGTCCAAGTAGTAAGCTGATGTCATGCAGTTTCAGCCATTACCAGCTTTACAAAAGTCAGTGAGTTCTGACCTCACATCCCTACATAAATGTCAGAATATCTAAAATAGGCTAGCAAAGGTCAGCGGAAACTCTGACTAGAAGACTGTAAATCAGACCTATGAACTTAAAAAAAAAATGCCATTGTGGCACTTTGGTCTTAAAGACCATATTATTTTTAACCATTCCATCTTTTAAGAATTAGCATCATGGAAAACCATTATGTTCAAATGTTCATATTTGTTGTGAAAATCCACACAATGACTATGCTGCTAGAATGAGAGATACAATATGTCCTGCCTGATTTAAGATGTTACGATGTGTTATGACCAGCATGAATGATATCTTTGTCTTTTTCTCATAAAATTATTTGTTTATGCCTTTTTAAACAGTCAGTTACTGGAGAACCAGTCATTGTTTTTCTTGCAAACATGTTCATGTCATAAATATTTTCAAGGAATGTTTGTGTTTCTCAAATGTAAGATTTTTTTCTGAATTATGACTGATTGTGATATTTTATTTAGATGTTTGATATTGTTTAGTGGGAAGGACTAATGAAGATTCAGCTGGACTGTAAATTTCTCAATGAACTAGTCATTCTAGCTACAAGGAATTTTTCTAATGAATTCTATTCCTGAATGTATATGATGTCCCCAGCTTTTTTCTTATAGCTTGTGGAGAGGGTATAATATACATGTCTATCTTTCCATCAGAATTTCCCTTCCACTTTATAATTTTAATTTTCGAGATTGATTGATATCACTTGATCTGTGGACATGATTACTAGGTGTGTCATGTACTTCACCTGGTGGAGCAATCTTCAAGGTCGGTGCTTAAAATATTATGACTTTTCCTGTCAATAAGCTGTTGGAGATTATTGGGTCAAACTTGGTATACCTTTCTAAAATCATAAGAGGGTGTCGTTTACCACACTGTGTGATCTGCCTATAAAGTCAAAGTCATGGCTTAGGCATTCTTTAAAAATATTAAGTTCTCCATTGTCCATCTGCCTTAGAACTTATTTACATACAGATGTTGTACCTTTGATTGTGCACACTGTCCTGTAATAAATGGACAACTCATGGGATCCCTGTGCTGTAACATGTATTCTGCAACCCACGTATTTTCCCCACCTTTGCCCAAGCGCACTCTTTTAGGAAGTCCATACTTCTGGACAGCTTCCACAAAGGCATTATGTACAGTTTGAGCATTGTTGCTGTTGCTTACTTTTAGATAAAGAGGCAATCTTGAATAACCATAGCCATGGATGATAAAGCGCCATCTAAATTAAGAAGCAATATAACAATGTTGAGGGTAGTGTTCCACCTGCATCAGGTAACTAATGTCTAATATCTTTTCAAGATGTATATCAGATTTTTATATTAATGTAATATTAGATTTTTTATAATTTTGTAATATTAGATTTCTAACTTTTTGTATCTTAGTGACATTGTTTTCACCCCATAACTATTCAGAATCTAATTGTCATAAACTAAATCATTTTTAATGTATCATTTGAACAATAGTATACACATGATAAGAGGAAAGCAGTAATCCAATAAAATGTTGAACCAAGAAGAAAGTCATTGTAGACATTTGGACAGAAATATACATACTATTGTCACTATGGTAATTGTTATTCGCTCTTGCTTCAGTATTATTATTCTTTATTCTCTCATTAAAAGGTTTATTTTTAGAATGCAGTCACATGGATCAATAATTTACTCTGGTACAATTTGGGTAGATGTTATATGAATTTAAGTTATAAACTAAAATAGATTTTTCATACCGCACAAGCTTATGATTCCTATCAATGTGCCATAAAAATTGTGGGCCACTGACGTTGTAGGTCCTCATTTGTACTTGACAGGTTGTAATGAATAATCTTCTGAAAATAACTCCCTGTGGATCAACATTCAGCATAGCCTGTCTAATTCTGTATTCTTGAAAACGGTGTCCCTGGGAAAGCAACATTGCAGAGATGGTGCAGTATCCAACAAAAGGAAACTCAGTTGTCAGTTGTTTTTTTTACTTCTTGATCAAGTTTCTCATCACAGAGTGGACTATATGTCTGTCTGACTTTCAAATGTAACTGGCTTAGTCTTCGCTCCACTGTTCATTTGCTAACACCCACCATATTTGCCATCTCCT
Source organism: Sinohyriopsis cumingii (assembly GCA_028554795.2). Classification (NCBI taxonomy): domain Eukaryota; kingdom Metazoa; phylum Mollusca; class Bivalvia; order Unionida; family Unionidae; genus Sinohyriopsis; species Sinohyriopsis cumingii. The sequence goes on from CM068828.1 coordinate 27,520,928, forward strand.
TTACTTTGAAACTATTTTGAATAAAGAACTCGAGAGTTTGTGATGGTATGTAAATCGCAGTACGACCCAAGAAACCATACTCGACTTCAGGTTTAGGGATTTCATCATTAATATTTCTATCAAGACAGACAAATTCAAGTGCTTGTTCTGCACAATTTAAACTTTCTTCAATGTCTGTAAATTGAGATAATTGCACGATCATTGATATGGCTACTTCTAAGTTTGTTGTCAGATTTTGGGTTCTATTATTTTCCATGCACTGTGCAAGTAAACAAAGTTTCAGATGTAGCAACTCCTTCATTTCAGACACTGCTACTGCACCATTATTAGATCTAATTTACAAAATGTTGAAATCAAAAGAGAGAAAAAAATGTTAATTTCATATATTAATGGCTTTAAATAGCACACCAAAAATAAAGAAAGAAAATTTGATGCATAGGAAGATGTCCATGCATAAATACTTTGTTTGATAGATGATGTATGTCTTTAAAACCTGATTTAACAACAGTATATCCATAAAGATCTACTTCCTACCTTCATAAATAATTTGTACTGATATATTAAAATCATCTGTTCACACAGATTATTTTTTGATAATACTCTAAATGGTCTTTATTGACAGGCTTTACCATTTTAATGGAGCTCACACCTGTTACAGAACCACATCATAATATATGCTATGCCTTTTTTGAGTTTTCCTTCGATTTCCAACTAGCATGCGAGAAAAGAATGAGATGTATCAAATACTTGTAAGTCTACTGAACCTTTTTTATTAGCCCAATAAAGTGCCTTCCCCCCAAATCTGTACTGATACTGATGAACAATATGTGGGTCTGATGTGACCTGATCATTTAAATGTCCAATTTTTCTGCATGCAAATCTTTCCGTAACAAACCTGTGTACACTTGAGACACATACCGGTAATTGGTAACAGCCATATCAAGTGCGAAATTCAAAATGGACACAATACTGATGGTTGCGCTATTCCAGGTGGATTTACAAGTCATCATACATATGATTTGCTCCAGAAATATAATGTACATGTCACCATAAGAACCCTTCAGCTGATGGTAGCTGCACAGCCATGAGAAATGCCAGTAAGTGTATAAAATGTACACTAATGTGTGCAGCCAAATTTGGATGCATATAACTGCAGCTTTTAATGACTAGGTGATATCAGCCCCACACCCAAAAGTCAGTCTCATCATGGGTGAAGGGCTGATTTATCTGCCTACTTTTTTATCACAACCTTTCACCGGTTATAAATAATAATAATGAAAACCTCTTTTGCTTCAATATATCATCACAGTCATGTCTGTGTTAAACATGATAACAGTACTTTTTAAATTTGGTCTTTGTTTTTACATATGCATTATTTGTATCACCTAATTATTAGTTTCTATGGCTTTACCTGTTCATGACCATACCACGTCATCATCCGCATTATAAACATTTTTGAGGAAAATTGATTGAGTACTTCACTATATTATTTTAACAAGTGTTTGCTGGAACACAAACAAAATCATTATAATTCAAAACACTTTAAATGGTGTGTATGACAAAATGATTATGAGAGAAAAATACAAATGTCAGACTCTCATGGGAAAACTAAGTAATATAAATGGAAAAAATGTGCATGATACAGTTATGATAAAAGATAAGACTACAGATTAAAACAAACCTCAAAATACTCAATGCAAAAGGTGCATAAATTGTATTTATAATGTAATTATAATTACAAAACCAAACAATGCAACCAGAAAATAAACCAAAAGAAACTGTAGAAAGAAGCTTTATTCAATCATGAAAGAATAAATTGCATGCTGAAAATTCACTGGAAATGAATGTCCAATAAATGATAAAAAGTTTGTTTGACACAACATCAACAAATTCTTAATTTAAAGAAGAATATCATATACTTCCCTTAAAAGACTTCTAACAAGAAGAGCAATAAACAGAAGTACTGCTCAATTTATTCTTAAAAAAGAAACCTAAAATGACATGAAGGATGCAGGACTTATTTAATGGCCTTTAATAACCATTTAACAGGAACTTATTAAACAGCCTTAAATAGTCATTTAACAGAATGTATTTAATAGCTTTCAATAGCCATTTAACATGACTTAATTAATGGTTTTTGACAGCCATTTAACAGGATGCATTTAATGTCATTTAATACCCATTAACCATGACTTATTTAATTGCCTTTAATAGCCATTTAACATGACTTAATTAATGGCTTTTAATAGCTATTTAACAGTACTTATTTAATGACATTTGATAGTAATTTAACAGGACTCATTTAATGTCCTTTAACAGCCATTTAACATGATGTATTTTGTGGCCTTAATAGCTTTTTAACAGTATTTATTTAATGACATGTAATAGTCATTTAACAGTAATTATTTAATGGCCTTAATAACCATTTAAAATGACTTATTTAATGGCCTTAATAACCATTTAACAGGACTTATTTAATGGCCTTTATTCGCCATTTAACAGGACATAATTAATAGCCTTTAATAGCCATTTAACATTTCTTATTTAATTGCATTTAATAGTTTTTTATTATGACTTACTTAATTGCCGTTAACAGTCATTTAGCATGACTTATTTAATGGCCTTTAATAGTCATTTAACACGGCTATTTAATGACCTTTAATAGCCATTTAACAGGATCTTATTAATGGCATTCAATTTTCATTTAACAGGACTTATTTTATGGCCTTTAATAGTCATTTAACAGGACTTATTTACTCACCTTTAATAACTATTTAACAGGACTAATTAATTGCCTTTAATAGTCATTTAGCAGGATGCATTTAATGGCCTTTAATAACCATTTGACAGTACTTATTTAATGGTCATTAAGAGCCATTTAACTTGACTTATTTTTAGGCCATTAAAAGTCGTTTAACACCACATATTTATTGCCTTTAACAGGATGTATTTAATGTTATCTAATAGCCATTCAACAGGACTTATGTAATGGCCTTTAATAGCCATTTAACAGGACTTACTGTTTGGCTTTTAATACCTATTTAACAGGACTTATTTAATGGCCTTTAATAGCTATTTAACAGGATGTATTATTGTCACTTAATAGCCATTTAACATGATTTATTTAATTGCCTTTAATTGTCATTTAACATGACTTAATTAATGGCTTTTAATAACTATTTAACAGTACTTATATAATGGCCTTTAATAGCTATTTAACAGTACTTATATAATGACATTTAATATTCACTTAACACGACTTATTTAATTGCCTTTTATAGTCATTTAACAGGATGTATTTAATGGTCCTCAATAGCCATTTAACAGGACTTAATTAATGGCCTTTAATAGCTATTTAACAGTACTTATTTTAATGGCATTTAATATTCATTTAACACGACTTATTTAATGACCTTTAATAACCATTTAACATGATGTATTTATTTGAATTTAATAGTCATTTATCAGGATGTGTTTAATGGTCATTAATAGCCATTTACCAGGACTCATTTAATAGCCTTAATTCGCCATTTAACAGGACTTATTTAATGGTCTTTAATAGCCGTTTACTATGACTTAATCAATGGCCATTAATATCTATTTAACAGTAATTATTTAATGCCATTTAATAGTCATTTAACTGGACTTTTTTAATGGCCTTTAATAGCCATTTAACTTGATGTATTTAATGGCTTTTTATAGCCATTTAACAGGAATTATTTAAAGGCCTTTAATATCCATTTAACAGGATGTATTTAATGGCCTCTAATAGCCATTTAACAGGGCTTGTGTAATGGCTTTTAATAGTCGTTTAAGAGGATATATTTAGTGGTCATGAATAGCCATTTAACATGACGTATTTTAATGTCATTAATAGCCATTTAACAGGATTTATTTTAAGTCCTTTAATAGCCATTTAACATAGCGTTTAATGGTTTTGAGTAGCCATTTAATAGGAGGTATTTAATGACCTTTAATAGACATTTAACAGGACTTATTTAAGTCTTCAATAGCCACTTAACTGGACTTATTTAATGAACTTTTATAGTCATTTAACAGGACTTATTTAATGAACTTTTATAGCCATTTAATAGGACTTATTTAGTAGTCTTCAATAGCAAATTAACAGGACTTATTTTATGGCCTTTAATAAAAATTCAGCAGCATTACAGATTTGTTCAGGTAAAGATCCATCCAGATTTATTAATTAAGCAAGCAGAGAGAGAACATTTACATTTTTGATGCCGCAAATTAGTACCAGATTGTCTATGAGCATAATTAACAGAAACTAAAAGACGAATCAAGTTCAGAATATGTTTGATGTACATGACATAAATTTAGTTACGAAATAATCCATGATACATATTGGTATTTGAGCCGAATTAACGCCATATTTTAGTTAGACATGGACCAGTAAGAGAATATTCACGCATAGATTTAACAGATTCGTTCCAAAAAAAACCTTTGCTCTGTTGTTAAAAATAGACAATAAATATGTGCCACATAATATATTTTAAACCAAAAGACAATTCCAAGAAGCAAAATCAAAAGACAATTCCAAGAAGCAAAACCAAAAGACAATTCCAAGAAGCAAAACCAAAGGACAATCCCAATAGTCAGAAATATAAGTTCTAGTTTCATAAATGTTCAATAAACATGCAGAACATCAATCAATACAAAGAAAGAATTTAATATATCTCATTGTATAGGAAACAGCAAACAAAAGTTATAAACATATGTCAGAAATATAAAGACACACACACACACACACACACACACACACACACACACATATATATATATATATATATATATATATATATATATATATATATATATATATATATATATATATATATATTGCAATTAATAACAGAAGGTGTGACTGAGTGTGTGTGATTAGGATTTTTAACGTAGCTTTAACAATTTTTCAGTCATATCGCTACGATGTCTGCAGTGTGGCAGTTTATAGTGATGTCTAGCACAGGGGCATCATGCCGCAGACATGTAGCATGATGGCGCACTCAGACACAGTATCCTGACACTAGACCGAGCAGTCCTAACACTAACCTCTTAATGCTGAGCGCCTAGCGAGGTAGCTGTTAGTACCATTTTGTAAGTCTTTGGTATGACTCGGTCGGGGTTCGAGCCCACGACCTCCCGCTTCCGAGGCGGACGCTCTAACCACTAGGCCACCGGAGCGGTTAGGTGTGAATGAAGAGCTCTAAAAAGATACACACAAATTTACGCATTAAACTAAAATATGAAGAAATATCTATCTGTTCGAAAACACAGATATCACCTGGTGGCGTGCATAACTACTACATAAAGAAAGATATCTCAATTTTATCGGAAAAAAATGAATCGTTAGAAAGAGGATCCTGTATATTATTTTAGTGCACCTGTGTTACTAATTTAAAAAGAAGTAAATTAGAATGAGAATTGATCATATATTATCCTAATGACACCAAATAAATATGCTGAAGCAAATCTTAAGCATGGCATACACAGCAATGTTAGACATGAAATATTCGACTTGTCTAGGTCATTCATTATGTACCTAAAACCCAACAATTTGTATGACTTCATCATGTGAAAAACATTAGGCCAACAATAAGTAAATACAAGCACTCGAAGAACATTTTGGAATCACAAAAGTACATTTAATGGAACTCTAGAAGTATATTTAGAAGTGCCAATCCATTTTAAAACTGTCATTTGGCAGCATAAAACAAATAATAATTCCTCAAGAGTCGATTTACGTCCATTACAACAAAAATTGACAGAGGACATATCAGTGCATAAGAACTCCATTGTGCAAAGAGAGATATCGTATCTACTTTTGTAAAACTGCTGGTATGTCTGATTAGAGATCAAAATCAAAAAGATATATAGAGTATTTGCATTTGATCTAAATATGTGGTTAAAATGAATGAGAAAAAAAAATACTTTGTGCAATTTATTTTGAAATGGTTACTCTGGAAGATAAGAAACGTATTTCCCACCATGCAAAGAAAATGAATTCAAGCGCCATTTAAAAAGTTTTTTTCATTTGATGTTTCAGCTTATTCTTCTCTCATTTTATATTTTCAAGCACGTTTTTCGGAAACTTTATAATAAATTACAACTATACATTTTACAATTTTCACGAAGATCCTACATGACAGTGTTGTTTATTTGCACTCTAATCCAAACAGCTATCCGGTAATCACTGAATACTGACATGGTTAGGCTGGTTACCTGTTTTGCATCTGGTCGTCTTCACAGTCGTCTATCACATAAAAATATATCAGTTTAATGGTGTACACTAATAAGTAATTTAACCATTTGGTTAGTTTATTTACTGAATATTTTACATTCATATTGTTGCCTCTGTAAGTCCACTTTTTGTTATAAGGTCTTGTTATACATATATGTTGGAGAGCACAATGAGAACAAAGTCATACACAAGTTTCACATTCAGTCAAAGTTATGTACAAATTTGTCTTTCACAGCTTTTAACACCCAATATAATCAGGTTATGAAGCTCGCCATATGCAAAGCTAAGGCTATTTAAATGTTAGATAACAGCACTGTGTGAGTATTAAACAAAGTGATGATTTCTCAAACTGCCATGAGATATCGAATTTAAGAACTAATCTGATTCCTAGCTTCAACCGATTAAAAAAGCCTCCAGTATTAATTTGTTTTTGTTTAATTTTATTATGCTTCTATGTTAAATACTTTTATGTACATAGAAAATATCCTGTGTAAAATATATGGATAGTTCCTTTTGGTTGAACGTGTCTGGTTTGAACACAATGATCAAACGTTTTGAACATCCATATCCAGGGTTACTTTTGTTTTGTTTGTTGTATTTGCAACTCACTTGTTCAATATATGCAACAACAATGTATATTTTATTTTATGATATCGGTAAAAGTTTTGAGATGTAGTCCAATTGTGATATTCTTTCTTTTCCTTGCGACATGATTACTTATTTTATAAGCAGTTTGATTTGTTTGTATTCGTATCATCACGATTTCAAACTGAATTGATGTGTTGCTGATATTTTGTGACTTGCATTTAAACAGGTACTCCACAAGTTAATGGAATACAAACGATAAATGAATATTGTATTATATTGTATGTGTAATGATTCATTATGAAGATCCGGCATTTGGAACACTCCTCATATTCTAATCGTATTTCACAAATATCTTCATATTAAGAGTTCTTGGTGCCAAAAGTTGTGTCCTATGGAATAGTGGAAAGTTACTTTAAGAAAGAAATCTTCAGAAAAAGCAGCATGTCTATATGATCTTCCATGCATCATTAATCATATATTGCTAAAGCTGCATTCACAGAAAACTGATGAAAATTGCAGGTCAGGTGGAAAAGTTGCACAAACTCACTGCACCCACCAAGAATTGTGCATGGCTTGTTGGCAAACGCATGTTCCTAAAGCTCTCTATGTCTGCGACCTTGATCTTCAAGATGGAAACAAAACATTGAGATGTGACACAAGACTTTATGTACCAAAATAACAGATTATATGACAATCTCGTGTCTTTTTTCCTACCAATAACCTTGATCTTAGAGCTACAAGGCAGACAGAAGCATCATAAAGTGTAGAACTGGATACATTTACATCAAATATATGAAGTTGTTAAAAAGTGACAGCTAAGATAAGGTACCAGACTACTGACATTCTTTAATCTTTTGGGCAGAGTATATGACTATCAATTCACGAGAAGCTATCAAGTCCACATATACAACAGGTTAAAGGTGACTATTCATATTACCAATTTTACACTTGGAAACCCCAGATTGTTGCCAATCGATTTTGCATTACTTGGATTTGCAGTTTCTTTCAATCTTTTGAACAATCTCCTGTGTATCTACTTCCATAGGGATATGCCTGATATGTAAATAATCATAACCTTGGCTTCAGTCTCTCGTATGTTTGGGCGGGGGGGGGGGCTTTGTCACCTTTGCCAAGTCACTTTTAACAGAGGTTCGTTTTTCTTTGGGTACAGAATGTAAGGTCCCTAGCCCCCCCCCCCTTTTTGTAACGCATTTATGCTATCTTTATTTATGCCATGAGTTTTTAAGGTTGTCAGTATATCGGCATGTCTGAGCATGCATGATTGTCCCCAAAGTCTATTTGTTGGCAGCCCCGGGGTGGTTAGCCAATAGCCTTTGCTCAATTCCTCCCCTTGCAACCTTGTCGCGAAGTAGGTGTTAAACTTGGCCTCTTTGTTATGGTACTGGGACTGCTTGACTAGGCCGTGTGAGCTCATTTCACTCAGATGTCACTGATATGGTACTGGGACTGCTTGACTTGGCCGTGTGAGCTCATTTCACTCAGATGTCACTTATGTGGTACTGGGACTGCTTGACTTGGCCGTGTGAGCTCATTTAACTAAGATGTCAGTGACATGGTACTGGGACTGCTTCATTAGACCATGTGACCTCATTTAACTCAGATGTCAATGACATGGTACTGAGACTGTTTCATCAGACCATGTGAGCTCATTTCACTCACAAGTCACTGACGAGGTACTGGGACTGCTTCATTAGACCATGTGAGCTCATTTCACTCAGATGTCAATGACACCTTGAAAGTGACTTTCAAAAGTATGAAGAGTGTTCACTCTGCTCTAAGTCTCAAACAAATATTCTTCTAATAGTAGTTGGACGCACAGGTATGTATTCTACAAATTCAAAGTTCACTTGACTATGGTAATTAGATTGTCTTCTCTATATGTCATGTACACTTTAAGGTCAAATTCAAGGAGAAGAAAGTCTTAACCCTTCACCGGCACAATGTGAACGAACAACTGGTTGAATATTATCCAGCATAGAAAAATCATCGTCAAAAGGAGAAAATTTTGCAATAAATCTAAGAAGAGGCAGAAACATTCAGATTAAATTAAAAGAACACACATTTTCTTGCTTATAATGTTTTAAGTCTCGTTAGACTCAAAACAAACGAGGCTTCTGTTAGGAAGATATTTTCATACATATGCGTTTGCTGGTCATCAGTGCTCAATCCAAACTGCAAAGTTGAGCACAACCACAAATCAAAACTAAATAACAAGAAAAACATAGAAGAGGAAAAGAAAAGGGAGAAGAATAAATGTGTTTACAAACATGCTTAAAAATAACGTTCAAGCTGCAATATGTGTAATGATTATTTACCGAAGGGTAGGCTCTTCTTCAAGTTACTCCCATCGCTTTTGTCAATATTTCAAGACATGTTATTTGTATGCTAAGGACAGATCGAAACCGATTGACGTGTTCGACCCATTCAAAGTCGCTTTAGAAAATTCATTCAGAGCGAGGAGTCAATCTTCCAATAAAAAGAGAGCGCCGCGTGACCTCACACGTATTATATAATCGCACGGCGTCCGTCCGCAGTGATATTTAAAGGATGGCGGGAACTAAGAAGACGATTCATTGATGTGCGCGTGCGGTGGAGACGATGAGTGATGGTATGACAGCTATTAAAACAACCACGGCATGCTTCCAGAAGAGAATGATTTTAATTGGAATTTATCCGATTTTTCTTTCTTTTCGCACGAATTTGTACCAGCACCAGTACCTTCACCGCCTTCTCCTTCATTATCTTGGGTAGGGGATTTTAAACAGAGATAGAAGGAAGAACAAGATAATTGTTTCCACAGCAGACAGAAGCAGACCGAGACTTTGTCATTCAATAACAACTGCAAAAGAGGAAAAAAGAAGACGAGAAGAAGAAAAGAAGAGAAAGGGCCAAGGAGCAGGGGAGAAGAATTATGGTAAAGTCAAACATTGACTGTGTTACTAGACATTTGGCATGGTTCAGGTATTTGAGACAAATGTAAATCATAATTCTCTACTCGATCCAAGCAGAAGAGGCCTTCTAATGCCAAGGATTCCAACTCAACTACCACTACCTCTGTGTTCACTACGAATAATGGGTGAGCAGCAGTAGTGACCAGTACCAAATCATCCACAGTAGCACAAGAAGAAGTAAAAGAAAGGAAGGCCATCGTGTCCAGTCCTTTTCAGGGACACCCCTTCTCTAGAAAAGAAAAACTACTCAAAGATTGCCAAATAAAGTAAATCTTAAATCCTTTTTCCCATCATGTTTGAATGATGTACGCATTTTAGCGCGTGTCTGTGTCTATAAAAAATCAAGATCAAGAGGCACTTTTTTTCTTTTGCTATTTGCTCGTCTTTTTAAATCGCAATTAAATTTCGCAACATATCACCAAAAGTCAATTTTCTTCGTCTTTCACCCTCTGTCGCTCCTTTTGAATTTCTTCCCCGGCAAAGGTTCTTCCTAATTTTCACTTCTCGTCTTCTTTTCATGTCTTCCTTCACGGGTATGGGTTCTTCATATTCGCAAAATATCTCCTCTAGTTTCCTTGATTGAGTATCATTTTTCTTAGGACACATACAAAATTAAGGTCCTTTCTCCTGACAATGACAACATGTATCTTGACCTGTGTCTCTCTTATATCATGTATTTCCTTTGCTTAAATGATGTGGGCATTCTCGAGCCCAATGTCTTTTTCTCCGGACAGATATAGCTGGTATCTTAACTTTTATCACGTGAGGAGGAGTAGTCCGTCGTTTTCTCTGACGCCCTCAAAGCTCAGTCTATGTTGGCTCTTCCATCATGACTGTTTGAGAGTTGAATGAATACTATGACTTTAAGACACCCTTTAAATTGTGACCTGAGGCGTGTAAATCTAGACAAATGAAATTTTGCAATCAAGATGAAACGATCGCAAAAATACAAAGAGAAAATGGAAAAATTTAATTGGCCACGACGTGAAATAGCGCCTCGTACACAGCTGTAAGTGTTAGCTCAGAACTATGACAGTGATTTCGAAGACGACATGAGCAACCCGAGGCCAGTGGTGTTTACTCCAAGACGACCAGTATTTACCGAAATTATTACCACATTAGAGTGGAACAAACATTTACTTCCAGAAAATTTCAAACCGCGGCCTAAACATACAATGTGAAATTGAACGAGCTCAAACCCGTTGTGTCACCCCAGAAAGCAACAGCTTTCATCAGCGATTTGTGGTATTCCTTATTAACAAACACTGAAACGCAAATGCCAAGCCAAAGAAGACGATAGTCTGAGACCTGACATTTCTCAAGTCGAGACTTGACATTTTTCACGAAAATTTGAAGTTGGTGTCAGCAGCCTGTCCCAATTAATAGCTTCCAAAGTTATCAATAATATTCAACATGTTCAGCACTGCAACTACGAATGACACATCTCTGATGGCAAAGCTTCACTTTACATGACACACTGTTTCCACTCTAAAAGGTAGCGGAAAACGCAGAAAAGTAATATTAGTGGACGATACCAAACGCATATTAATAACTTCCAAGACCAGATGTGTCTAGACCGTGCGGAAATACCGAATAATGGAAAATACCCTGGATGAGCATTCGACAATCTGACCGAGCCAAACAAAGGAGACAAGCGGAAATCCTTTTACAGCAGTCAGGCCTATCGAAAGACCGTTGCATTTCTGCCTACTCTACGTGACAGCCCACGCTCGCTTAAAATGGCACAAAACCTGTTAGGATTCCTGTTAGGAGATCGTGTCCTGTACTTTGACAGGGATATCGAACCAGTGGTCAACTTTGGTGTGCTGAAAGGAGCTCTACAGTCGGGAGACTATTAGCAGTTTAGCGTGACTGCCTACTGGCAGTACAAAATTGTACGGTTGCATAACCACCAGATCTTCACTCTGTAGAAAAACAAGTTTCAAATCATGTACCAGAAGCAAATGAACGTCCAAAGCAATTTACGTTTCCGTAAGGACATACTGATATCGCATGGTATATAAAAGAGAAACATTTCCAAGACTGACACTTCATTTACGAGTAGAAACACAGAACTAAAAAAGGAACGATTCCACACATTCAAGAGCGAACGAAGAATTCAATTTTAATGAGAAACTCGAGTGCTATCATGTGCCTTTCGTTACGAGTCTATGCTCTTAAAATAAATATCAGAAAAGAGTGAAAGACAGCAAGCTTTGTAAAAATTTAGCAAATAATTTATGTCTCTAGAATACGAAGTAAAAATGAGAAAAAAAGAACTTGCGGTATTGCTAATGAAATTCCAAAGTAATCCAAGAATTACAGGCACAAGTCCTGATAATTAAATTCCTGACTAAAACTCAGTACAAGTCCAGACGAAATAAAAAAAAAGATGATGACGTGTCTGTTATAGCTTATAAAGAGTTGAAAGGTCAACAGTCTATTGTTGAATCACAGTAATATAATTTCAGGTTTGAATTCAGTATACATTCCAGTGACTGACTCTATCCAAGAATTTTATCAGATAACTTTTGTATTTCCAGAGACAATAATAATTCAAATCAATAATCTGAAGAGAAAAAAAATAATCTCATCTGGACACAACATAATACAGCTTGAAAGTGATAGATGTTAAAGCACGAATGGCCAAGTCCTCACAATTACAAGATAATATAGTTCTCTGCTTGACCTCATGTCACAATTGGCATTTCTAAAAAAGCATTACCTAATGGAAAATTACCTTGCAGAATCATCATGGTGTTTACAAAATAAAAACATTGACATGTAAAATTCACTTAGGAAATTACAAAACTTTCATTCAAATAAACTTATTTACTTCTTCTATTAATAATGATCCTAATATTTAACCCATACACACAGATAATATTTCAGCTATGTATTGTTTACAATGAATAAAATAAAAAGAGTCATTCAGATCAAGCAGAAATGAACTCAGTTTTGGACAAGGTCAAGTCCAACTTACAATAGTATATTACAACAGCATGAAATGAAATATAACAAAATTAAAACTTACAAAAAAGCCATTAACATAAATATACATAACACTTTTGATAGTATTGGCGCCATACACTGCGATATTATCGATGCAGCACTTCGCTACTACTACTACCACGACGAAAAGTGATGCGTCTACCACACTATGAATGCGAAAGCGATGCTCGTCATTACCGTATACATTGTCTAGTCTGGTCTCACTGGATAGTTTCGTATTTTGACACCTACCTAATTTTTAAGGTAGAAGGCATGAAACTTATTTTCATAAGTCTAGCATTTATAAATTCACACAGAAGCTAAATCTGTAATGTGGTTTAGATTTACATTGAACATGGGTTGGCATGGTTGGAGACTGCTTGTCACAGTTAGACTAGCACTGGGGATCAAATGCAACCTTAAGAACCTGTGTCATTTTTCCAGACTTGTCAAATGTGATTCACTGAGCCATAAATCATTTCCTTTTTTACCTCCATGTATGACATAGTTAGGTATTCCAAACATACACTTTCTATAGATTTGGTAGCACTTAATCATAGTAGAAGAAGGGAATTAACTCAACATTGTTAGTGTTACCAGGTATTGCTTCTGATCCATTCTGCTAATGTACAACAACATCCTTATAAATTTCATACAAGGTGATTTAATTGAAGTATTTCACATATTTATTCAGTTTATCAATATTTTCAGTAGTACATACTTAGTATATTTTCCTAATTTGATGATGAGTGCCCTAATTTAATGCTTGTACATACATATCTACTCATGATGTAATGTTTCAATACAAAGATTTCATCTTATTACAGAAATTTAAGTTATAATGACCTATATATAAGAAGTTCAGGAATTTATTTTCTTGTAGGCCTCAAGGTGTATGGGAGCACACCTGCCGAAGTTATATTGCTAGCCAGGACAACGTCAAAAGATTTCCATGGGAGTCAGTCGCACCAATTATTGTGGAGCTTTCTCAGGAACAGATGTATCTGCATCAGCTTCATTGGAATTTTTGGTAAGTTTTGTGAAATGGATGTCGCTTTTTACGTTGTGTTATGCAAAGGTGACCTTCTTAATGTTATTAAAATACATTATCCATACATATTGTTTTAACAAAAGACGAGATAAATCTGGGTATAGAATTGCATTGTTTAAGTTTCCCAACTGATGTGGTTCAGTTTCCAAAGATTGGTCCATACATTGTATGCTACCTGATGAGTTGCCTCCCTTACAGTCTACCTCAGATTTCTCTGTTCTAGTATAGATTTGACCTTCTTCATGAAACCAGTGAGAGAGAGAGAGAGAGAGAGAGAGAGAGAGAGAGAGAGTGAGTTCTGGTCAAGTTATATATGCTGTGCATCTTTCAAATTTTATTAAGTACTTAACATGTACATTTGGCAGTTATTTTGAAAGAGAATCAGCTTGTGTTCTTTTACATCTTTTATTCACTTCATTTTAAGATTTTATAAATAGTACTTATTTATGTGAGATATCACTGATATCACCAGGCACTAACACTGTAGGATATATTAGCTATGAAAACTGATGACATTGACTTATAAGGAAATTGTATGTTTAAGTGTGGAAAGTAAAATGAAAGTATGAAGGTGTCTCATAGCTGTTGCTCTACATCATGGCTCTCGATCATCCACAACTGTCATACATGATAGGAAACAGACGATTGTGAATTTTACACATGATGAGGTTGCGTTTTATTTAGAATTGTCTAAAGTTTTGAAACTGAGAAGCGTTTTCCCTAATCCGACTGGCATATAAATTCTTAAGATCTCACTAAATAGTTTCGCATTTTGACACCTAATGTTTAAGACAGAAGGCATGAACCTAATTATTATAAGCCTAGCATTTATAAATTCACACAGAAGCTAAATCTGTAATGTGGTTTAGATTTACTTTGAGTTAGGCTTGAAAATGGGTTGGCTTGTTTGGTGACTGTCTGTCACAGTTAGACTAGCACTAGGGATCAAATGCATAACATGGGCGGCAAATGAACAGCCGACTTGTCTTACATATTTACCTATGTCTGCTACAGAGGTAAATATCTAAAAATCAAGATGGTTGAGGGGTGATAAAAAGTATGCTGATTTGTTATAGTACTAGTGAACTTTATTCATAGATAAGGTCCATACTAATTCTTTTAGCTGCCTTGTCACACACTCTGCACTGTTACTACCTTCCGTTAGTGGGACCCAAATAATATGCATCTACGTTCCTTTTGCATACCATGTTGTTTTAAAAAACCAGACTGGATAGGTGTCATACGTTGGACAACATCGTTTTCTCACTAGGATGTAAAATTGGAGAAGTAATATACAAGGATCGCCAAAAGATATCTACAAGGACGTTTGGGTCCGTCCTGTTGAGTAAAATCAATTTGTAGAACATGTTTCAAGTAATTCACAAGAGGAAACAAAAATCACTTGAACAAAGAAATTCTTTCCAATAACTTAACATTACAATATTTGGCTTTCAGATTTAATCACGAATCGTTATTTAAAATACAACACTTTAAATAATAACACGTTCAAAATATTTCAACAAAATAAACGCTCCTTGAAAAGGCTTAACACTTCGAATTAAACTAAAAGTACACAAAAGTGTTTGTAATTCATCTACATCTGATGTAAAGCAAATATAGTCCGTCAACATTTAATCACTCAGATTGTGCAATGAGGCTCTTTCAATTAATATGAATTTGTTGATTTGATTGTTTAGTAAGAATTCGACGCTAAAGAAATATATATCCTGAAAGCATCTACTTTCTCATGTTTGTCAACTTCAAACCTTTAAAGCCATTATCGATTTCATGCGAAGAAATGCTGTATCAACCCAGTTCAATAATTTGAGATGACAAGATCAGATCCCTTATGTTCTGCACGCACTATGTTCATTTTCTGCACCAACACAGGCTTGTAATCCAGTTGCAACATTGGAAGTGACTTATCTAGACAGCTATCTGTAACCTTTAGCACATGTAGATAGCGTGTATAGATGGCAAAAAGACACTTTGCATCTGTGCTGGCTTCGATTTGGTGGAGTGGCTTTGATAATTACGGATCGGATGGGGACTTTGTTGGATAGTTGCTTGGTGTTGGGATTTTGTTGTTCTCCGATGTATCTTATGATATGTCTTTTCTGTCTTCTTATTATTTGGATTGCTCGTATTTTTCTAATCTCCATGAATGCAGTTAGCTGTCAATCGGTTGAGTACCGTATTATAATGCAGCTTGCTCTTGGCCTTATAATTTGAAAGTCTCACCACATAACTCTTAATAACATTGTGATAATGCTTCTGTCAGTTAAGTTTTGGATTTGTGTTCCATTACATTTGATAAATAGTGTGATACTTCTGTCTGTATCCTGAAGCTGGGGATAGTTGGGATGTTGGATATGTGTCTTCAATAACTTGTCGGGAGAATTTTGTTGATGTATTGAGTTTTTATTCCTAGTAACGTTTGATTTAACCTGTTGGTTCTTGTGTTTCTGGTCTCTTTGCTTTCTTGTTGCCCATTGGTACTATCTTGTTTGCATTGTTTCGTTTCCTCTGAAGATTGTCTTTTGGAATTTTCCACTTGGAATTTTCCCGTCATAGGTTGCGCCCATTTTGCTGCTTGGTCTTTTGTCTGGCGATGGCGTCGAGGATTTTTTAACAGATAAGAACAGCTTTAAGTACTTTTCTACATCAAGCTTCTTTTCTCTAGATGGTCCTGGTATTTGCCGTTTATCACTTTGATATCTTTGCTTATTTGAGCTGGAATTTTAGAAATCTGTGTGTTCTTTCTAGTCACTCTAATCTTTGCTGATTCCTCATCCTCTTTCGCGATCTATTAAGTTGTGTTGACGAGTCTGTGGCTTTTGGTTCTGTTCATTATTCTTGGTTGGTATGCATTTACGGTTGTTAACTTTCTGGTGTTTCGCTACCTGGGCAACAGGTGAGAGATTCCTTCCCTACTTCTATGGCGTTTGGAATGTGTTGTTTGCCTTTGTTCCTTTGTTAGATCTGACTTGCTGTTGATTTACCACGTCCTATTTTTCCAATGATCTAGTTGAATATTCTTGATTTTGATTTCGAGTCTCATCATTGTATCAGAATGATATTGTCTCTATTAATTTGTTTCCTTTATTGCTGCTGTTCAATTTGCCGTTTCTCCATCGATGTTTTTCCTGGTGGATAAGTTTATACTGACTGTGGTTTCTGTTGGTCCGATTGGTGTGACCCCAAACATCATTTGTTTGTTTATTTTAAGACTGGTGATCTTCATTTAAGAAATGTCAAATATTCCTCCTGGTTGAGGTTCTTCTGTGCTGTTTCCACCTCCTGCTTTTAATGATTTTGGCGTTGATGCCACTGGGGGTGTATACACAATTTTTGGTTATAAAGTGAGCTCGGAGTGTACTACAGCAGGTGATAATGGTATTGCTAGTGTTGATCTAGAATATGACGCCACTGATGGAGTTGCTGGTGCCCCTGAGGGTGGGGTCACTGAAGCGTTGAAGTTGAGAGTCGAGTGAGATCTGCCGTCGAACTTAGGATTGATTCATATTGCCCAATGTGGATTGGGGGCACGGATATGAGATGAGTATTGAATGTTTGTGGTGATGCGATTGTTGATATTGTCGTAGTTACTATTCATCGTACGTCTAACTGCATTGCTGTTCCTAGCTGACTGACGTGAGACATTTCCTAATTATGGTTTTATCTTGATAAATATATTTCTTCTGAAATAAAGAATATATAGAATTTGGACTGTAAATTTTGTTGAATTGAACTTTATTACAATTTCTAAAGCGCTTCCGGTCCAGGGATAGCAAAAAATCTCACAGCGATTGCCATCGGCTTGGAAATTGTGAGGATTACAAACAATGAATGCTATTCTGATTCCTACATGCCTGTTTGTGGACCAGTTGCTCCGCAGGAATGCTTAGGCTCATTTGACGGGTCTAAATGAATTAATTCCTTACTGTTCAGGACGATTACAGCTCAGTTTGGATTGGGATTGAAATGAGTTTCAACTATATATATTGAAAAGTTTCCTAGTTCACAATTCCTAATTCCATAACTTCCTAATGTACAATTTCCTAAAATATACGGATGGAGTTGTATGCTTACATGGATTGATACTAATTTGGCTAACTAATAGCAACTGTATCAGATGACTAGGAGTAAAGTTATGATAAGATAACCTGAGACAAAAAGCTGGTACAACCACAAAAATATACTATTACACACGCAGTTTTACGCAAATAATTGCTACCTTGTATTGTTAGATTGAAAATTCACCCAGAGCCAAAAGACAGTGTTGGATTAATGTGGTGTTGAATGGTCAAAGATAGCTGCTAGGCGGCTGCTTGACCACTTCGGCAGGTCGGTACGCCACAGCGGGCTGCTAGGCGGGATGCTGAGCATCATCCGTAGTTCGATGCTGCCTGGCCGGCTGCTAGTACACGTCTGCTGGTCTATCTGTTTTGCGGGCTGAAATGTCTCTGTTGGATGAAATCTATAAAGCAAGTCGATTTGCTTTATGATGACCAGTGGTTAGTACGTGATGACGTTTCCACGGCGAGAACTCGAATGAATCGAATGAATGGAAAGGAAGCCAGACTGACTGACTGACTGACTGACTGACTGACTTTGCATTTAACTTCCTTTTGCACTTTGGGCATGTGCGACTGGTTAACGTGCACACCGTGGACTCCTCAATGTATTGGGGGTGTCAAAGCCACACACCTGCACTCGTTAATGAATACATTGTAAGTTTGGCAGTTGTGTCCGGCTTCAGGACAATAAAGTCCCACGGGACATAAGATGAGTGGGAAATTAAACCATCCACATACTGACCTTGATACAGCTAGTATCAATTTAAGATTGATATCCCACTCAAGACGCCACCCGGTTTCCGTTTTCGCGGTGGCAAATCCGGTTCCCCAGGAAAATGGAGCACATATGCAACTTTGGCTGCACTCTTGAAGCCCTTGCAAGGACTGTTTATTTTAAGTTGTTACTTCAAAGACTGCCTTCAGAAGATCTGAGATAATCCATGGTATTCTTCTATGGATTCTTGAAGCTCCTAGATCACTCAAATCAACTACAGTGCGTTTTTTATTGATTCAGCGAATACAAGTTCTTCCTGCCCTTCTAAATTGTGATGTGCAATGACGTTGTAGCATATCACTGTGGCTAGCGTAACTTGGCAACTTGTATAGTTCTCGCCTCTGGATCTGATGTTTCTTTATGCTTTCCTCAAGCTAGCTTCAGTAGGTGTTATCATATTCTAGCTGTTAGTAGTGACAGTTGGCCAGAACATTAATCCCAGCATTCTGGATATGTGATACTAGAGACTGTGAACAGGTTTGGTTCTGTTGTTTATCTTTCCATGTCTAACAGAGCTTGGACCAGTTCATGCCCCTGGATAAGGCACAATTGTTTAATCCCGTATCTCTAAAGATTACTAAAACAAGGGCAGAGTGGGAGAGCAGCCAGTTATGTAGCTGCGCTTGGTACTGTAAGCATCGCTGGTTTTGTTTTTGTGAAGATTTTAGCATTATTTTACATAATGTTTGTGCTTGTCTGTTCTTTGAACCCAAATGAAACAGTAGGAAGTGGTACATTAATGTCCACTTCATGATTCCTTGTTTTCCAGACAACCGATGATCTTCAATATGTTCAATGGCAGCTGTTTTGTCACCTTCTGTATTCCCATCTTATTTGCTTCTTCTTCAAGATGTTTTAATCCTTTTCGGCATATATCGATTTCTTTTTAAGCAGAATCTGGCTGTTCATCTTCTATTTCTACTGGTTGGGCTGGTGTTCTTCGAAGGGTGGAGTGGGGTGGAAGAATAGGAGGTGTAGTAGGTTGTTATTCCATCCTCTCTTTCGTGACTCTTTCAAGAGTGCCTCTATTGTTTTTTTTTTAGAGAACTTTGATTCCCTCTTCCTGCCTCAGTCTTTTTTTTTTTTTTTCTTTATGGGGAGACGTTGGGGTGGAGTTTGTTTCCTTAGAGAGGTTTATTTTGATCAAGTTGATTTGGACTCCGATGCTCACGACGTTTCGCTGCTAAAGAGCTAAGTACAAATGATAACGATAATATTCACAAAACCATCTTTCTACTTTATAATCGTTTCTAGCTTACTCTCTATTTTGATAGTTTGTTCTAAGGAATATCCAAGCCAGCGTTGATGAAGAAAATACACACAATAATATCCACACACAATTTGAATCTGTTACATCAAATACAAAGCGCACTATCAAATAAACATAGGTAGGAAGTGTTTATAGACACAATGATATACCCTTACATAAAAATACACATTTGTTTGGTGAGACACAAGCACACACAAACACCCAGTCATAAAATATGTGAGGCAAATCGACGAGTCTCGTTTCTAAAGAACTGGAAAGCCCTGAAAATGACTGTTTTATTCTTGACGATTCTTCCTGATCGTCTTTAATTTCTGCGATGACGGCGCCGTCTCACTGGAAGTTTCTCAATAAGGTACTGCCTGCTTCTGCGAAAGGTGAAGGAAAAATCCATAGTGTCCACTCTGCATTCAAGATCACCTCCCTGTCTCTGTTGCCTTTGATGTGTTGCCTCTGCTGTTTCTGTTGCCTATACCTTTCCGTCCACTTTTCTTCTTCCTGCTTGACTTCTTCATGGAAAACTTCTTTAATGAGATCTTTTGCTATTTTTAAGATCCTCACGTTCTCCAGTTCTTCAGACTTTTGGATCAGGTTTTGCCTGATACGGTGCAAACTGTACGTGGGTTTCGTTTGGCTTTGCTAATTCGGAACTATTTTTATCTGCTCACGGGTCAACGATGGGTAGCCAGCCTTCTTTCTTTTCTTCTTGGATTTGGTTTGCATTTGACCCTTTGGGCATGCGAGACCAGTTAATGCCCACACCGTGGGTTACTTAATTTATCACGTGGGCGGGAATACGAGTCTCCTTCAACGTGCTTTAACGTGTGCACGGCACGCTTCTTGATTGACATGTCTGGCCGGTGAAAGGAGGGTGCGGGTGCATGAGCGGAGCATCCTGATACTCGAAGGCCTCCGATATCCATGGGTGAATTTTTGTTTTTCTCGTAACCAAAATTTGAATGTAACGTCTTGCTGGAATTTGGAAAATTAGAATATCGTGGTTAAAAGTAGCATGCTGAAAATAGTCAGATCCCTCATATCTAAAGCCTAATAATAACAACAATGGCTATTCTTTATTTTCAGTTTTAATTAGATCAAATATTGCTGCTTATGCATCCGGACCTGATGTTTTTAGGATTAAACCATCTCATATTATACTAATTGTAAGGTCAGCTCTTTGATACCAGTCGTTCGGATCAATGATTATGCTGTTTAAGCTCTACTTTTGTGTTATGATTAGCCTAATCGTATGGGGTTATACCACCTTATTATAATGTCTTAATTTTGGAGCCTAATCTCTTAACAAATGTTATTAGTTGCCGCATTGAGCAGCTGGGCCTGATACGCTTGGGGTTTGGACCACAGTATATTAGTAATTTGAGGGCTTATCGGTCTATTCCTAGTTTATGAATCCTTAGTTTTAATTGAGGGACCGTACCACTTACTTATAGAAGAGATGAAAGTTGGTAGGATGAGGTTCAGGTTCTAGATTGTAGAGCTTGTGTCAATTTCAATCAATGATTCAGTTACTACCTAATCCTGTGGTGTGTTTGGTGTTCCGAGCAATAATTAGTTGGTGACAACCTTTTATTAAATTGCATTGCTCATTGCCAATTTATCCACCCATCGGAATGATGAAGGAGAGGCAAGCCATGCTTTCCCCTCCGATTCAGGATCCACCTAAGCGCACAGGCGATGCCGGGCCCTCTATCAGCCAATTCACCCCCTCCAGTTGGGCCACACCGAGGGTGTACCCTTTTGCTGAATGATTTGGAGGTCTATATTGTGGTTTATATGGTGCTATATCTTACCTATTTTCCCAATTTCTGTAATGTAGCTTATGATGTTCATAATTCCGTTTCTGTTCGTAGCACTTGGCTTAAAGATGTCCGGGTAATTGCTGGGTAATCTTAATGCTTTGAGATTGGTTTATAGTTTCTTTCTCTGCATCTGGTATCTGGGACAGCTATTGAAGGCTTTCTGGAGTTGGGAAAATGGGCAGTTTAGTCCTCGTATTGCTACTTTAGGGAAATATGTTCCTACGCTTTCCCGTAGTAGTGTAACTCAAGTTTTTATTATGTTGGCTCTCTTCATGTCTAGGGGTTGTTGAGTTTGGGGAGCTGGATATTCCTGTTAATATTTTGCCTGATCAAGTACAATTTTCTGCTTTTCGTGCTGCTCTCCATTCTTCGTGATTTTTTCTTCTAATATAGCTATGTAGTTCTTGTGTGCTATGTTCCATTTCAATTGTATTGTCATCGATGAGCCTCGATTTAACCTCCTCATCTGCGCTCTCGTTGCCTATTATGTTTATGTGGGACGGTACCCACATCAATGATATTATGGTTACTCTATAATTTCCTAAGTATAGAGTTTAAAGAGTTCTCTCTACTAGTTGTATAAATGGAATCAAGTGATTTGAGCACAGTGAGGGCGTCACTAATTGGGGAAGTGGATGAATGTTACTAGTATCCATTTTAAGGCTTCCTTTATTGTTGTAGTTTGCTTGTATCAATTGTAGAGCTTCCTTTATTGATGTAGTTTGCTTGTATCCATTGTAGAGCTTCCTGTATTGCCAAATCGTCTGTTGTAAAAATGGAACTGCCATATGGTAGTCTCGCTCCCAGTGCTATTTCTTCACCCAGAATCATCACTGCTGCGTCCATTCTGTCGGTTTCTGTTGACTTTGTCCGCTTCAATAGATGTTTTGGGTATGAATAGTATCTTCTATTACGGAGTGGATATTTTATGTGAATTTTGGAGGCTGTTCTTCTTTGACTCCATAAGTAGTGGTCTCAAAGTTAATTAATGGTATTGAACATTTCCATGGAGCCGGATCTGTGTACTTTACCTGTTCGGTTTGAATCCTTCATAATCCTAGATCAGTTGATTGTTCCTGGATTGTTTTCGTCCAGGTACGTTTGGTACTAGTTTTCGGTCGAATGCTGTTTGCATCCCTCGATAATTTGTCTGGTGGTTTGTGCTGTATCATGTATCGATACTGTGGCCGCATATCTAAGAAGCATCTCTTTTCTTCTTAAGTCAAATGAGAGTTAATTTATTAGGATTCGAAGTTCTTCTCATGAGGTGTCCCTTTAGGTTCCGGTGCAGATGTTTAGCGATACTATCCCGTTTTTAAGAAGACTGTGGTTTTGCTGAGGCATATACTTGACATCTATAGTCTATTTTGGATCGGTGTAGGGATCTGTTTAGTGTCAACAGGGTCTTCTGATCCATTCCCTAATCCTTTAAGGTTCCTGAGGAGATTGAGATCTTGGTTGCACCTTCGAACTAATTTTGTTATGTACTGCTCCCAAGAGAGGTTTTCATCAAAATACATACCTAAAACTTGAGCTACTTTTTCGAATTGGATTAGTTTGGTATTTAACTACAGCTTAGGGTAATTGTGTGATAGTTTTCTTTAGGGTGAGAATAGGACTCCAATGGTTTTGTTTATGGAGATTTTGAGACCCCATTTATCAGCCAACTGATCCATTTTGCGTAGACTTAACGGATTCACTTTTTGTGTTTCCCGCTTTCTAGATACCGTTGTTGTCTGCGAACTATGACAATTCCACCTTAATATAGTCTAGACATTGCTCCAGGTCGTTAATCGTGACATTAAACAGAGTAGATTACATAAATCTTCCTTGAGGGGCTTCGTTCTCTAGTTCGAACGTTTCTGAGAGTTGATCCGCTACTCTGGTTTTGATTCTGCGACCGGTCAGGAAGTTGGATATCCATTTATGTAATTCCATAATGGTTAGGTTTTGCAAGAAGACCTTTAGTCCAGATTAGGTCATAAGCCTTCTCTAGGTCCAGGTATATGGCGATGAGGTTCCTATACTCTGTGAGTTAAATGCCAATTTGATAATAGATTCTAGCCTAAACAGTTGACACTGTATTACCAAACCCGCTCTGGTACTGTGATAATAAATTATTGCTTTCATGATTATGTTTCAGTCTATTATTAATAATGATTTCCATAATTTTGCAGATGCTTGTTAGTGATATGAGTCCATATGAGTTGATGTCAGTGTGGTCCTTGCCTGGTTTGGGTATGGGGATAACAATGGTCTGTTTCCACGAAGATAGAATCTCTCTTGTTCTCCATAATGAGTTGATCAGTTGTAGTATATAGCCTTCTCTATATTCTGTGGAATTGTTGGTTCTTTTAAATTTTATATCCTAATTTCTCTTCCCCTGGTGATGTAGTATTTTTACCTTGGAGTGTCTTCTTCCATTCATAAATCGCGAAGTCGATGTTAAGTGAGTTGTTAGTGTCTCCTTGATCGATGAATAATTGTGGGTATTTACTTTCTATTTGGATGATATGGTTCTGGAATTTAGTGGATTGATTCATGTCGCTGCTCATCCCTGCAAAGTGGGCGGCTAATTTGTTCCTGATTGGTTATTGCCCCTGGCATTTTTAAGGATATTTCGACTAGTTATCCTCTGATCGATCTTATTTTATCCCATACTGGTTTTGCAATTGCTGTGAAGTTCAGTGATGAGCAGAATTCAGATCAAGTTTTTGTTTTGCTGCAATAATAACCTTTTTGTCTTTTTTTCCTTAACTTGTAGTCAAAGTCCGATGCTAGTTTTGACCACCTGAATTTGAGGCTTTTTTCTTTTCTTTGAGAATTAACTTGCATTCCTCATTCAACCAAGGTACCGATTGTTTTGCACTTCAGTCCCTGGTTTTGGGGTCAGACTTTCTAGTACACTGCTTTATATTCCTCAAGCGCAGATGCGATGGGAAATATCTCTTAGATTCTTTAATGCGATTGAAAACACAACCCAGAGGGATAGAGAGAAATGGAAAAAACATGAATTTAATTCAGTGTCAATCACCCAAAAAACAACATACACCCATTTTTCAAAATTCAACATGCTTTTTCGCAACAAGAAGCTTCTCAAACACAAAAAAATACAAGTAAACAATTTTTAAACAGGAAACTATTTACAAGGTTGCCAACGTTGTGGAGTCAAACTTGACTTCCACTGAGTCATTTGACCATCAATGCACACAGCGTTTCCTAGCTAAAGACAAAATATAACCATAATGTTCACAAAACCATCTTTATACTTTATCATCGTTTTTATTGTGCTCACGATCAAAACAAGACTAAGTTGATGAAGAAAATGCAAACAATATTTGTCCATACACTATGGAATCTGTTCTTAAGATTACAGTCTCAACATCATTGAATCGAGTCGATAAGTCATTTCTACTCACAATGTCAATGAAGTCTTCTTCCAAAGGCGGGATCCGGAAGAATCGAAATACTCCATAATGTGATCGTTATCAAAGTAGACGGCGACCCAATGGGTTCCTGGTTGATGAATTTTGATGGTAATGATAATATAGGCTTGAATAAGTTTAAGCTTGCGATGAGGAAGTTCATATTTAGAACACAACACAGGATTCCAAGAAGCCGTGTACGAACTTTGCTTCAGAAGGTAACGAAATTCTCAGATATCAGTTTTTTCACAGGTAATAATGAATCATCAGTTCGATCCCGACTTTTTCTTTGAAAATGTCTATCAAGTAAGTGGCTTTACGTTTCGTCTCCGTACTCTGTGGAAAGATAACGTCAATGCGTTGGATCTCCAAAGACGTCAAAGGATGGGAGGAATGGTCACGCAAGTTTTGATACCAATGAATCAACACTGTCTCTTCGGAGATGAGGTTTCAAGTGTCATACAGATACTCTTCCAATTTTTCTTTTTGGCTCATCATCATCCATTTATCGCATCGAACCTGACTGGGATGATTACATCCAAAAGAATGTTTGTTGGTCAGAACTGTAATTTATTAAAGCCATGCGCTTCGCAAGAAAAGAGACTACATGTTCATTTTTTTCTGGCCATCTCTACATCATGACAGTTTCTTTGTCTTGTATATTTTCTTCTTGTTCTGCTTAAAGACATTCTCGTCCAAGGAGGCTTCGTGTTACAAAGAGTGCTCGTATTCTGCCATAGCATCTAATAGTCTAGAGAGCTTCTGAATTCCCATCTGAAGTTGGGTGGATTTTATAGGTTGGAAATGTGCCTCGTTGCTGCATTGGTCAGGAGTGAAATCAAAAGTCTACAAAGCATAACCTCCTGCATAAACGTCGTACGCAATGCCGTGACCGCTGTTGGTGTCTAACTGCCTCATGGCTTCATACCGAGACAAGTAAGATCTCAAGTAATGTTTTGTAGTTAGGTTCGAAGTGTCTGGTACACACGATCTGGTCATCTCGACTGACTTCTATCTCGGACACTAAATAGAATTTAAACTCGAAAGTATTTTGAGTGATGGCTCCTTTGAGGGCTTCATTGCTGACGATGCTGATAAAAGTATGGGTAACTGTCTTTGGAGAAAGATGATCTTCGAACTTGAACCGGAGTCCAGCGACAATCATGAAGGTCTTCACTTCCACTCGGATGCTTGACGGTCATTCTGTTCAAAGTGTGACTGATGTTGTTTCAAATACTTCGACACGGCGTACTTATAGTCGGGTTGCTTGGATGATGGTGTTTTACACGCTAGCATTGGCCATCAAATAAGAAACGGCACGCCTTCGATTTAGTCTCAGGCAGACATCCAGTCCGTTCAACTAATACCTGTCTTGCAATCACATGTCCAAATGCAAACGCTCCATCAGTTCAAAACTGCGCCTTTGTTAGATTTTTAAATACCACATCGTGAGCATTGCCATCTCCTATCATGGCTGTGCCGTTGATCTTCTCCAAAGTGGCAGGTTTCCATACCAAAGAAGCATCCAGATGCGTGTTCTAGGTTTTTCTCCGTACATCGAGAGATTTTCTAAGTACGCTTGGTAAGGGTAAATATCCGTGCTGCTGCCGACGACCAGTTTGTTATTCAAGTACAAGTCCACTTCGCTGAACAATATATTCGACAAATTGCTGACGACACTTTCTTCGGTGTCGCCGACTGGATTAAGTTGTCCGCTATGAGAACTTTGGCTTTCAGGTACATGTAATTGCTATTCACATCGATGTAATCGTTTTATCAAAGAGACTTCCCAAAACGCTTCGCGTGCCAATTAGATGGCCTTAGGTAATATGGCAATGAAACTGCACAAGGTGTTGTTGGAAAAACATCCATGGAACTATTACAGGGCAAAGTTAACTAAAATTGGTTAATCACAATGCGAGGGTTCTGCTTTCCTATAATGCTTTCGATGTCAGTGTCGTACACGTGATATTGTTTGGTCACTCGTTGTAATTCGGGAATGTAGAAAGTTCCTTTCAACACTTCAACATTCATGTCTTCCAATTTATAGACGCGAGGATTGCAGCCAGAGACACGAAACAATTCATTCGTCCAGTTAGGTAAATAACCTTTGTCGAACGGGCGTTTGGTTTTCCCAACCTCCCAAAGTTGACAGGTCACGTTTCTTTAAGGCTGTAAGGGTTGTTCCAAACAAGCAATCAAACACGACCACTTACTTAGTTGTCGGGAGTCACTTTTTCGAGGGCGCATCATATGCTCCGATGGTATGATTGATTAAAAGCTTTAGCCAGACACGTAAGACGTCGATGTACTTGAGAGTGTGTTGATGCATCAAATATTTCCATATGCGCTCTTTTAAAGTGTATTGGAAACGTTCCACGACACTGGCTTTTGTTTCGTGATTCTCAGTACTAAAAAAGTGACGTCTCTTATTCTTAAAATTTATGTTGGTAAGCTTGGCTTAGAAATTCGGTGCTTTTCTCTGTTTGCCATCGGAGAGGGTGACGATCACTTTGTTTCAACACCAGTTTTAACGCACGGACTAACTCCGAACTCCTTTTAGAATTAAAGGCACAACCCATTTGAATATGGAAAAGACGTCACAAAACAAATATTTGTAACCGCGATTCTACGTGGCCAAATGAGAGGCATCGGCTAAATTTGCTTCGCATTGATGATCGATGGCCTCCACTTTGGGTTGACTTCTGGAAAACGTTCGTCGAATTTGTTTGTGTAACTTGTTTGTGCTCGTTCTTATAACGCAGCATAGTGATGACAGTCTCCGTAACGTTAAATGTGATCTTCACTCCACACGTCTTTGATAATGCCTAAAATCCTTTGGGCAAAATCGGGAAGAAAGTTAAGTCTTCGAAAGATTTTTTTCACGTCTTCCTGGAAACTTGCTTCAGTGGGGGCAAAGAAAAAGATAGGTTCTTTGATGCACTTCTCGCAAGCTCCATGAGTGAGGCAGAAAATAGGAATGTGAATGCCTGTCTTTTGCATACATTTGAAATAAAAAGAGATTCAATCTACTTGTGTCTTCTTCTTGGTCTTCAAGTCTTCCTATTGTTGCTTTTTGTATTTTTGAATGTAGCATTGTTGTTTCCAGCCTATTATTTGATGACAATTCTACAGTTTTCTTTTTCCCTTGACATTATTGGTGCGAATAAGTTCTACCCCTCTTTTTGGTTTGCTTCTGTCCGATTTCGAATGATCTTCCAGGCGCTTTTCCTTTCTTGTCGGCATTCGTTCGACCCATGACGATGGCTCAAGCTAAGCACATCTGGTCTTGTAAGTTGTTAATTTGGACGATGCTGCGTTTGGTACAGCGAATGTCAACTAATAACACCTTTCTGCGTCCGCTCCCTCTCGGAGGGGAAACATGGGTCTTGTAAAGTATAGCTTTGCCATCGGTGATGTGAAATTGGATTTCTGTACGTGTTGAATTTTGTCAACGACTTTGGATAGTGTCAGTTCTGGCGGTGTGCTAAACTCGATCCAAACAGGTGATTTCAAGTTGTCGTGATGAATGGAGAGTCTCAAACTATCATTTCTTTGTCTTGGCATTGTTGTTTCAGTGTCTTTAACAAAAAATCGCACAAATCGGTGGTAAAAACTTCTACTTTGTGGGTGTGGTACTTCATACGTGAGCTATTTAAATTACACAGATTAATTATAAACCATGGTTCTAAATTATCTAGAGGAGAGTTTTTGCGTTTCTTGAGGGTGGTAATAATTTTCGGGTGCTATTCTAAACTATTTCTTGGAGGTAGGATCTCTTGGTATAGGGGTTGATGTGGAAGTTGTTGATTCAGGCTCATTAATGTGAATGGACACTAGTGCGACTGTATACTACAAATGACTTCACGCGCTGCTCTCTTCTGATTGGAAGAAAGACTCCTCGCTCTGACTGAATTTTGTAACGCTACTTTTGGTTGGTGAAGCATTCAATCTGTTTCGATCCGACGTTAGATCCTAACTTTGAAGAAAGTGTATATAAATTTTAATACTTCATAAATATTAAATTATTTTAAATTAGATTTGAATATTTCATAAAATAAAATTATTTAAAATTAGATTTAAATAAAATTATTATAACAAGGATAATCTATTATTATAAACTATAAAAAAACACAGTAACATATTCATTACCTACAAAAAGATTCATACTTGAATCTATATATTCATTTTACTATAAAAAATATCCATATCATTCCTCAAAGAGCATTTTCATTAAGATCAATACCTTCTGAAAATTAAAGATCATCTTCTAAATATATTGACCTATTGTTTAATTCCGATATTCATTCTACCGTTTCCACTTCTTCAAAGCCCGTTAGCTTTCCCAAATCTAGGAGTTTAGTACCTTTACATTTGTAAAAATTAAGAATAATTTGTTTTTGTTTTCATTTTAAAATTGAATTAAGTGCGAAAGAAAAAGTATTGACATAAAACATATCATCATTATGCTTGCCTTGATTAATAATTATTGTTATTATATTCTTCACTCTTTTGTTAGAAAAATATTATGCTGTGGATTTTATTACCTGTATAATAAAATTCCTTTTGCTTTATTTGTTTAGTCCGTTTTAATAATTATTATTATTTCTTTCTTTTAGCTTCTACTGTTAAAAAAGTATTTTAAAAAATAAATACATAATATTTTTAAAAAGGGATAAATCATATTTTTCAGAAAGTATAAATACATGTTTGTTTTATTCATTTTAATCTAAGTATGATTATTAAATCTTTCAGAGATGATCCTGAAAATTTTAAACCTATCCATAAAAGTAAATCGCAAATTATTTTTCAGTTGAATTAAATACAGAATTAGATATCTTTTAAACAGAGGATTGGGAAGTTTGTTTAATGGCTTTTTAAAACAAAAACACGTTATCAATACCTGATAATATTTGTGCAGATGTATTTTGTAATTTAATTGATTTGTAAGATAAAAGTCAAATTTTAAATGAAATTGTTATTAAAAAATCAGGGTTAGTACACAATTATTATATTTCACATAGCTTTGGACTGAAAAACAAATATTAAAAGGCAATTAGTTTGCAATCTTCGTTAGAATTAAATTAAATACAATTTGTGCAGAGGTACAATTAGGATTGGCGTTAGAATTCAGAAAACGATAAGTCTTCAGTTAATACAGAAAGTCATAATAATTTAATTCGGCAAACTTTTATGTGGAAATCGGAATTACTTTCATGTTCAGGAAATAATTCTTTAATTCAAAATGCTACAGATCAACAAGAATCAGCTTTGAAAATATTAACTATTAAAATCGAAGTTCTCTGAAAGAAGAATTCAACTACTAGTTGTAAATGATTTAAAGGGGCTCAAATGCTTACATTTTCATAAATGTTACTTTGCATCCGTTTTCTCTTTCTGATTCAAAATGCCGAAAATTTTAAATTAAGTTCTTGTTCAATCAATAAGGTTGAAAATCGCGTTTAAAGACGGACAAGCTTCGATGTACGTTGAGCTATCTTCGGGTAAAAGATAGCGCTTGACTAAGCTAATATAATCACGTGACAAATCAACATAGCAACCTGAGGCGTAACAGCATGAGAGTGGATGTTGATGCTTGCAGTTAATTTATGTGATAACAAAAGACTATGTACTGCTGTCGCCGATGGGATGAAATAGTTTTAATACACAGTAATGTACTCTCCTTAAAGCAAAAGTAGCTTTTATATGCAATTTTAGAGCAGTGGATAAAGCAAGAAATTTGTTATGCAACGCGATCATGGGCGAGATCATCTAAAAGCGTTACCGAATTATAGGTAATGTTATAACATCTCTCTCTCTCTCTCTCTCTCGTAAAGTAAAATGAACACAACAATGATTCTTTTCTGCTTATTTATATGGCACATACCTATTCATCCAAACTTCACCCATAATACAAGTTTAACATTAATAAGTGAGGCTTTATAGGAACTTTGTACAAACAAATAAGACAGAAGGATCCACGTAAGACAGATGGATCCACAAACATAGACGGACAAAGTATACCGACAACAAAACAGATAGATCCACGTAAGACAGATAGATCCACAAACATAGACGGACAAAGTATACCGACAACAAGTAAGACAGATGGATCCACAAACATAGACGGACAAAGTACACCGACAACAAGTAAGACAGATAGATCCACGTAAGACAGATAGATCCACAAACATAGACTGACAAAGTATACTGACAACAAGTAAGACAGATGGATCCACAAACATAGACGGACAAAGTATACCGACAACAAGTAAGACAGATGGATCCACAAACATAGACGGACAAAATATACCGCCAACAAGTAAGACAGATGGATCCACAAACATAGACGGACAAAGTATACCGACAACAAGTAAGACAGATAGATCCACGTAAGACAGATAGATCCACGTAAGACAGATAGATCCACAAACATAGACGGACAAAGTATACCGACAACAAGTAAGACAGATAGATCCACGTAAGACAGATAGATCCGCGTAAGACAGATAGATCCACAAACATAGACGGACAAAGTATACCGACAACAGGTAAGACAGATGGATCCACAAACACAGACGGACAAAATATACCGCCAACAAGACAGATGGATCCACAAACATAGACAGACAAAGTATACCGCTAACAAGTACGACAGATGGATCCACAAACATAGACAGACAAAGTATACCGCCAACAAATAAGACAGATAGATTCACAAACATAGACGGACAAAGAATACTGCCAACAAGTAAGACAGATGGATCAACAAACATAAAGTATACTGCCAACTTAATGGCATGAAAGTATAATTGGAGATTTTTTCACAAGTAGCTACTCTTGATACCTTTCAAAACAATTAAGTGAATTATCAAGAAATAAACGAAACATACTTTAAATGAGCAAGTATCGATACAAGGCTCAGATTGGAATAACAGTTAGAAAAATAATATTCTGCATGTTAAACTTAGAGTTGGACAATTTTACCGACAAAAATACGAATTTCCGGCCTTCAGATAGCTTGAAAAAAATTTCGTTCTAATTTGTGGAAAAGATCGTATTATATCCTATTATAATAGTTGAAAACAATTAGCTACCTTTAGGTAAGTGAGACAAAAATTCTGGTTTTAAAAACATTCCAAGAGGCTTCTCTCCCTCAAAACCAAAATAAATGATTGGTCCCTTAGTAAGCAGTTTCATTGAGCTCCATATATATAGCGATTGTAGAATATGCAATATATTTTTCTTCTATTAGTAAAGTTTTATTTTAATTTCCATAACACTTTTAAAAATATTAAAATTTGTTTCTACCTTTGCCAGAGATGCTTCGTTGCTATACAAAACATCAGTAACTAAAATAATCGCATTGAACACTTCTTGAAAATTTATAACATTAAATGAAGTGGTTTTGAAGAAGGTGTGAAAATTATGTTTCTCACGTGACTGTCATGGGAACCAAGATATACTCATTTGTTTGTAGATTGTGACATAAATAAACATTCCTCCAATACTTTTATTACAATTTTAATAGTGTATTTTGGTGGGGGTGTAAAAATATATGATCTACCTGGTTACTATGGAGTGTTAATGGTTGCTATAGAAACTATCAAAAATAGAACTTGTCTAAAGCACTCCTGGTATGTTTAACCAAATATTTCTTTAGATGTCAAAGTAAATCATTGCTCTGATATGCTGTGGAAACTAAAATTCTGTCACTTCATTAGTTCATGCAGGACAGATGATAAATGCAATATGTATGATGCTGTATGTGACATGTCAAGCTCTCGATGAAGAACCATATTATCATATTCTAAGATTTTTTTTATAAACATGTTCATGTGAAGAGTTGGTTGACAGCAACATTTGTGTCGTATTGAAATTAATGGAAAGTTATTTTAAGAAAGAAACCTTGAGATAAACAGGCATGATCTTCCTTTTTCTATATTATTCAGACCATATCATTATTACCCCTATATCATTATTAACCCTATATCATTATTACCCCTATATCATTATTAACCCTATATCATTATTAACCTTATATCTTTATTAACCTTATATCATTGTAGCCACAGGAACAGGAAACATCTACAAAAATTCCATGACGATGATGACTAAGTTGGACATATTCAAAGCACCCATTATTTCACATTTTGTCACACGGATTTATGGTAAAAACGTAGAAAAAAAACCTCTCAAACTCTACAGCTTTGATCTTGAAGATGGCTGTAAAATAATCAGCTATGACACAACCTCAGCTATTTAAGTAATAAGAGTACTACTTGGTACATTATACGCCCATCTTGTGTCCTTCTTCGCTACCAATGATAAAGTGTGGAGCTGGAAAAAATTTGAAATATATGAAGTACATGTAGTTAAGAAATACGGCCTAGATAAGGAGGCAGGTCACTAACTTCCATTGTTTTTTACCTAAACATTTAGGGTAGAGGTTATGACTATGAATACAAGTGACGTTATCGAATCCATCAGGACTTAACAACATTGATTAAAATGGACAGAGGATGCTGATTTATAGTTTCTGGCTGTGACCTTAAGTTTGAGAGTGAAGTCGTTGCTATGGTATCCTTTTTATGATATATAACTAGTTCAGGTTTCATTTAATTATATTAAATGTTTTAAAAGGTATCGTCCAGAATATGTACAAAATTACATAATTACATTTTTCCTCGCCTTGCTGTGAGCTTAACTTAGTGGCCGAGGATCTGTATATAACGACAAACCATCTAGTCATTATATTCATCGGTACAGTTTCATGAAAACTCTCCAGCTGTCACAAAGATATGGGTTGAACAAGAAAATAATATGTATGGACAAACAATGTGCTAACATAATATGCCTAATTTAAGATGGCTGTAAAGTATACACAAGTAGCCATATCCTAATTTAAGATGGCTGTAAAGTATACACAAATAGCCATATCCTAATTTAGGCATTCAGTTTCATCGCTCTAAATGTGGGGTTTTAGTTCAAGACATGGCAAAAAATATATGCATCTTGGCATGTAACTATAACTTTGTGATTAAGATTATGATGTTAAATTGTACAGTGATATATAACTAGTTTTTGTGGTTTTAAGGTTATGATGTTAACTTGTACAGTGATAGAGAACTACTTTTTGTGGTTTTAAGATTATGATGTTAAATTGTACAGTGATAGAGAACTACTTTTTGTGGTTTTAAGATTATGATGTTAAATTGTACAGTGATATATAACTACTTTTTGTGGTTTTAAGATTATGATGTTAAATTGTACAGTGATAACTACTTTTAGTGGTTTTAAGATGCCAAGATATCACAAGAACGTAACCTTGATGTCACTGTGAAGTTAACTTTGCATATATGATCTTGATAGTGGTACAGGTCACACCTTCCATCACTGAAGTTAACTTTGCATATATGATCTTGATAGCGGTACAGTAGGACACACCTTCCATCACATTTTATTTTCATTACTTAAACAGCTTCTGAACTACAGCTCAATCGTGAAGAAAGAAAAAAAACATTTATTTTTTAAATTGAATCATAAAAGTGATTTGTGATATGATGTTAGGTCATGATACATGAATCTCAATATTTTTCTGTCCTTGAGAATATCTGATCTTGAGGCTAGACAAAAGAATAGACGTTAACATATGATCTAAAACTTTATAAAAATGATATTAAAAATAAATGATTCAAAAGTGATGATTTAAACATAAGCCCTATCAAACTAACTACTTTAACGTTCGAGTTACAGTTCTAAAGTAAAAAGTTATTAAATTTCACACATAAATTTGTTCTTGCTTATAGGACCATGCTATTGATACACATGATACGTACATGATACACCCTCAAGTTATAAATTTACAATAGAAAACCTTTCATTCAATGATCTAACCTTACAGATAGTTCAAGCGCACAGTGACGATATCAAGCAATTACGTGCAGCTGTACCAAGTTTTATAGCTATTATTATTTAAAGATTTGCAAGTTACAGCTTCAAACAAATATATTAATGTCCACATCTGATCTTTAATGAGAACCATGAACATGACAAATTTGACCAGGTTCTTATAACCTTTAGAGGAACGCTCCGGTGGCCTAGTAGTTAGAGCGTCCGCCTCGGATGCGGGAGGTCGTGGGATCGATCCCCGGTCGAGTCATACCAAAGACATAAAAATGGTACTAACAGCTGCCTCGCTTGGCGCTCAGCATTAAGAGGTTAGTGTTAGGGCTGGTCGGCCTGGTGTCAGGATAATGTGACTTAGAGGTACAGCATGCTACATGCCTGCGGCATGATGCCCCGGTGCTAGACATCACTATAAACTGTCACACTGCAGACATCGTAGCGATATGACTGAAAAAGTGTTAAAGCTACTTAAAAATCCAAGTCACACACACACACACACACACACACACACACATGCATTTGGGAAATAATAGGAGGCAACTAAGTGGAATGAGAGAAATAAAAGATAACTGAACTTGCACTAAGTAACCTACAAGAACTTGGGACTTTGTGACTGTTAGGTGTAAGCGATTTTAATACAATGATCACAACACCAATTATACCAAGTTGCTTGTCAAAACTTTTACGGTACATTTATTTGTAAGGAGGAATGCACATACTGTCATTAATTTAATACTTTATTTATTTTTATTTCTTTCTTCAACGAATATGGGCATAAAAACATGTCATTTAATATTAAAATGTCCCAAGGCCGATCAACGTGCCCTCAACCTTTCTCTATCAATGTGTTTTGGCAAGGCAGCAGACTAATCGACCACATCTCTCTCTCTCTCTCTCTCTCTCTCTCTCTCTTACAAAAATGCCAGAGAAAATTATACGAGCGATGCGGAGTTTGGCCTGTGTCACGCGACAATCTCACTGGACCTTGGAATGATGAATAAAATGTCACACGAAGCAACGTTAAGGTGAAAGTTAGAAACGAGGCTAGAAAGAATTGCATGGTTGGTAGGAATGATAATTGTTACGAGTCTATGCTGTTAAAATAAGTAACAGAAAAGAGTGAAAGACAACAAGCTTCGTAAAATTTAACAAATAATTTATTTCACTGGAATACAAAGTGAAAATGAGAAAAAAAGAACTGACAGTATTGCGAATTAAATCCTAAAATAATTAGAAAGTTGTGTATCCAAGAATTAGATCAGACACAAGTCCTAATAATATAAAATCCTGAATAAAACCCAGTACAAGTCCCGAAAAGATCCAAAACTGAAGGCGATGACGTGTCTGTTATAGCTTATGGAGTGCTGGTGTGTCAACAGTCTTTTGTTGAATCAGAGTAATATAATTACAGGTTTTAATATACTATATATTTCAGTGAATGTCTTTATCCAAGAATTTGATCAGAGCACTTTTGTATTTGTCCGGAGAAAATAATCACTTGAATTCAATAATTTGAAGAAAATATAATTCAGCCCAAACTGGTCACAACATAATTCAACTTGAAAGT
Organism: Sinohyriopsis cumingii; assembly: GCA_028554795.2. Lineage (NCBI taxonomy): Eukaryota > Metazoa > Mollusca > Bivalvia > Unionida > Unionidae > Sinohyriopsis > Sinohyriopsis cumingii. The sequence continues at coordinate 27,557,631 of CM068828.1, forward strand.
GCTACATGTCAAAGCACAAATGACCACGTCCTCACAATCGCAAGATTTATATAGTTCTCATTTGATCTCAGGTCACAATCTGCATTTTCTATTTAAAAAAATAACATTACCTAATGGAAAATAGCCTTCTAGAATGACCTAATGAGCCTTGTTTACTTACAACACAATAACCTGTAAAATTCACTTAAGAAATTCCAAAACCCCGACGGAAATAAACATATTTACTCCTTCTTGTTTACCTGAATAATACCCCTGATATTAAGCTCATACACATAAAGAATAATTTACCTATATATTAGTTGCTGACATAAAATGAAATACAAAAATTTATTTAAAAAGTCAATCAGGTCAAGCAGAAATGAATTCAATTTTGGACAAGGTCAAGTCCAAATACAATGTTACATTACCATAGCATGTAATGAAATAAAATTTATTAAAGCTAACAAACAAACAATTAAATTATATATATATATATATATATATATATATATATATATATATATATATATATATATATATATATATATATATATATATATATAACATATCTAAATCATACCAATGACTTAGATGAACTGTAAATACCTTTATGTGTTTGAATTTCCTCTTGCCGGTTCTTTGTTTCGTTTAGTTTATATTTCCAACTCGTTGAAATATGCTAGCAGGTATGTGAAAATCAGCACCATCAGTGTGTAAGTAGTTAACCATGCTGTGACTGTATTGATATAATTTCTACATTTAAACCTTCTTTGCTGCTTAAATCATAAATGTTTCATATATTTGTTTAATCAATATGAATGAAAATAGAAGCTCGATAACTGAATGAAGAAACTTCTCAATTTGCAATGAGATTGCGATTATTCGCAAAAGGTTATGAACTACTTTTGTAACGGACACTCTGGACAGTGCTGTGCAGTGTTCATTCATTCCATCAATACACAGTTGCTTTTAGTTAATCTTAACTGCGTTGGAAATTTTAAGTATGTATATTTATATGTGATGTAAATAAAATACATGTTTAGTACGTACGCTGTATCTTTGACATACCACTCCTATAATTTTTTGTCTTAAAGGTAACTCGGCAAGCCTCGTTTCCTTGTAATGAAATATTTATGCATCTCGTTGTATATCAAACATACACACACACACACACACTCTCTCTCACTCATGTGTGTATATATATATATATATATATATATATATATATATATATATATATATATATATATATATATATATATATATATATATATATAAACATAGCATGGCTTTTAAAGTGTTGGTATAATGTAAAGCGATCTGATATACCAGTACTGTTGGTATATCAAATTGTGATTCGTCCATGGCGCATTAATGCACAAGTAGTACATGAAATTGGGGTTCTCAACCAAATGTAAGAGAGTCTATTATCTTACGGGATAATGACTCTGAACTATAAAGTGATGCATGGGGGTTCTAGACCAGAAGTAGGAGACACCGATTATCTTATATGATGTGGGGTTCTGGACCAGCTGAGCTATGAGGTGATGGTGATATCTATGGGTTTTCTGGACCTGATGAGGTATGTGGTGGTCACCGAGATGTGAGGTGAGGGTTCTGAACCAAAAGTATGAAATCCATTTTTCCTTTTTAATGTTAAACAATGTGGAGTATGTACCAAACGTATGAAACCCATGGTATTCTAATGAGAAAACCATGGGAGTTCTGGATCACTGGGTAGTGATCAGAATGATATGGATTCTGTACCATCGCTTTCTGGACAATGTGGTGATGATAGTGAGAGAACATAAACATTGAGATGATATGTGTTTTACATAACAGGAACTGACCGTGGTCTGACGTTGTTATATCCAAACGCCAACGATGAAAAGCTATCGGAGCAGTATCGTTTATCATTGAAGGGGCATAATCCATTGTTTGTTGACCAATAGCGTGTAATAGTGGAGACCACTATCGAGGGCTTCTCTGTAATGGTCGATAGCGGCAAGTTTACTGACGGCGGCCTTTTTAATGCCTTAAGCCGTTTTCTTCACAGCACCCATGTCCATCCTGATACAGTACACTTTGGAGCACAGACCGATAAACTCTGCAGCAGGTGCGCCGTTCCACTTGAATTTTGAACTTTCCCAGGCCCTTTTTATTGTCTGCGCGGTAAAACGGACTATATTGTGGGTAATCATTGAGATCGAAAAGTTCTTTGTGGTCAGACATATCCTGATAAAGATCCTCCGTCTGAATCTCGTTGATGAGCGAATCAGTGTCGGTTAGCGCAGTCACCATACCGCGACGTTTTAAAGTCATAATGGAATATAACATGAGCATCTTGGAAAGTTCGTGTATGGCGGCTCCAGCGTATTCATGTTTGTCGAGTTTCAGGTGTGTTTTTCTGAATCCGACTGCTACCAGGTGTTTGTCAAAGATTTCAATGTGGACGAAAGCATCTAACGAGACAAGCTTATCACGGCGGCGCACATCGTTGACGATTTCATATTTTTTCCATTTTGGGATGTTTTTCATGGTATTGCCGAAGACGCTGTTGTTCATGAGCTTGAAGAAATCTTTATCGAAAACCGTGGTGGGCAACGTGCGTTGCTGCGTGTTCATGTCAATGTAACTTTTCGTCAACGGGGCCTGATAAAATTTTTAAAGGGGTTGAACTTTTTCTAACATCAGCCCGTGTTTCTGAGCCCGATCGAGCAGTCGATGATATGCAATCTGTACTTGGTCTTGTTCATGAGATTCAACACAGGCGTTTTTACTGTGGCGTCTCCCAGACCGAACTCGTCCTTCTCCGCTAAATGCTCTGGAGACAGTATCTCATAGTCGAACGGGAGTTTTCAGCGCAGAACCGATAAACGATGTGGAAATCATGCACGTTATCAGGACAGATCAGATCGACCTCGACGAAATAACCTACATCGTTGAGCAACCGCCTGAGTGCTCATCTATAAACTGAAATGTTCTGATCCAATGAAACAGCCCATGGGAAGTGGCTGTGATATAGCCTAATCAAAAGATTGCTCGTATCCAGAAAAATGAAATTAATTGTTGGCTTAGTCGGATCGTATTTGGACAGGCTTTTGCTGTTGGCCACGGCGTCTTTTTGCTGATGCCACCGCATTGTACCATTTGTTTGGTAAAAAGAAAAACATGACATGGTCGATAAAGAGTTTGAGCTGCGCTCCACTAGTTTATAGCAGTGCATCCCATGCCAACCCAGGCGCGGAGAAGTTGCAGAACGGGTCTAGCGAGTAATGTTTCTGGTAGGTTTCCTTGAAATTTTGAAACATGTCTGCCAGTAACAGCACTTCCGTTTTCAGATACACATCGTGGTAATCTCCGAGAGTCTGACAGCCAAACTTTTACAACACCAACAGTGCCCTGTTGTACTCGTCGTCGGTGATATTGGATTTAGGTGAGAATAAACACGTCTTTGAGTGGGAGAGAAGTTTCGTAAAATTGAGATCCACCCATCGTAAGGATTCATTTCTTTATATCTGAGGAAACCTATTTTTTTCCGACCGGCCTTGTCGAGATAAACAAAAGCAGGAAAATGTTTGGCCAGTTCGTCCAACTGCGCCGACATAAACTGGAAGCTGTCTATAAACCTGAAGGGTCCAACCGAGAATGACATGTACTTTTTAGAATTATTGGGAATGTATCTGATTTTCCGACAGATTTTAAGAGTTCTCTGATCAGCGGATGGTTAAACCTCCACGAAGATAAAGTGTCCATCGTACCATCGTACATTATGAGCGATCACTTAAAGTGGAGGTTGCACTGGTCATGAGCGACGCCGCGATAATGCCTAGTGATGTGAAAGTGGTCTCTGAATTTCTTATTGTGCGGTTCGAAATAATCTTCGCCAATATGACAACGAGCTGCCGACATGTGCTTTCGTTACTGTTATGGCTTGAGTGGAATCAACGGTGCTGGATTTTTTTTCTGATGTTCTTGATGCGTTTGTACTTCTCCACGAGCTATTCAAGGAACCAGACGGCGCAATCAGGACCACGAAGCTGGAGATACGGCGATGACAACCTTTCATCGATATCACAGTAGGTTTTGTAACCAATCGCGCACGGCACGTTCTGTTCTTTCATCTTTGTGAAAAATTGATGAGGATCAGGATGAGGTCCTTCCAGTTTTTCCAGTATCGCTTCCGAGTCAAAAGCAATATGAAAAGTCAAAGCAAATTTTCTGTTTGAGTTTTTTAACTGTAAGCTATTTTTCAATCCTCGGGCATCTCAATGGCTTGTACTTCTTGACAGTAACCTGAACCCGTGTGCTTGTTCAACTTTTCCTGCCGTGAGAAGCATTGCAAACACTTGTTGCAAAAATGCACCATGTTATGGTGTTCGATGTACTGCGAGAGACACGGGCGACTAAAATCCTTGATTCAGATTTAATGCGACAGTAGACTGATGCTGTGTTGATTGGCCGATTTTGAAATCATCAGCGGGTAGACCGTGTCATCTTTTTTCCGAGTCTTGTTTCTTTTTCTACGCCAAATACTTTGATTGACAGATGATTTTTTGCTTCCAATTTTGGGACATCTTTCTCCTCTTCTGGAAACTGAACATGGATTGTTTTGATACTATTGACGTACGGCTTATAGCGGGCGCTCTACATATATTATGAACTTCTGAGAAAGTGGTGGATGTAACGTGAATTTGTTTACATTTGCAACATGCACAGTGGAGAGAATATTGGCATACCTCTATGTTACTTTTATGTACTTTGGCAGAAATTTCATTGGATATTGTACTTGTGGAAATTGTAAATGATCTAGGTACACAGCTAACTAAAATGACTGTTCCCTTGTTGTAAAAAAATCAAACTGAATTAGTCAATAGTACACTATCTTGAATTAGTCAATAGCACACTATCTTTAGCAGTTATTAAAATAGGGAAAATTAATTTTGCCAAAATAGACAATAACAGCTTCTCAAAGTGCAATAAATGAATTACCAAATACATAAAATGTAAAAAAAGTTTTCTATTCTTTTTCTTACAATATATCTCTGAAGTCCAGGAAGTTAAAATGACCAAGTGGGAGATAACAGTTTTTTGAGAGATGCACATTTGAAGTAAGGCCAAGTTGTATACTCTATAACCCTATTAACCCATCAATCATATACCAAAAAAGGGAATTAAAGTTCTTTGAATAATACCTAAGATATACAAGGCCCTTTTAAATAGCCAGTATAACCAGTGAGGACACCCGGGAAAATTTTTTTCTTTAAAATTCTAACCCTATGCAAAATACAAAACTGGTGAGCGCCACCATAGCTTGAGACGCGATCCACGTGATCCGCTGAAAGATGCAACGCGAATAGCACCGCCCAGACCAGACAGTGATCGTCGTTGTTTTTTAACGTACACTCCCGCTTTAGTCGCTGAAAACTTTTTGGGGAGTTGGACATATTAACCTTCAGGCAGTGGCTGATATTTCGACGTTAGATACGTTCACTCCAGCAAAGATCCACTCTGATCCTCTCTCCTGGTAATCTTCTATGCGACGTTGGATAAATGACCAGACGATGTCGACGATCGCGCTGAAATCATCACCGAGAGAAACGATGACCGACATTGATTTTAGCCAGACGTAGGTGCTTTTACCTTGCTCGACCCGCGTGAAATGAACGTTAAAATCAGCACCTAGTTTATGGGGGCGCTCACCAATTAATATGTACTTCAGAGAGAGTGACGTATGTAAGGTGAAGTAGTTTGCATTTAAAACATGCACAATGGAGAGAATGTTGGCATACCTATATGCTACAGTAATGTAATGTTGATGATATTTCTTTGGATATTGTACTTTTGGAAATTTTACATGATTTAAGCACACTGCTAACTAAAATGACTGCTCCCTTGTGTTAAAAAATCAGCCTGAATTAGTCTAAAGTACACTATACACAGCAGCTATTAAAATAGGGAAAATGAATTTTGCCAGACTAGACAATACCAGCTTCTGAAAGTGCAATGAATGAATTACCAAATATATAAAATGTAAAAAAAAAAGTTATCGGCTCTTTTTTATACAATTTACCTCTGAAGTTCAGGAAGTGAAAATGACCAAGTAGAACTAGCACTTTTTTGAAAGGTGCACATTTGAAGTAAGGCCAAGCTGTATACTCTATAACCCATAGTACACCCATCAATCATACACCAAAATAAAGGGAATTAAAGGTTCTTTTAATGATACCTAAGATATGGAAGGTCTTTTTTTAAATAGCCAGTATAACCAGTGAGGAAAGCCGGGAAAATTCTTTTTCTTTAAAATCCTAACCCTATGGAAAATACGAAACTGTATAGCGCCACCTTAATAGCCGTGTGTTTTCAGTTCTGGAGCAACGGTCGCTTTCCACAGTTGCTGTTGTGGTTCTTGATCAGCACCTCTAGCATACATATATGGATTGTCGTAAACAAAAGCTTTGTCGGCGCCTCCGTAAGCCCTTTCGGTTTGTCTGGGTACCAGAAATCAGGCCGGGATGACGTTGGCGCGCTGAAGGTCGATCTTGGGAAGCATTTCAATCTCATTTCGCCTCCGTCGACTCACGATCTCATTTTGTAATCTAAGTACCTTAGCCCTCAGCAGTTCACGTATCTGCGCAATGAGTTCATCCAACGCAGCATTCGACCTGGAGTAACGTGCTTGTCGCTGGGTGATACTGAAGTAAATTTCTCTCAGACAACGGACCAATCATTTCGTAGAATGAAATTTTGTTAAGTATAACATTCACTCCTAGTTTCCTTCTCACCATCATTGTAGAAGTGACTCAGATAAATGTATTTATCATATATTATATATACTTTTAAAATATATATTAAATTGCTTTTCATTATTCGATTTATTTAATTGTTTGAATTTTTTTAATTACAGATAATATTTTTTAAAGTCTTAATAATAATATAGCATAAGGAAAATGCCATCACAAAGAAATAACCGATATATGTGGTTAATTCATAGCACGACGGGGAGTTGCAATAGAACATGCAAGAGGCGAATACTGTGCCCAGCACAAACCGATCATCAAAAAAGGAAGCTCATGATATCAGCCATGCCTAGGATGTGGAGTTGGTACGTGACTACATGGTACAGAGTAATGGTTCCGAGATCAGGAAACAACAGCAACAGCAGGCTTAGCGACATCGGGCGGCCCAAAAAAAAATGACGTGAACCGTGTTCCTGGAAGTAACAAGATCTTTTTGACAATATTTTTTACCAGCTATTATTTCTGTATCTATAATGATGCTCTGTGTATGACGTTGATGAGTTCTTCTCGATGCGTGCAAGAGATACCGTGTTTCACGAGAACATCCTTGTCGTAGACGATGTTGAACGTGTCATTGTCGTAGAATTCTTTTTGCTCGTGATCAGCACGAGATTTGTCCCTATTCCGACCATTTTAGTAAGCGTGAGCGGCGCGCTGATGTCAATGTTGAGATGGTACGTGTTCACGGTGACATCCTAGAGATCTTTACGATTTTTCACGATGACGTTAGTGAGACACAGGGTGTTGTCGGACATGTCTTTCTCTATTGTAAAACTGCGATAATTTTAAGAGTTTTTTTAGAAAAGGTAATCATTCCCATACACCTCACGCAGTGTTTCCGGGTGAGGTCTTCGTCGTAGATGACCATGATGACATCATTTACGGACAGTTTTCGACGCTTTTCTCGAGTAAGGGGGATTTGCCTGCGTGCTTCCCATATGACTCTCGCCGCGGTGAGTTCTAAGGTCACATGAACGTTGTTTCTCACCATGGCCCCGATGGCTTCGTTCAATTTGTCCCGGTTGTGCAAGATGACGTTGGTGATAAAGACTTCGTCATCGTCGTAGGCAGACATTTTTTATATTAGAGAATGACTTTTAATAGTGATAGGATGCTGCCCCTCTGAATCCGGAAGTAAGATTGTCTTGACGACGTTACCGTACCTACGGGGAATGATGTTCGAACCTGGGTTACGAATCTACTCATGGTCGGTGATAGGAGGTAGGATCGTTTGAAACATCTGCACTGACGACTCGGTCCCAGGATTCCTCTATTCCCCTTATGGGTACATCGCGACGGATGTGTTCTAATTTAAGTGTCCTTTTATAAGACACGTGGAACTGATGCCAGAGTATTACCATCCGCAGATGTTATCGGGTCTGGCAGTGTTTCCGATCGCGTCCAGAGGGCTGCTGTTCATGCGGCGTTTTTTTTTTTTATAGCCGATTGAATTTTACACCGCATTACGACAAAAAGTTATATCATCGTGACTTTCACTGTTACACCAAAGCACCACTCACCATCGGCGTCGTTCTCTTTTTTGGCGATCACGCGAGGACTATGGTAACTCTGAATAGTCAGAGCTGCTCATAATACTTCAGAAGGGCTTAGACACGGAAGTGATGCTGTACATGAACCCAAAACTTTGTGGTCGGTGATTACGAGATCGACATGGTTTATCCTTAAAAACATCGTCGCGTACGTGTCGTTCTAGTCGATGGCTATACAGAAACATGATTTACATCCTCAGGAAAATTATCGCTACGTGATCGATCAGGCCGTGTCGTGTGTACACGAGAAAATACAACGAGCGCTTAGCTTAAAAGCCGGTTTCTATTTTTCATATTTTCTGTCGTGGCATTTTTCGAAGCTACTCATGGACACCAGTGCCAGATCAATCAGGATGTCATCTACTAGTTGGCGAATCAGCAGGGACATGTCGAATTTACCACCGCACAGGTACGACTGGATTCTGCTGAGCACTTTTTGATGCTCCAGAAAAGCCTGCTTAGTATTTTTTTTTGGCTTTCAGCGCGGGCTCCATCCGCTTGACCATCGATGGTAAAGCCAATCCGGCTCCCGATAAAACCAGAATGAACGGATTTGCTGTGATGCCCATGGAGACGATCCCGGTCGCGCTCACGGCGAATGGCAAAAGTTGTGGACATCCTCATAAAGCGTCGATAATGCCGATACGTGCATCTGTACACGTAGACTGTTCTATAGCTTTAATTCGATTCGAGTTCTCTCCGATTCTCGTCAATTTAATTAAAATCGATAATCGATCTCATGTTATGCTCCATAATCGACTAAACTCTGGATTAATAGTTCACGCTGGGGAAAATGTTCTGTTAAAAAGTTATATACTTACTGACCTTATCCGCTTTCACCCTGGATTCATGCAGGGGCTTTGCATGAACCACGATGGGTATTTGTTTAAACCTTTTGTTATTTTAGTCAGCTTCGACTGAAGGTCAAGATAGTCTAAGTACCTCTGTGCCTCCATGACTTCCAATAAACCGTAATATCTTCCTGCCGATTAGATACTTTTCGACGATGCTTGTAAAAGTAATAAAAATCCGATTTTCTCCATGTTGAGGTTTACTTTTTCGAAGGCTTATATTGCTTTGAAACATAAAATCTCTATCCAAGGATGCCCAGTGACTCCACTATTTCCTGCGCTATATTTCTCGATCATTAATTTTCTTCAGCAGCTCTAACGTTGCATTGGAGGATTCAAAAAATTTCACTGATGAAGGCCACTCTCTTTCCTAAAAAGACCGCTCAGTTCACCCGGCTAAAAATTCTCCAGAAAAGCATACGCCGTTGAAGCTACATCTGGATCTAGTTTTCCATGAACGCTGTACATGAGCACTTGTAAAAGTGCTTCCACTGCATTGTTGGGTTCAAAAGGGTTGCAGGTGGTTCCGGAACCGCCACATCTTTGTCTTGAGCTTTACTGGATAGCTCTTTGAGAGCTATCACATCCACGATGACGTCCACGTGTTCATACTTAAAATCGGCATGCTGAAAAAATGTTCATTTGTCAATGGCATCACGCAGATTTGTTTCCTCTAAATCGCTTGATCGTTATGACTCTATCCAAGCAGTCGTTGTCTTTTTTGTACGCGTCATCTTCTGCCTTTTCTGCAAAATTACGACGCTTGGTGTATCCGGTTTTCACGATGGTAATGACGATTCCAGGATTTAGTTCCTGGATGATGGTGTGAACAAGCCCTTAAATGTCTTTAAATAAACGCATCGATACTCCGTCGTTACAAATTTTAAACACAGCAAAATACCTGTCGATGGCATCTCTCCATTTTTCGTTGGACTATCCAAGCAAAGACTTACACAGATTCCTCACGCGTTTAATCTCCGCATAATATCTCTTGGTGTACTTCAGCACGTACAGGTGGCTTCTGACGTACGACGCATCCTGCCGTTAGGTATCCTCGAACAGCAATTGGTAAAGTTCAATGGCGATTCGAATTATTCAACAACTGGTTCAATGGCGATTCGGATGATTTCAGCCATGGTAAAAACTATTAGTTGATCAAGGTAAAGTTTTCTTCGCCTGATGGTTAGATGAGCTCTTAACGACCTAAATGAGGTAATAGAGGGTAAAAATCTCGAAACAACTGAGCCCGGGATTTGGATACTCTGCCTTGATCACTGTAAATTTAAAAGTGGAGTACTTTGTGTACGTACTAGTCACGGAGATGTAAAATTTGAGCGTGTTTGCCTCGATGGTTGCAGTGCTCTCGTAAAGCGAGTCCGTGGTGATGTCGGGCTTCATGCCGACTAATGTCCACGTGAGAATGCGCTCTGATCCAGAAATGCGTCCGCGTACCTGGAAGTTGCCGATCACGACAGCCACGGGGAGATGGATCTGCAGCCAAAAAATAGGCGCGACTCCAGCCGTCGCCCATTCGCTTCCCGTGGAGGTAGGTGCGACGTGATTGGCAAAGACATAATAATAACTGAAAGAAGATGAAAAATCCGATGACTTCGACATGATAACACCACGTCAATTTCCGGTGTTTCCCGTGAATGTTGAAATGTGACTAGTGCTCTTGCTGACGCGGAGCGTGTCCACGTAAATTTTCATGGATTCCTCGTTTTTTCACGGGTCGATAATTCGTCACCACGAGTTTAGTTTCCGCCTCCGCGTTATGGGTCCTGACTAGGGTTCCCCCCTGTGGTTGATTATATAGTGCCTCCGAAAGAGTTCAGCTGCGAATACGAGAAAGGGTGTTATCCGTGATGGGCAACGTTGAGGGAAGTATAATTTTTTACCTTCCTTTGACGTCGGTTTGTACATACTAAATTTAGTGTTATTGATGTCTACCAACCACACGTTATCGGTGTTGTTAATTCTGAATCCCTCCACTGTCTGAGGGATGATCAGGGTGTAATTTCCACTAGCCTCTCTCTCTATCCACAGGTTCATGGTTCCAAAGTGACCGATCATTGTCGCGCTCGTGTTCTATCCGGTGTACACTCCAACACGTCTCTATGTCTACGAGGTGGTTCCAGAAGCGGGAGAGGCCATTATGTGATTGCCTGTGACTTGGCCTACCACTGAAAACGTACCGTCGACGTGTTCATTTCCTGACACGGATCCACCTTTTTTGTCGTATTTGTTGGCGAGAGACACCTCAAGATCCGCCGCCGAGACGGCCTGAGAAGACACTAGCGCCTTTCAGCAACGGGGCTAGAAGTACGTATAAGATCCTGCCGCCCGTGTTGAAATTTCTAATCATGGTCCCTCCGGTGAGCGATATATTACTCTGTGTCAGATGAGACACGTGCGATCATCGTGCGGCGTTAGCATCCGGCGGAGGATAACACATATTTTCGAGATTCGTGATACTGTATCCGTTCATGGTGAGATCTCCTTACACGGAGCCACCGGTACGATTGGTATTTTTATACAGTTGCTTCTTGTACTCAGCTATGGTTACCGCAGCATCGAAGCTTCCTGACCCGATGAATGTACCAAGGAAGTGTAGGATATGACTAATATAAAAAATGAACATCATTAATTTCGACAAGAGGAAGACAAATAGGCACCATCACTGAGGAATCTGCTTCTGAATAACATGTTCAATTATGAATCGCATAGTCATTTACACGCTGAATCTACAACAGGTCAAAATAAACATTGTCCGGGTTTAACGAGTCACTGAAAAAACACGTGACATGCACTGTCAGCGTGGATGTCCACACTAGCGACGAGCCACATCATGGCGAGGAAAGCTTCTTTACCATCGTAAAACCGTACTAGACCCAGCCAGTGGCGGAATTGGATTCAGACACGCACAAGGTCATCGTTATTGACGACATTAAAATCGAACGCGATAACACGACAAAGATCTGCGACTATTTCTCGTTGTTGCGAAACAAGTACTGCAACAGCATTTACATGACACAGTCGTACTACTACGTTCCCAAGTACATCAGGCGTAAAACGGGATGTTTTGTCATATTTTCAGGGTAAGATAACCGGGACATCGACGCGATCGCACGCAACAACTGAAGCTGCATCACCGTAAAAGAGTTCAAAGGCTGTTACGCCGCAGCGACGTCCGGATCCAAGCACGATTTCATGACATTTCAGCGCGATGCAGAAACTGTGCCAGAGAAAAAGGGGCTTTGGCGAATTGTATATGCCTCCGTCGGTATAACAAAATGTCGTTTGAGAAAATCTCCAGTACATGCAGCGCATGGACGGGCTCAGAAAATTTATCGAGCAACGAGCAACATTACGTCCAAAAAGTCATCGAGGATAAAGTAAGCCAGTAGGTGTTTCAGCGCGATATCGCACAGAAACTGTTTAAACCATTTTTAACCAAGATGGGTGAAACTAAAAAAGCACATGATGTTAAACAGAACCAGCTTTTGGATACCTTAAAGGCGAAGCAGCAGTCTTAGCAAAAATCAGTTAGTGGAAAGAGATGGCTATGCAACAGAGACAGGTGGCTAAATTCATCAGCAGGCCTGAATCATAGCAGCAGTGCACAGAAAATAAAATAAAACTATAAAGAAAAAAATACCAGAGCTGAAGAAATAGGAGAAGGAAACCAAAACGAGGTTAGTGGAGATGCAAGAAGAGGAAAGATTAATTATGGACAGATTAACATATCTTGAGAAAGAGGCAACAAAAATTCAAACCGTGTTAAAAGAGATGCAGAAAATTAAGAAACGAGCGATCGCTTCAAGAAGCAGATATGCGTGATGCAGTGTAAAGAAGCTGACTGGAGAGATTCATTATTTTACACCATAACCAGCAGTGGTTAAAAGACTTCGCTGATAAAAAGTGTCAGCTATTGAAAACTTTTTAGCGCGTCCTACGAATCTTGAAGATGATTACTGTAACACTTTGGCGGTGCATGCTCTGTTAACTAAAGTGAACAACAATTACGGCAAAATTATTGCAAACATGCCAGATGGTGAGAGAAAAGAGCAGATGCACGATAGGCTCAACAAGTTAAAAAAAATTAAACAGCGAACTACGCAAAGTCCTGGATAAAAAAGAAAAAAAGTACATATCTGATCTATTTTCTGCAGTCGCTCAAACAGGTCAACAGGTGGGAAGACTAGGTAGATTGACTTCAAAGATGATTTTAGAGGATATATTAGATATAGCACAATCATGAACTCGTGGTGTCTCAAGTGTAGGGATAAAACGGGCAGCAGAAATCCAGAGGAGATGATGACCAAAAATGGTCACCTCATGATCAAATCGTTTTTCGAGGTGTGGAGCCAAACAAATCGCAGATCGTGCCGGGCCGCGAAAAAAAAAAAGTTTTCGACAGCAGAGCTGCCAGATATATCGTCTCCGGAAGCGACAACGACTTAGTGTATCTTTTCTGTATAAAACAAAATTAATCGGTGTTACTGCAAGCATTGCAACCTGGACACCATCTGCCAGGGAGGTTGTGGTAGGTTGTGTGCGATGTGGTCAACGTCAAATCCTCGGGGACAGAGCTAGACATCAATAAACTAATCGGAAAACTTTCCAAACCCAAAGGTGGTTGGACGTCACAAGGACACAAGTCCATCGAGCCGCGGATCCCCCTGGAAAAACAGCTGGACGAAAATGATCAGCTACTGCCCGACCAGGAGACTTATAACGGCGTGGATACCATTGCATTGAAGCATGATATTTGTTACAGGAATCATCCCGACCACAAAGCTGGATGCGATGAGGTCATACTGAGGAATTTGAAAGAGATCAAACCGAGAAATTTAACGGAACGAGTAGACCGCGCTCTCGTGCGTGGTATCATAGGGGCTAAGCATAAGTTGGGTGTTGGTGTTCAGACGTCAGCAATGGAGTCGCTAGCTACAAAGTTACCAGCGTCCAAGACGATAATGGCGCTGGTGGCTGAATAGCTGCATAAAGCTCTGCGTAATTGTTTTTCTTGTCTTAAGGTCATTGCTGTGACGGTGGTTGACATCTGGTCAGCATATCTCGCCGATATGAGAGACAACAGCTCGCACAACGATCATTTCAAGTATCTGTTGACGGTTTCGATGTGTTTAGGAAGTACACCTGGGTGTTTCCTCTGAAAAGCAAAAAAGAAACTATCTTTGAGGCGTTGGGCAGTATTATGGGTGCACACAGACCCATACAATTGTGGGTCGATGACGGCATCGAATTTTACAATAAAACCGTCTCGGACTGGCTTCAAAAAAGTAGAATGGACTTGTTAAGCACGCAAAATCAGGTCAAAGCTGCAGTCGTGAAGAGGTTTAATATAAATCTGAAAAACAGCATGTGGAAGAGATTTACAAGCGATAATACCAACTGAAACTTAGATATTTTACCAGAGATCATGAACCAGTGCAATCACACCAAACACAGAATTATTAAACTTGATCTCGTTGTACTGCAGTCAGGTTAAAACGCTTGAGGTTATTCCTAATATGATATTGCTGCTTGTATCGCAGCGTAGGCCTCTGACGGCTATAACATCTTCTCCTCCGCTGATCATCTTCGTCGTCCTCCTTCTCCAAAAAAACTATATCCGGAATATAACTCAGATCCTAATCATCTATTGCCACAGCCTCATCAAAACATTTCAAAATATCATCATATTCATCTGTCTCCTCAGGTAACTCTGGCATCCATGGCCACGGTGGTAGTACTGATGCCGCTGAAAACGTTTCCGGAAACGAGGTTTCCTTATCCATTGTTTATACTAATGATAAACATCTAACAGGTATCAAAAACTAGTCAAGAATACCGTGAGATTACCACGTCGGGTACTACGCAGAACCACCGTGCATCAAAAAGGAATCTAAAACCCACATTTTACCAGACATGGTCCAAAAACCCATTTTTCTGCATAAAACAGTGGTCCAGAACCCCTATTTTACCCAATAAGATTTAAAACACCATATTTTTCTGCACAAGAAAAAGTGGTACAGAACCGCAATATTTTGCATAAAGATCATCTTCAAAGAAATAGTTGTCCAGAACACTCATTTTAAATACTACTTACGCACACGTTAGTATTGTTTAAACAGTAGGATATCGCTTATATATTCTCTAAGTGAGAAAATATTACGAGAAAAAAATATTAGGAATTCCCGTTTTGTAAATGAACTGAATATGATGGACAATATCATCCAAACCATCTCTCTCGTTCATAATGGAAAAAATACGGGAAATTTGTGGAGTGAGGGAGGAAGAGAACTTCGCCCTGATGAAATCCTTCAATATGAACTTAAAACCCCAAAAACCTAGAAGAATCTGTGTCGTCGTAACGGTATGTGTATACTTTCCTTGGGTTTTAAACACAGTGTTCGCAAATCCAATGATGCAAAGTGGCAATGGCCTGCCGAGAGTGTACGGTAGATTCCTTGGTTAAGTACACAAATAATGTAACCTATTTAATGCTTTGGGGTTTTTTGTTTTAGTTTTTTCTCCCTCAGTTCTAAAACTTATAATACGGTTCTAATATTAAATTCTCTCTCTCTCTCTCTCTCTCTCTCTCATGAGGGCGAACATCCGTGAAAAAAACGATCTCAGCGGATTCTCGCCTAGTTCATGCGACAATGTCTATGAATGATATTAAAATTTACAGTCAAACGGACCAGTGGAAACGGGAAAGGAATGGAAGATACAAACAAATGTAGATTCGTTAGAAGGGATGAAACGATTCATCGTTATATCGATTCATCGATAATTTTGCTTTAGTTTTCAGCAGTCATGAACAATTATTATTAATTTGCCTTATAATTATTTAAATATCGAATTCATATGAAACGGCATTTGCAGTCCCTGGTACTCATTTTTATCAGTAAAAACGACAAAGTCTCTTGAGAAGACTCGCTCGCCATCTGCAAATTAAAACGAAGTAACAGTGTTCGTAATCTGCAACCCCTTTTTTCCATATTAATTATTTCACCCAGCAGTACTCTCAGCATATATGATACATTTCAAACGTGTTCCACGCGTATAATGAAGTATTTTACTCATCATTTAATAACTACTTTTACGCGAAGTTTCTACGTTTAATTTTATCGTGTCTACTTTGGTCGATTTGAAACCATCACTACCGGTGTGTTACACGGTGAAATATGTTACAAATCTCATTGGTGGTTATTGCCTGTTCCGGTCCAGGTTAAATAATAACAACCAATCAGGAATTAGTGTAGCTTATACCCTGTGTGACAAACAGGAAGTACTAGAAAAAGCAACAGAGAATAACTTCGCGCAAAAGTCACTGATATGAAGTACTTAAACAGAGATGCTGTCAGGGTATGCGATTGCGTGAATCTAGCAAAATTTATGCGAATTCGCGCACTTGGAGAATAGCGATGCGCGAGGACTCCCGCAATTAGTTGAAAGTCCCACATATGAAAATGTGCTCGGCGAAGTGAACGACTTTTATTTAACCGTTCTTATTTGGACATCTGTTTTTTGGGTAGGCAACTGTTTAAAAACATCCGAGTTCTACAAGCATGACATGAATGGTTTATAAACTAAATTTGATTGGCAGATTGAACCGTCCATAAAGGATGCTTTATAAGTGCGTGTTTCAAATACGGGGTACCTAGAAAACCCAAACTATCTAACTCCCTGTGCGGTTCATTATGTTTTCGTTCAGCAAATAATGGCTGATGATAGTAATGATGACAACATTTTCGAAAGTTATGAAGTATACTGGATGATAAGAGCTGGGAACGTGTTAATGAAGATACCAGTGAGTGATTTTGAGCCCGAAAATGGCGTTGAATACGAGACAGCTGTACATGTTGGATGGACAAAAATAGACTGCATGACAGTCACTCTTTCTTTCAGCGGTATTTCGAAATTAAATGTAGAATGGCATAATACTGAGCATTAATTAAAATGCAGAAAACTTAAAAGTAGAATGCAATTTGTCATTTCTTTTATTAAATTACCCCTGCTGATCATATTCTTCAAAACTATATATCTATATCAAGGTTAACATAAATTGAATAAATAAGGAATAAAAAATGAAATTAAGAAGTAAAAATATTTATTTTAATACCCTGTCTGCGTACGCAGACTATGACATTGATGGAATAAATACCCTTATACAGCATTATGGAACAGATAAGAAATCTGTCATTGCAGTCAGTTAAGAAAGTAAGTTTATTTTAGTGAAAAATCCTATTTTGGAGCAGATATATCCAAAAGGTAATATATTTTAGCTCTGTAAAATTGTAATAACAGCCACAAAGATCAGTTCCCCAACATATTCAAGCTGACAAAGATAGCTATGCATATGCCCTTTAGAAGGAAGCACAGAAAAATATTCATACACAGGTAAGGAACAGAGTATACTTAGAAATAATCAACAAATTAATACTTATACAACATGAGGTGACATCTTTTAAAGTGTAAAAGGGATAAACAGAGACAGATGTTGAAGTGTTAAGTAAATATTGAACTATGACCTTTTCCTCAACCCCCTCCTTCTTTTCTACTCTCCCCTGCTTTTGGTGACAAAGGGTAAAGTCGCCCTAAAGATAAAATCCTGGCAACATCTCTACTTAAATTGTACATTGGGAGCAAATGTGGAATTTCTCATTTTATGCAGAGATATTTAACCAGTGAATGAAGGTGCTGATGAAATAAATAAAATCAGCACATAATCAGCAAGGGGGCAGATTTTAAACCACTAAAGTGTATTACCTTGTGTAAAATTGAACAATATAGAATAGGACAGGGTGTTGTCAATAGTTCTCCTTCTTCACTAACAAATACAAGTACCTGTGGACACAGCAGTCTTTTGCAGCTGCAGAAAGTACAGTGTGCTAGATTTTGTCGCTATTCATCCTCATTCTCATTCTCGGATTTGTTCTAGATGAGATTCTTCTTTGCACGAGAAGTTGCTTTATTTGTTCTGTTTTGAAGATAACAGTCATGTCTTCCAAGTTTAAGTGAGACATGAAATTGGTAATAAGATGTTTTCAAAGCATTCATGCCGTGCACAACAAAGGACCTGGTGACTAAAGTGAGTTAAATGGAGCCACCATTAAATGCTACCATTAAATGGCCTAACAGTAGTAAAGTGGGGCACATTAGGGACAATGGGACTTAGCATTAAAAAGACCCCTGGGTCAGATTAGGGACAATGGAAATTTAACATGGAGAGAAATCGTGGGTCACTTTAGGGACAATGGGAATTTAACATAGAGTTTGGGTCTGTCTAGGGACAAGGGAAATTAACATGGGGAATAGAGTTTGGGCTTTTGGGATTTTTTTTTTTTTTAAATTTTTTTAAATTTAAATTTAAATTTAAATTTAAATTTAAAAAAACGGGTAGGCAATGGAAAGGCTATCTCTTTTCGAGAAATATGGCTGGCCCTGAAAAGGGCCTTTGGGTTTTCTTCTTCTTCTTCTTCTTCTGCTTCTAGTTTCTTCTTTTTCTCCACCAAGTTCTTATTTTATCTCCAACACTCTTTCTCTTCTTTTCTTTCTTTTTTTTTCTCCTGCTCTTCTTTCTTCTTCTCTTCCTCCTCTTCTTTCTTCCTCTTTTCATTTTCTTCTTCTTTTTCAATTTTTTCATTCCATGCTCTCATCCTTATCCTTTCCTCTTCATCCTCCTTCTCCTCCTTTATTTCTTTCAACAGATCACTGATGATTACCTTCATTTTTCGTAAATTGTTTATCTCCATCTTCACTCGATGGGGACTATAAGAATAGTGATCCTCGTTTAGGTTAACCAACATTTGCTCTATCATTCCTAAATTGTCGAGGACGTTTTGCAATTTTTCCATTTTGTCCATTTGGTTAGAAGCCATCTTCTTTTTTTATTCATTGCAGAATGGTTTGAACGACGAATACTGTAGGTTAATTATACGAAAATTATACATGTCCAAATGCAAACGATCCATCAGTTCTAAACTTGTGTCGGCTCCCGTAATTCTCTTTCTTCGTTCTACAAATCCATCATTGTTGTCTTTCTTTTCATCAGTTTCCAATATTTCAAACTTGGTAGGTTCGTCAGCTTCCCATACCACACAGGCATTGAGATGAGTGTTCTTGGCATCTATTCCGTACGTCAAGAGATTTTCCAGGTAGGCACGATAAGGGTAAGTATCCATGCTGCTACTGACCAGTTTGTTATTCAAATACAAGTCCACTCCACTGAACAAGGAATGCATGAAATTGTTGACGGGAGCTACTGCTTCATCGTCTATAGCACCTCCAGTCTTATCTAGAATTTTGACTTTCAGGTACAAGTAACTGCTATTCAGATCGATGTAATCTTCGGGCTGTCCTTTGATTTCAAACTCGATGGGAGCGGAATCGGTCAGTGAGGAGACGGGGTGAAATTCCACCCACTGGGATTCTTGCATCGTCATCATTGTGGGGGGCATGGCAAACAGATCCAGTTCCGTCTTGGAACAAGCGCAAGATTCTCGGTGCATCATTTTTTTGTCTCTTTTCTCAATAATCGAAAACGTCTAAGTCTCGAACGGTTCTTCTTTTCTTGGCCTTTCTCGCTTGAAGTCTGGTGAAAGGGTGTTTTCTTCGTCGTCTCTTTCTGCCTTGTCCTTGCTGAATGCCTGACTCGGTAGCGTGCAGGGCATTTATAGGTGTTTCTCGTTGGCCTAAAATGTCTTTGCCCGTTTGCAGCAAGACATTTTTGCCTGCCCTCATGAAGGCTTCTTTAGGGTTTTGTTTGTCGATGATGACATTTTGGAGAAATTCTTTGCCTTGCGTCAGTGCCGCATCTTTCAAGGCGTGCAATCCGCGTGTCACCATCGGTTTCAACACCGGGGCCACCGAACGAAAGGCCGATTTTAACATATCTCCTAAGCCGTGTCCTCGCTGTCGAGCAACCCCTCGGTACACTGGATACATGACTTAAGAGTCGTGAGAGAACCGTTTTCGAAAATGGAGTTTCACCGTGACTTTTCCTTTGGTGAATGGAATATTTTGTCCCAGATCTCCTTTTATAGCAATGTTGACCGTGTCCAAATACGACTTACTGACAGGCAAATAGTGAGGATGGACAAATTCGCGGTGGACGTGGTAAGTGTTTCCACCTTCCTCGTCAGTGTTCGTGGCAGAATCCACTTTGAAAGGAATGACACGCAGTAACGGTACGGAGGTGTGTCCCACCACGTTGTACTCCACCACATCGGAATACACGAACATCAAATTCAGTCCTTGGTTCAGTTCTACCGGGGCACGAAATAACTTGCTAAAAGACTCGTTGTCGTAAACGATGGGTAATTCGTTTTTCTTGATCATGGTCTTTCTCATGTCCATGTCTCCGCCCAACATGTCAAACAATTCAGGACAAAATAAAATGGACAGGATTTTAGTCCGTTCAAATTTCATCAAGAAGCGACGAGCTGCTTTGTGGTACTCCATGGTGACATTTTTGTTGACATGCTCCAAAGCTTTCAGAAACACGACATTAAACCTGGAGGTTATGGTGCTGACCAAATGTTGACCACTAAAATAATAGCCTGGGGGAATGAACAAGTGATAGATGGTGTACTTTTGTGTACGGGTTTTCTTGTCATATTTGACATTGCTATCCATCCACTGTTGCATTTGCTCGTCATGAACTTCCACATCAAAAAAATTTTGATTGGGAAGGACATTGAAGACTTGGGTCGGGTGAATCATTTCTACTAAAGCCACTTCCCAATGGGCTTCGTGATCTAACTGGATGGCTTGAGGTAATTTGGCCGTGTAACAGCACAACGTGTTCTTGGGAAACACCTCCATGGAACTGTCACTGGGTAAGGTTAAGTAAAATTGGTTTTGGTGACTCATAATTCCAGAGTTCTGTGGCTGTCCGAGGGGTTACTGGACGTCAGAGGCGTGTCTCCGTCTAAAATGGGGTTCTGGTTGTGATTGAAGTGGTGACTGGCACTGGCACTGGACACAAGGTTCCCGGGGTTCCCGTTCGAGGTGAATTTCAGGGAGGGATTAGGAAGCAGGTAACCGATGCAACTGCTCAATAAAATGGTCCACAATTGTTTGTCTCCTTGTTGCAAACTCAAATTGGCGATGGCTGCCCCGATGACACAATACACCACGAAGATTTGGCAGAAAAAGACGATTTGCGTTTTAGGCACACGTTCTCCACACCACACCCACAAGGGTTGTTTTTGTAAATCTTGCACAGAAGAACTAGGTGAAGGAGGAGTGGTCGACGTAGCTGCGTCTGCTGTGTGAAAGGGCATGATGGTCACTTCTTTTTATAGTCGATGACTTGCGAAGCGTCGATCCAAGAATCAAAACTGGGTGGATATCCTTTCCAACGTACTTTGACTTCTTTGACACGTCGTTTGCCCACTTTACGGGTTCTGCGTTCGAGAATGCTTTCGATGTCGTACACGTCGCCTTCTTTTTTGGTGACACGTTGTAACTCGGGCAAATAAAACGTTCCTTTGAGCACTTCTCCGTTCATGTCTTCCAATTTATAGACGGCAGGATGACGGCCATGCACTCGTCCAGTGACGCGAAACAATTCGGTCGTCCAGTTAGGTAAGTAACCTTTGTCGAAAGCGCGTTTGGTTTTGCCAATGCGCACCCAATCTCCTACGGCCAACACTCCACTTTTCT
The DNA here is from genome assembly GCA_028554795.2 of Sinohyriopsis cumingii. Taxonomy (NCBI): domain Eukaryota; kingdom Metazoa; phylum Mollusca; class Bivalvia; order Unionida; family Unionidae; genus Sinohyriopsis; species Sinohyriopsis cumingii. Next base: position 27,579,489 of record CM068828.1, read on the forward strand.
TGGGGACAGCCCTCGTCGGGGACGTACCAAACAGGCGCTCAAACACCAGCACTTCGTTGTCGGGAGGCACGTCTTGCGGGGCACGTCCGATGCTTCGATGATAAGATTGGTTGTACGCTTGCACCAGGTGCGGTAAGATGTCGATGTACTTCAGAGTGTGGTGATGCGTAAAATATTTCCACATGCGTTCTTTCAAAGTGCGTTGAAAACGTTCCACGATGCTGGCTTTGGTTTCGGGATTCTCGGTGGTAAAAAAATGAATGTCACGTTTCTTTAATTCTTTTTGGAAAGCTTGGTTCAGAAATTCGGTGCCTTTGTCCGTTTTCCATCGAAGAGGGTGACGACCGCTTTGTTTCAACACCCGTTGCAGGGCTCGCACTAACTCGCTGCTCGATTTGGAAGTCAAGGGTACGACCCAAGCAAATTTGGAAAAGACGTCGATGACACAAAACAAATATTTGTAGCCACGATTGTAGCTGGCCAAATGAGAGACATCGGCTAAATCGGCTTGCCATTGATGATCGATGCCTTCCACTCGGGTGCGACTTCTGGCAAACTTGCGTTGAATGGGTTTGTGTAAAGTGTAGGTAGCTTGTTCTTGTAACCATCGTTGCACTTGAGGTAAACGGAGACTTTTCAGTCGCGTTTTGGCAGCACGATACAATTTTTTGAACTCCTGCGTAACCTGCAGGTTGGGAGGGATCGTAGTAAATGTTGGCTAAGACTTTTTCCATTTTTTTGTGTTGGTTGGTGTGTTAATAAGACACCCACTCTTGGAGGATGCTACTCTTTTTCTCTTGGGGTACTTTCTTGGATTGCAATGCTTTGCGTGTGCGGCCAGCAATAGGTGTCGAAGAGGAGAAGGATGTCTGAGCGGGGGATATCGGTTCTTGTTTCACTTCTGTCTTCACTTTCTTTTTCTCTTGTGAGGAAGAAGGGGTGGCCATCATCTTTTTAATCCATCCAATTCTGGAGGTAGGTGGTGTTGTTAACTTGCGTACTTTTTCTGGTGGAGTTTGAAACCCTTCCTCTTCTTCTACTTTTTCTGTCTTGGTCACGGGTACTGGTGGTACTGATACTGGTACTGGTACTGGTGCTGGACTTTTCATCAAGGTCTTAAAATCTTTCAGAGTGGGTAGAGCTGTTTCGTCTAAAGCTTTCTGGTGAAAGAGTTGCAGTCGTTGCAAGAGTTGACCGTACTTTTGTGATTTTTCTGTTTCGGACAAATCTTGGCGATCCATCAAGGACTGCAATTCGTGTTGTAACTGGGACATCTCGCTCAAATTGGGATTGGGAGGTAAATGCGGGGTGTGTTGTTCTTGCCACCGATGGTATTCCATCCATCGTTTGTAAGGCACAAAAGCTAGTTTTCGTCCTTCCATGGGGTTGTCAGGGGTCGATTCTGAGATCTTGGAACTTCCGAGGCCTTTTTATCTTGCTCCCACCAGTCCTCCCAACATGGTTCCCAAGACTCCTTTCAGTATGGGGCCTAACAAGAGAGGTAAAATACCTCCACGTTGCACTAACATCTTCTTTTTTTGACGAATGGGAATTTTCTTTTGAACCATTTGGCGAAGAACGTGACGATGTTTGCCTAAGCATTGTTTCTGGTGTTTGGACAAAGGGATCGTGCCTTTCAAAACGTTCAAACAACATTCGCACACGGTATCGATGACCTCTTTGGAGGCTGTTTGAATGAGTTTTTTTCGTAGGGGTGGAGAAGCTTTGGACAGGACAGATAACATGTCCCCATGTTTGGCTAAACGTGGTGGCAGTCCTTTCCTTTTCTTTCCTTGGGGTTTTCTGGAGGGTGACATCTTTGAGTCTTCACGAGCACCAAAAAACACTGATACCCGACTTGGTCACAGGCCTTTTTTATACTGGAACGCGTCGCCACTGATTGTCTTGACGTCGTATTAGTTTGAGGACAGGCATGACACGTCGTGCAGGGGTACGTAACGGACTAAATCGAGCCAGTTCTTGCTTGGACAAATCCAGTAAACTTTGTAACATGTCCGATCTTTCTTGAACTTTGATTTTGGGAGAAGGTACTTTGTGAGCAGCAGCCACTGCCACTAAATTGGAAGGTCCTGCCACTGGGGAAGTTCTTTTGGGGGTCATCAACGGAGAAGTTCTTGGTGTGATCAACGTCTCCAAGTACTCTTCAGTTCTGGGTGTCATTAACGGAGAAGTGGACAAACGTGAAGCTGCCGGAGACGCAGTCACTGCCGTGGCAGGTCGTGGTTTGCGAGTGTAAGGTTGCGTCCTGGCCGAAGTGCCTCTCTTGCGGCTAGTTTTCTGTGGACTTTTCTTTTTCTGGGGGCTTCTTTTCTTTTTCCGGGGTGGTGGTGTCTGGTCAGAGGAGGGTCCTGCCACTGGAGAAGTTCTCCTTGGGGACCTGGTCTTTTTCTTCTTGGGGTTTCGTTGGACTTTTGTCTTGGGTATAACTTTGGGGGCATTAGGATCCCATCTTAAGAGTGAGCGAATGATGACCCCTCCTAGAGTACCGCTCCCTCCAGGTTTCAAAATGATTTGTTTTTTGGTTTGAGTGTCGATGCGGGGATCGGCCAGTTGGACCAAAGCGACTTTGTTTCGATCGAAAAAGCGTTTGGTTTGATGAGGAATCTGAATGATTCCTTGGAGTAATTGACGTGCCGTCACCGTGAACCATCGTAAGACTTCTTTGAGACTAGCTTCTAAGACACGAGCTCGTGTTTGTGGATTTTTTTCTCGACTGATGCCATACAAGGCACGAATCAATTTGACGGGAAGATGCGACTGAAGGGACGTCATGTTCGCACTGAGAGTGAGACAGACGAAAAAGGGTCTGAGGTTTTTATAGATTTTTTTATGGGGAGTGAAATGAAGTCGAGGACGGAGACGTGTACAGGACAGGCCCTCCGTCTTGGCACCAGTGGTGAAACAAGTGGGTACGAAATCGCAAATCCTCGGGAGTCGTAGGTTTCAAATCGACGAGTAAATAGGCGTGTGGAGTTTGAGTGGCATCGTCGTACGCCTGAGTCAGCCAAGGCGTTCCTAACTGTTTGGCTAAGACTTGCACTTGCGATTTATCTCGAGGGCTTTTAAACAAGACCACGTAATGCGCATTGAGACTGATGGTGCGATGGGCTTTACTTTGTTGAAACAAATTTTGGGTGATGTAAACGACACTGGCATTACGGTGATGCCCTTTGCGCGTGAACCACAGTTTAATTTCTTCTTCGTCTTCTCCTAACATGTCGTCGAAAATGACCAAATGGGTTAGACGGGAGTCAGAGACGATGCTGTCGTCTTCTTTAGGAATGCCTTCCACAAACACGATGGAATCGCCTTGACTTTCTCGCAAGAGGCTGTACGCCGATTGCCACTCTTTGTAACACCACACGATTCGTTGAGGGGGTCGATCGATCAAATGATGTTTATGTTCGATCAAACGTTTGACGAATTCGGTTTTGCCTGAACCGCTAGGTCCAGCAATGAGCATGTTAAAGGGATGGCGAAGATACAAAGCCTCCCAACTGGCACGATCTAAGTGTTCGTCGATGACTTTGACAGTAGAGGAAGAGGGAGCAGAGACAGCAGAGGTAGCCATGGTGTGAGAAATGTCACTTGTGACACGAAAAACAAACAAGACAAGAGTTTATATACTTTTTCAGAACACGTTTATTGAATGTTTCAAACATGAATACGAAAGACAAAAATGCATAAAAGCCAAAGGCTTAAGTACGAGAATAAAAGGTACATGATAACCATGAACGTGGAATAAACACAAGTGTCTGTACAACATGTTTTGGGTAAAGTTCTAACCAGTTCTATAGTAGGGGTAAGGTCACACAAGTGTCCTCCCGAAAGGGTCTTTCAGGCCTGTCCACGACAGTCCTGTCCTGGGTGACGGGTTCTTCTGGCACCGTCACTAACACAGGTTGAAAAGTAACTTTTTTCCTTGAATAACTCTCGTGCATACTGGGCCACCTCTTGTATCCAAGCCTCAAAACCCTGGTCTCGGTGATGTCCAACATTTGATTCCTAACCAATCTGGTTTCTTCTTCGTCAACGACATGGTAAGTTACTTCAATGAACAATGAACTATCGATCTTGCCTAGGGTTCCTTTTCATATACAGACCAATACCGACGTGACCGTACGGTAAGGTGAAGTGATTGGGAAGTCGCACTCGCTTCTGGTATACAATTTGATAGACTTTTTCCAAGGGTCGACTGACGATGTGGTGAGTGGGTAAATGTACAATCTTGTTCGGTTGATAGGTGGTCACTTTAAAGTTTCCATCCTCTCCCGATTGCAAGGCTTCTTTCAATACGCCAAAGTTGACCACTCGACTGGTACGATGATTCAGAGTCAGTCCTTTCACTTTGCACGTCGTGTGCACTTCTCCTTGTTTGTCACGGTATTCGTAGCCGTAATTTTTGGGACCACCACTGACGAAACTTAGAATCTTGTCGTCGGGATGCTCGTCTGTCCAGGCTTCTAAACGGTCTCCTTCGATGTCAGGGTGCTGTTGAATCGGGTGATGGATGTAAATGCAACTGTCCGTGTCAAAGTACAGGACGCGTTCTTCTAACAGTTCTAAAGCTTCGTACAATTTTAAGCGAGCATGAGCTGTCACGTAAGCCGCAATGATGACATTTCCAAAAGGGTCGTCTTGTACAAAGTCCAGATCTTCTTCGTAATTGACCAAGATCAAATCCTCTCGAACGACGTCCACGTGTTTCATGTATTTGGTTTTGTCGTGAATCATCTGGAAGTAGCGGGAAGGTTCTGTCAAATATTCCGTCTTGGGTAAACACGGTCGTTGTGCCATTTTACCCCACAAGCAATTTAACATTACTTTGGCAAACGATCGCCTGCCTTCGTTTTTTTTCGATGTGGTCTAAAGAGATGCCTTCTTGTGCGTAGTATTTCTCTTTGAATTGTATTTGGTCTTCGGGAGTGTGACACCAGGAAGGATAGCCGCTGGCTTCTTGTTTCAGTTTCAAAAAGGCATCCACGTAGTCGGCGAAAATGCCTTTCTGAGTAGGGTCACCCTTGTGGTACTGTTGTGTCTTGGGAAAGTGGCAAATTTCGTACACTTCTAACAGTTGGTATCCCATGTCCAGAGCTTTGAACAATTCCACGCTGACCCAGGTTCCCGTCAAGGCACGTTCTTCCTGGCTGTGATGGCAAGGTTGGTCCTGGTTGCACGTTTCGGCACAAGTACGGCACAAGGGAAACATCAGTTTGCCTTGACAATGGTGAGGTAAGACGGGATGGTATAGGTTCGTGGGAGGCAAAACTTTACACTTGATCAAGCCTTCGTATTGTCGAATGTTTTTCAGGTCGATGTGTTCCGTGAACAATTGCGGGTGCCCTACAGGAAAGCGACAATATTTGCACACGTAGGGATACAGCGAACACACGTCCAAGTATTTGATTTCTTCTCCTTTCTCTTCGTCGGCTTGGTACAGCAAACAGGTGGCATTGGTCCTTCCTCCGTACAAACTATCCCTCGGGTTCAGCGGGTCCATGAACTGGTAACTTTCCACGAGGCGTTTAAACTCGGGATCGGTTTTCAAACGGTGATCGTACTCGTGTTCCCACATTTCCACCACTTGGTATCCTTGCTGTTCTAACTTTAGGTGTCGCTGACAAGTGTCCTGGTACAAGTCTTCCATGGTTCGTTGCAAAAACTGATTTTTAGTGTCACGGTCAGGGTAACAGACGGGACATCCGTGAAATAAGCAACCGTTAAACTCGTACACGATCTTGGGGTTTTCTAAGTCCCAGCCATCTACCGAATACGTTCCGATGGTCTTTTCGCCTCCTCCGTTGCGGGCATGCTGAATCCATTTGTCTTCCTTGTCGCACAAGTAATGTAACCAACGTAGGGCTTTGACCGAGTATTGACGCTTGACATAGTGGGTCGTTTGAGGACTGATGACAGCCACGGTGTTTTCAGGCATGAATCGTTGGCGGTACACTAAGGAACACGCTTTGGCAATGGTGCAAGCTTCTTTCAAAGGATCGACCCCTCCGTGTTCCATGAACAGTTCTCGAAATTTTCCACAGCAACGTCGTAAAATGTCCACGTCGGAACGACAATACTTTAACATTTCTTCCTGAAAGTCGAAGGGGTCAGAGGCATGAGCCTGGTAGCAAGCGTAGAAATCTTCTCGTTGTTCGGTACGCATGTTGTCGGGGTCGTAATAGTGAGCCTCAGGTAAATGGGGTAGAACGGCATGTTGATTGGCTTCCGTATTGAAAAAGTGTGGAAAGTACCCTTTAGCCATTTCTGTCATTCCAAACGTTTTAGGCATTCGACTCAAAGGCATGGCCAAGTAACTCATCGAATCTTTAAACTGTACTTGTCCCACTTGCATGAAAATGATTTTGGCTCCGTTCAAAGTGACTTTAGGACGCTCGGTGCCTTGTTCCGTATAGTACCTCAAAAGAAACTGTCCATCGTATCCGGAGAAATTGTGAGCCATCACCGTGGCATGACGATGACAATCTCCGTAACGTTCGATGTCCTCTTGGCTCCACGTCTTGTCGATGAGGTCTAAGACCCATTGGGCAAAATCGGCTAACGTGTTTGGTCCCCGAAAGATTTTTTCACGTCCTCCAGGAATCTTGCTGCAGTGAGGGCAATGACTGAAGATAGGTTCTTGAATGCACTTCTCGCACGCTCGATGAGCCACGCAGAAATTAGGGATGTGAATGCCAGTCTCTTGCATGCATTCGAAATCGAAAAAGATGAAATTGCCTTTCTTCTTGTGACCGTCCTCTTTCTCTGGTGGGGGTTGGTATTTTTGCACGTAACATTCGTGTTCCAAGTCCACGATGTGGGTGACAAATGTGACATTTTTTCTTTCCTCGACATACGTGTGCCTTGGCATTGTTGGTAAGTATGCCTTGTCCACACGTAGGGCACAATCTCAGGAGTTGACAAGCACATTTCTTCTGTGAACCTTGTGTTTTCAAATGTTGCTGGTAACAGGCAGGGCTGACAAACGTGCGCAGACAAGTCGAACAAGGCACTGGTTCTTCGCTCAGACAGGGTGGAGAGGCCAAACATCCTGGGCATTTCAATCCACAATGCTTGTGTTGCTCTCGATTGTTATAACCATAATCACATTTCTCACAATAATAATTGTATCCCAGGAATCCGGTGATACTGGTAATGGTATCGAAATGGTCATCGTGATAATAAAGGTGAATGTATTTTCCGTCCTTAAAATCCTGGCCTCGAAACAACAGAGACCCGCGCATTTCTTGAGGGTGCACTTTCAAGGTGTAGCGTGCAGCTAGGGCATCTTGCAATTTTTGCATCTCAGAAATGCCACAGGGTGTGTCTTTGGACAGGCCAGCTTGTTGCAACAGGAGTTCTGCTTCGTTTCGTTGTTTGGTTCGGTTCGATTTTCGAATGTTCTCCCAGGTTCTTTTCCATTCTACTGTGTCGTTCTTGTTGGCATAGGTTCGTCCCACCACGATGGCACGGGCTAAGCACATCTGGTCTTCAGGGTTGTTAATTCGGACGAGACTCTTTTTGGTGTTGCGAAGGTCGTTCACCAGTAGGACCTTTTTGCGTCCTGTCCCTTGAGGAAGAGAGACGTGAGCCATTTTCAGTGTGGCTTTACCATCGGTGATGTCAAACTGGTCATTTAGATTGTTGTACGTGTTGAATCTTGTCCATGACTTTGGAAGGGGTTAGTTCTGCGGGTCTGCTAAACTCGATCCAAACAGGGGATTTCAAACCGTCGTGATCTATGGATAGTGTCAAGCGATCGTCTTCTTTGGGTTGACATTGTCGCTTGAGTGCGGTGAGCAAAGAATCCCACATCTCGGTGATAAACCCTTCTGCTTTCTCCAAGGGTACGTCGGCCTTGAAATCTTTAAACTTCACCGTGTAGGTGTAAGCCGTGGTTCTAAATTTTCTAGAGGAGCGCTTTTCCGTCTCTCGAATGGAATAGTACTTTTCAGGGTTGACTAAGGGTGGTGAACTTGGTTTAGAGGGTTAGGATTCTGGTTCACTCATGTCCTCTTCAAAATCACTGGCATGAATTTGTGCCAAGATTTCGTCCCTGGTACGAGGCGATAGATCACGTTTCTGCCTCTTACTTTCTTCTTCTTCTTTCTTCTCGAATGAATATGATCGTTTCATCTTGAGTGCAAAACGTCAAATGACTCAAGTTCAAACACCATAGACTAATTTATAGTCATGGCAAACCAGCGTATATAAAAAGGGTGTGTCTTGTCCTTTCACTATTCATTTCACTCTCAAACCGAGGAGAACGATGGAAGAGACTACCCAGATGGAACGTTTCGTCAGAGCTTTGCGAGGGGTCATTAGAAAATTCTCTTCAGACCAGCCGACGGACTACTCTCCTTCCTTTCGAGATAAGAGTCGGGATAATTGCTATATCTGTCAGAAGAAAGGGCATTGGTCTTCAGAGTGTCCAGACCGTCAAAAAAGAACAAAAACAGGGGCTAAAAAAGACAAAAGTCAAGATACCTGTTATTATTGTAAAGAAAAAGGACATTGGTCTCCAGATTGCCCAAAAAAGAAACAAGAGGAGTCAGAAGAAAAGAAGGATTCTTCAGAAGAAGAGAGGGATTCTTCGGAAGAAGAGAGGGATTCTTCGAAAGAAGAGAGGGATTCTTCAGAGGAAGAAGAGGAAGAAAGAAGACAATTCTATTTAAAAGAAGCAAAGAAACTGGAGAAGAAAAGAAGAAGGGAAGAAAATGAGGAAAAAACGGTGAAGAAATTCAAAAAACAGAGAGACTAAACAAGGAGAAAGAAGAAGTCAATGAACTTTTAATTAAAGTGTTCTGTGGTGAATTGTGAATTGGATTGTAAAAAATGGATAAAAGAATACATGAATGATATAAGGTAAGTGTCTTTGAGTTTTGATTTTAAAATAAGAAGCTACACTCACGCACTCATACACAGACACGTACTATAAGGGTAAAATGGGTGGGGTTTATTTTTGAGTTATTGGCAAATTGAAATTGTATTTCTTTTCGAGAAATGTGGGTGGCCCTGAAAAGGGCCTTTTTATTTTGGTGTAGGGGTGAGTTTAACCAATCAACTTTAACTGCCTTAAGCCTTTGCCACGGCCAAGGCCTACTTCTGATGATTGGGTTGAAATCACTAAGGGTGGTACGACAGGCTTAGTCACAGGGTTGGCGTGTTTAGCTCGGGAAGGTCGTATTCTCTTCGGTCGTGATAAAGAAGTCTGATACATTTGTTTCAGACTTCTTAACTCCGCTAAAATGTCCAACAGTACCGTAGCCGTTTGATTTTCACCCTCTTGTTTCTTTGCTGCTACTTCTTCTTGCTGTTGTTGCTGTTGTTTTTTTCTTACCTCTTCTTGTTGCTGTTGCTGTTACTGTAGGAGAAAAGCTTGTTCCGCTTCCTTTTGTCGTTGCATAAATTTCTCCAATTCTTCTTTCTGTCTCTGTCTAAAATTCTCCACTTGCGGTAATGAAGAAGGTAACGAAGGTTCCGGAACAAATTATTGCGAGGTAAGAAAATCCACAAAATCCCAATGTACCTCTTCTGAAAGTAAGTCCGGGTTCCCTTGGGCAGTCTCCCCTGCTGGTGCACCCCAATGGATCGTTTTCTGAGTTTCCGTCATGTTGAATCACTGTCGCATAGATTGACTGCACACAAGCGCTAGCGAATCTATATAGACCAACTGACGTCACAGACTACTCTCTTTGGATTGGATGCGGGCTGACTGAATTTTGTAACGCGTGTTTGGATTGGTGAATGAACTCAATCCGTTTCAATCCTTCCTCTACCTATAAATAAGCGCAGTTCAGTGCATTGATTCACTTGTTCTCGTCGCTTCAAGATGTGGACCGATGTGCAATCTTCTACGCTTGAGTCTTCCATGATGTTCCGGACGGACATACCCATGTATGTCCGATCCAAGTGGACCGTTGTCCACAGGACAAACACCAGCCTGTGGATACGTAGGATCTACGTAGAAAGACAAGGATGCCTGAAAAGAGTGCTGATTTACGGACCAACAGTGAGACGTAGCCTAAGGACAAGAAGAAGACCAATGCGGTACCATTTATGTTAATGAATACATTAACATAAACCCAAAGGCCCTTTTCAGGGCCAGCCATATTTCTCGAAAAGAGATAGCCTTTCCATTACCTACCCATTTTTTTAAATTTAAATTTAAATTTAAATTTAAATTTAAAAAAATTTAAAAAAAAAAAGAAAAAAAAATCCCAAAATCCCAAACTCTATTCCCCATGTTAATTTCCCTTGTCCCTAGACAGACCCAAACTCTATGTTAAATTCCCATTGTCCCTAAAGTGACCCACGATTTCTCTCCATGTTAAATTTCCATTGTCCCTAATCTGACCCAGGGGTCTTTTTAATGCTAAGTCCCATTGTCCCTAATGTGCCCCACTTTACTACTCCTAACACTTTGAATAAAACTCGCTGACAACCAACAGGTAATCTGTTTGAAAGTATTCTTGTTTTCTTGTCATCATTGAAAATTGCATACAAATATATAATAGCTATATCTTTAATCTGCATCCTGTAATATAACCATTATATCAACATACATAAAGGGGCACCATCTACCTTTCAAAGAGGGGGCCCCGAGTGGCCGAGTGGTCTAAAGCGCTCTTCGTTACGGATCACTGCCATCTCACCTCTGTCTGCGGCGGTTCGAGTCTAAGATTCAGCCAATGTGGGTATATGAGAAAGCTTGCCAGTAGCTTCTCGAGGGTCGGTGGTATAGCCTATCGTGTGCTGAAAAATGGCGTTAAACCCCACAACAACAACACAACAACAACAACCTTTCAAAGATGGAAAGACCATCAAGTTCATATATGTATCGATATCGTATCGCAGGCTGTGTATCATGAATCGCACCGATACGAGGCATACGTTTCACCCCTGTTCGTTAGCAATATTAGTGCTATTTACATTCTTGGCAAGACGTTTACATGTCAGGTTATGATATAAAAATATTGGTATAGCGTTGTTACAAAATATTCATCTGCTAAGATGCAAGACTATTGCTAAAAAAGAACCATACATATTATCATTGTTAATTTGAGAACAAAGTGATCATACCTTGTCATTTGTCCGCAAACGGCGGACTTTTCAATCAAGATGATTAGGCAAATTTCTCGTCCTTTAATTTTTCCGTGATCTGTCAATATATACACAAATTTCAAAATTATAAAATATGACAACAATGGGTATACGCTGATGATAAAAAGTGTAAGACAAAGGCCTGAATTATATCGATTATTTAGTATATATCCACAAAAACATTTGACTCGGTGTTTAGCCTGCCGGACCCACGACTGAAAAGGCATAGGTCAGCTACCGTGGTGTCCCTGGCCAAGGCACTTTACTCCAATCGCTTCTGCATTAGGTAACCTGCATGTGTTGCCGTGCTGTAAAACATCTAGCCAAACATGAACAGTTTATTCAAGGTACCTTTCGGAGAAAGCTTAAAACTAAATTATTATTATCATTATTGGTCTCAGGTCTCCCATCTCTTGAGAAGTCATATCTGATGTAAACAAGAAATTTCAGCTTGGTTAACATAACTCATTACTTTTTCGTTTTGGACAGATTGTTGTGGCCACCATGTCTGAAAAAGATCATACATGGTTACCTGGATTCATAGGATTGTGATGGCCTGGTCAAGATAAATGTTGTATTTATTTTCTGCATCTTTCGATGTATTGTCTGGATCAGCCAATAAACAATGTCTCGCCCAATGGGAAAATTTACATTAGTAGTTCTAAATTCAAATAACGGACAAGGATTTATATGTTTTATGCTAGTTATGTGTCTTCTCTATAAATGCAGAACTTTTTATTGTTACCTAATGTTTTTTTTAATTTTTGAATTTTTTTTTTATTTTTTATTTTTTTTTTTTATTTTTATTTTTTTTTTTTTGCTTTTATTGAATTACAACATTGTTTAGTTTGAAGGATTTCTCTTCTTCTGAATGAAACTTACACATAATAAGATTCAGTCCAAATTTTAAATGTAGATGTTATTGTTTATACAACAAGGATATACAACATACTACAGCCTTCAGTGTTTTAGCGACCATGGTCATCATGGCTTCCATTCGAAATGTATTCAGATATCATTAGATGGTATAATAAATTCAGGTAAAGAGCAGCCTAAATTAATGTTTCTCTATTAAAAAATTTATAAAACAAAACTATGGAGAAAATGCTCACTGGACCGAGGAATACATTATAGATCCCATAAAGTCACAACATTGAAGACTTCTTTCTATCATCATTATTGTACTGGAGAATATTTTGCGACACTCATGACGTAAGGGAAATAACTCGCATAGAAAAATAATTTGCCTTCCTTTTATTCTTCAAAGTTTCTGTTTAACTCCATAAATATTGAGCGCTCTTAACGTTTATTCTATATATCGATGAGTATTGAGCGCTCTTAACGTTTATTCTATATTATCAGAAGCGAATTTGTCTTTTCCAGTTTGAGTTTTTCAGTTTGTATCTGTTGAATCATTATCGCATTGAAGAAATCTTGGTTTAATCAAAATCTAAAGTGATATTTTTTAATCTTTTGATCATAAAACCGACTTGTAACTTGTCCAGAGTCAATAACTTCAATACATATTTGATGTTCTATATTAAAAATAAGAAATTCAATGATCATGAATAAGTCAAATTTTAACAAAATAACGAAGGTGTTAAAGTACAAAATAAGGTCGATGAAATTTAACAACTTATGATAATTTGAAAAAAGGTGACTACAGTTATCATAATTAGAGATTACTTTCATTTTGATCAAACACCGTTGTAAAAAATGAAATACATCATTATGTTTGTTTGTCTCGTTCAAAATCTCTAATTTCAAATATTTATAATGAGAGAGATTTTTAGGATTTAATTCCATGGGAAGATACGGTTGTTGCAAAGTAAGTCTCAACCAGAGAGTAAACAAATTTATATTGAAAAATAAACAAATATACTTACAGAAAAATGCTTATTTTTTCAGGTAAACCAGAAGAATTATTACAACATTTTATAAATGGCTTGAAATATGTAATTATTTGCTTCCAAAGAATATCTGTTTAAGTGCCTTGTATTGCTGATAGTGATGAATTAAATTTTAGCTCTACAGGTAATAGATCAAAAGGGTTTATTAATCTGTTATCCATCGTCCGTCCGTCCCTTAGCACAAGTTTGTTATCGCTACACCTCCTAAACTAATTGCAAGATTGCCATGAAACTTTCTAGTTGGTCCTAAATGAAAATGGTCCCGCTCGAATAACCAATATAGCCGCCTCGGTGGCTATCTTGAAATTTTTTTATCGCTATTCCTCCTGAATGGTTGACATATCGATATGGGATTTTCACTAGAAGACATTTTATGATGTCTAGTTCGTCCTAAATGAAAATGGAGCCTATCTGAAGTCCATTGCACAATGATGCAATCCAGAATGTCTTTGAATGAGTTCACAATAATCCGAATCAAGTAGCACTTTTGTAATTCCAGTGGATGTTTTAAATAAGTAAATAATTTCTCTCGAATTATATCTGATAGACTGATCTAAAACAGAAATGAATCAATTGTTTAGCAAATCGCTTTTTATACACATTTTCACATGACCTAAATGTGAATCGTTCCAACGGAAAATTCATGTTCAGGACTAATAAGTAAATGTAAAGTCTGAATATAAATAAGTATCTGTACGTCATGTCTGAATGCAAATACGTATCTGCACGTAATGTCTGAATGCAAATACGTATCTGTACGTAATGTCCGAATATAAATAAGTATCTGTACGTAATGTCCGAATATAAATAAGTATCTGTACATAATGTCTGAATATAAATAAGTATCTGTACATAATGTCTGAATATAAATAAGTATCTGAATGTAATGTCTGAATATAAATAAGTATCTGAACGTAATGTCTGAATATAAATAAGTATCTGAACGTAATGTCTGAATATAAATAAGTATCTGAATGTAATGTCTGAATATAAATAAGTATCTGAACGTAATGTCTGAATATAAATAAGTATCTGAACGTAATGTCTGAATATAAATAAGTATCTGAATGTAATGTCTGAATATAAATAAGTATGTGAACGTAATGTCTGAATATAAATAAGTATCTGAACGTAATGTCTGAATATAAATAAGTATCTGAATGTAATGTCTGAATATAAATAAGTATCTGAACGTAATGTCTGAATATAAATAAGTATCTGAATGTAATGTCTGAATATAAATAAGTATCTGAATGTAATGTCTGAATATAAATAAGTATCTGAACGTAATGTCTGAATATAAATAAGTATCTGAACGTAATGTCTGAATATAAATAGGTATCTGAATGTAATGTCTGAATAGAAATAAGTATATCAATGTAATGTCTGAATAGAAATAAGTATCTAAATGTAATGTCTGAATAGAAATAAGTATATCAATGTAATGTCTGAATAGAAATAAGTATCTAAATGTAATGTGTGAACATAAATAAGCATTTGAATGTATTATCGGAATACAAAAAGTATCTGACTGTAATCTCCAAATATAAATAAATATCTGAATCAATTTCCGAATAAATCTTCTTTTATGACTTCCTTTAGTTTTGTGTTCTATTTTCTCTTTTTTGGCCTCTTATTATATGCTTTTAAACCTTTTCCTTTTAGTCATGAACTATTTTTATTTTCCTTTTTAAATGTAATCTTTGGCATATGAATGTTTGCTTATCGAAAATAATTGAAGTAATGTAAGTGGAAATCTAGAAGATGGTTTGTGTCATCTCCAAGGACAGGGCTATCACATGTGCGTTGGGTTTTTTGGTTACACTCACTAGTCTTGCTGGTACTTAAACTTGACGCTAACAAAATCGATTCCCATTGGTGAACAAATGTTTCATCAAAACAGTCAATGTTTGCTAAATAATAGAATTTTGATTCTTCACCGCGTAAAAAAAATAGTGTAGGAAACAAATCTGACACAAAAGTTTTCCGTGTATGGATGCCGTTTGATTAAGACCGACTGTCTTGGCATTTACGTCTATATACTTTGATTTTCAATAATAAAAAAGAAAAGCGCGAAAGATTACATTATATTTACCTCGTTTAACCATATGTGATTCTTCATGCGAATGAGACTGAGCTACGTTCTTCAGCTTGGGACCCACTTATCAAATTTGTTTCAGTTATTGAATATTCTTGCTATTACTTCTTTTGGTTGGAAGGGATTGTGTGAAGGAAAAATATTTTCCAGTAGAAAGAAAACCCCGACCACTCCCCCACATCGAAAATTGACCTGTCAGTCCCTTGCATATAAACTTCTCACTACAACAACAATTAACAGTGAAAATAAAACACGCGCACAATACGATTCTGGATAGTTAGACCTTAACTGTTGACTGTTGAGATTAACAACACGGATTATTTTCTTCATATAAAGAATACTTTTAATTGATTTGATATCATAATTTAATTACCAAGACAGTCGGGCAGCTATATATATTACACGAGATTGATGGGTACAGGAAATCGATGATCTATGTTCATAAAGAAAACCGTGACCTATGGCAAATTTGATTTTCCAGTTCAGTACATCCAACTGTGCCCCTGTCCACGCATCGGATGGGTAACGTGCCAGAAGTAGATTTCTCCTTTGCACTGAACTAACTGCCCTCAAGGTCAAGGGAAAACCAATTATACGATATTTCATCTACGATATATGTGTGACAAATTTACATACCAATACTCCCAAATATTTTACATAAAAATGACAGTTCTCAAAACAAAGCCCGCACCATCTGCAAAACCTAATTCTGAGGTCATCCGCCTTAAAAAAAAGTTACTCTCTCTCTCTCTCTCTCTCTCTCACACACACACACACACACACACACACACACGCACAACATAAATTCGATTCGTACAAAGTTTTATTTCTCTTTGGGAGTTCACTAACACATAAACATATTAACAAAAGTTTCGTTACATGTAATTAAATTTTTCTTATAAATCTTAAAACTGGCAAGCATTGCTTTCCGTGACCTGTGCTTAATGTAGATATTTTTAACACCCAATCAACTATCATCGCATCCATTTGGTGTACCATCTCATACTGGAGAGAGAGAGAGAGAGAGAGAGGGGGGGGGGGAGAGAGATTACCTGACCACTTAGCATTACTGAAGGTTACTACAAAATTGGGTATAAAAGCGTGTCATACGTGATACGGCAGCCTTCAGTCATAATAAAATCACGAGAAAACCAAGCAGAGATCTAACACACACACACACGTGTTGCACTTGACCCTGGACAGCTTGTTTAGTCAAGGTTGTCTAAAATTCAACGAAGAGGTCGATGCCCTTCAAACGTTCATGATCTGCTAATGGTCAGTTCAGGGTCTGAAAACTCAGTGTATAGAATAAGCATTGTCCTAACACCGGTGTATTTGCCAGCACAACATTATGAATCTAGAAGTACCTGAGGCAAATTTACCTAACCAGGTTAAATTTCACAAATGTACACAATTATACGATAAAAGGTGACAATGACATATTTCACTGAGAGAGAGAGAGAGAGAGAGGCAGTTAAATCAATGGTTGCGTTGGTAGGTAGGCAGTAGGGTGAAGGTATGGCAAAAAAATTAAGACACACAGATGGACAGATACCCTAGTTATAAGACTGATTACGTAACTCCTCAAATCAAGTATTTATATCATGCAATATGACTAAGTACTTAATTTTCAGTTTGCAAGCAGGTCCGGTCATACGGGTACCGCTCCGGTGGCCTAGTGGTTAGACCGTCCGCCTCAGATGCGGGAGGTCGTGGGTTCGATCCTCGACCGAGTCATACCAAAGACTTACAAAGATGGTACTAACAGCTGCCTCGCTTGGCGCTCAGCATTAAGAGGTTAGTGTTAGGACTGGTCGGCCTAGTGTCAGGATAATGTGACTGGGTGGGACATCATGCTACATGTCTACGGCATGATGCCCCGGTGCTAGACATCACTATAAACTGTCACACTGCATACATCGTAGCGATATCACTGAAAAAGTGTTAAAGATACGTTAAAAAATCCAAATCACACACACACACACACCGGTCCTAGGGCAAGAAAACGATGCAACCGCCTTGGCCCCGCGCTGCTGGCTATACATTTTACTGCGAAGTGCCCCGCTCATCGTTTGATAACTTGGCCCCGCAAATCCGGGCCTGTTTGCAAACAGTAAGTTCATGGTCGTATTTGAGAAGCAAACTACACAGGAATCAATAAAGTAACTGCTTGATACCTGTTATTGTGTTGTTTTCAATGAAATTGTACACAAAAAATTCTGTGGAAAACGTGCTAGCCTTAATACACATGTTGGCTTGTTAATTCTTTACGACGTCGACTACATTTTAGCCTTACAAACGAAATGGTCTCGTAACAATTTGAGAGGATGAAAGGATCTACTCTTCCAAACTGAAACAGTAATATAAATTGGTTTCAGCATTAGACGAATGTAAATGCTCATGCATGTGTATTAGCTCCGGGAGCACTCGGAAAGAAAGGGGGCGATAAACAGCACCGTTAAGCAACACGTTCAGCCTCGAGTACAAAATGTTTGAGCATTTACTTGTATAGTGCACGCAATCTGTCTGTTACCTGCACTAACAAGTGGGGAAATATATACGATAATTGTGTTCTGCACACCTTTTGATCAATAGCCTTCACAATGCAGTCTACCAGATAATACAATTTCTTTCTATGCTTCTGATTATAGTTTAGCATCAATATGGTTTGTTTTCAATTGTTTACAGTCTAGCAATGGTTTGATTTCAATTTTTTATAGCAAAACCATGGTTTGTGTTCAATGGTTTACCGTCTAACTTTGGGTTGTTTTCAATGGTGGGGCCCTGAGTGGCCGAGTGGTCTAAAGCGCTCACCGTTACGGATCACTGCCATCTCACCTCTATCTGTGTGGGTTCGAGTCTCGGGCTCGGCCAATGTGGGCATGTGAGAAAGCTTGCCAGTGGCTTCTCGTGGGTGGGTGGTTCTTTCCGGGGTTTCCCGGGTTCTTCCTCCACAAATGATACTGGCCGCCATGTATGCCTATTTTGTGCTGCAAAATGGCGTTAAATCATACAACAGGAACAGACAGTTTTCAATGGTTTTCAATCTATGGTTTATGTAACGTCGCCCTCTTAGTAAGAGGGGTGGTTAATTGGGTTTGGCTGTCGTTATCTAGAGGATGACCTCCCTCGATATTATAGCCCGGCGGGAGAGAAAGAAGAATGGAATTTCAACAGAGAACTGAGCGAGAATACTGGTAAGAAATAAAAAATACGAGCCCCCCTTTGACAAGAAAATAACAAATTTAATCAGAACAAATTAATAACGGTAATTTCAGTTCACGTTAGATTATATCAAAAGAATATAACAGGTGTGTCTAATTTGGATTTATTTCATCATCATAACGAGGGGTGAAAAAAGCGCAATGTCCACGACCGATTTGCATTACCTTCCTGTTTGAACGTATATCAAAGTCTCCTAGTTCATCCTTCCTAAGCTCTACGCTCTGCCCCTTCATGGACTTCCTGGTCCTTTTATTCTGACCTCGTCTTTCTTTCTTTCCCCATACTTCTGACTCCAGAGTGTCTCGTCTTTCTCTCAGAAAGCTGTTCCTTATTGTTGTTCTCTTTCAGAACTTGCGCGTCCTAGCGCTAAACATGTCTTTCTTTTTACAATACGACCACCTGGTCCCTTTCTTGTTTCACGAGGAAAGCCCAGTCGTAGGCAGAATACGCAAGAGTCCCATTAATAGATAAGTTTTGCAGGAAATCAAGAAAGAAGAGATATTAATGGACGAGTTGATGAATCAATTTTATGTTTGAAGTTTAGTGTCTGCCCGTTATCCTTGAATATATGAACACACCTATGCACTGAAAGCGTCAAGCGATGCAGATGCCACTATAAGTAGATCCTAACCTAATGGTACCCATATCCGGTGTCTTTTGTGGTATTAATCCATCGTTTATGTAAGTTGGTAGCATATATTTTTTATCGTTTAATAAAAAGTAGAACCTTTAAGCCTACTAGTAATATTATTATGGACACTCGTCCCCCCCCCCCCAATGAATTGTAAAAAGTGGCAATTACCTCAGGCAAACGCGCACTTTGTTGCTTTTGTTGTTGGGTTTAACGTCATTTTTCAGCTATACATGGCGGCCAGTATAACTGGTGGAGGAAGAACCCTCGAAAACCCTGGGAAGAACCACTGACCCACGAGAAGCTACTGGCAAGCTTTCTTACGTACCCACGTTAGCCGAGCCTGAGACTCTAACCCAGGTAGACAGAAGTGAGATTGCAGTGATCCGGAACGATGAGTGCTTTAGACCACTCGGGGCCCCACGTACACGTTGTGATGGCATGTGTGAGTATCTAAACTCCCGCCTCTCGCTTTGTTTGTCCAACAATTGTTTAAACTGCCGAATGATATTTATATTGTTATCGTTGTTGTGGGGTTTAACGCCATTTTTCAGCACACGATGGACTATACATGGCGGCCAGTATAAATGGTGGAGGAAGAACCCGGGAAAACCCCGGAAAAAAACACCGACCCAAGATTTATGAATGAATACCCCATATTTATGGATACCAAATGATCAAATACTTTGGAATTAGCAAAAATAATCTTGACTATACTGTAACCCACAACAACATCGGCGTGTCCGGACATTTTAAAGTTAGAGGCTATAAATCAACATCTCATATAATCGCATTATGAACAACAATATTATCAGTATCAATACAAGCTCCAAAGTGCATATGCATGAAATAATGTTAACAATACCGTTTATTCAACCAACCAACCATCATAAAATAGGCAAGACTGTCGGGGGTCATTTCTTCATTAGTATAGCAGTTAGTAGGGAATCGGTGTGACGTGCACGAGTGCAAAACTCACTATAAATATCATAGTTGAATGCTGGGTGAAAAAAAAACAAGAGGCCCAAGCGAAAGCTAAATCTTTCACCTAATTTACTTCTGTATGATAGCTAAATGCAAGACCAACTGGCCAAACCATCTGGATTAGCAGACTGTTTTCTGTGGAAATAACTTCCAGCGCTGTTGATTACATACTAGTATTCTATGAAAACAATTCATTCAAGGTTTCTACCGTTCGTTTACCTTCATCCTTATTTATTGACAACGCAACATCATTTGTCAGATAATGAAAGGCTAGTCTGCCATGAGGATTTCTGTCAGAATAGGTAAAATTCTGTTAAGTTATTTTGTTTAGTTAAAGTAAATATTTTTCTACTTTTAGTAACCGACGCCATATTTGATGGTAAACAGAAATCATAAGTGTGAAAGGCCCTCAAACTGTGAAATTTTCTATCAAATTTGGTCAATTTTTCATACGGCCTTACGATCATGTTAGCTAATCGAAATCATGATTATTGTGGGAAAAAAGTCTTTGATCGCATTTGCAATATGTTAATAGCATTTAGGTGAATCCATGTAAGACTGTGATCTCTAGGCTCCAGCACCTTTCATAAACCTATTTGTGAAGTGTCGAATTTTGAATTACATAAAATTTTAAAGTTGAATGCGTTGAACATTAAAGTCTTATCGCATTTAAGCCTGAAAAGTCTTTGTAAAAGGTCACTTCGACCTTTCTTCGTTCATCTCACCCCCCCCCCCCATGTCAGTGCAAACTTCAGAAGGACAGCATTCCGACCCAGTGATATTAACCATGGTATCTTAGCACGGTCCATAGAAAGTAAACATTTGAGCTACCAACCCTAACCGCATGGTAGGAACCTATGTCCACTTATCATTTTTTCAAAGGGAAATTGTCACGCACTGTCGTTCACAGTTTCTAAGCTGTCTAAACCCGATGAAAGGAATTATTTCTTTGGGAAAAATTAGGGACCGCTGCCTACGATTGGGCAGAATAAATTAGGGCGTACACTTTAGAGCAATCTGACTTTAAAGTGACGACCTTAGTCGAAATTCTTTAGTCGGAAAATTTCCTAGAAGAGGAAACTTAGTCTTGACTCCGTGGAGGCATAAGGAGATTAGTGTTTTCCTCGTGAAACAAGAAAGGGACCTGGTGGTCGTCTTGTGAAAAGAAAGAAATGTTTAGCGCTAGGACGCGCAAGTTCTGAAAGAGAACAGCAATAAGGAAGTGCTTTCTGAGAGAAAGATGAGACATTCTGGGGTCAGAAGTACGGAGAAAGAAAGAAGGACGAGGTGATGCAAATCGGTCATGGACATTGCTCTCTTTTCACCTCTCGTTATGATGATGAAATAAATCCAAATTAGACACACCTGTTAAATTCTATTGATATAATCTAACTTGAATTGGAATTACCGTTACTAATTTGTTCTGATTAAATTTGTTATTTTATTGTCAAAGGGGGGCTCGTATTGTTTTATTTCTTCCCAGTATTCTCGCTCAGTTCTCTGTTGAAATTCCATTTTTCTTTCACTCCCGTCGGGCTATAATATCGAGGGAGGTCATCCTCTAAATAACGCCAGCCAAACCCAATTAACCACCTCTCTTACTAAGAGGGCTACGTTACACTAATCAGTTGGATCAATACAACTAACCGCGTGACAGTTGTTAATGATCCAACCGGACCTTCTCACTGGGTCGCATTCTTTACCTAACACTTTTGCCCTTGATCCTTTAGGCTCCGACCTTTCAGACCTAGTCGTCGGATCAGACTTTGTAACCCCATGCCAATCGTCCATGATCTAAAATTAGATTCTGGAGTAATAATCAGCCCTACTTATGAAATCGCTTCTGCTCGTGCCAATCGTCCTTGATTATATAGGTTCTAGACTATTTGCAAGACCTATACTCGTGGACCAATGATCTGACCTAAGTAATACCTTGCATAGACATTATCATTTTGTTCGTCAATACATATTTTGCTCAACCCGACAGAAGTTGGATGCTTCATATCACCTTGATGCAGTTCACCAAACAGCTCTCAGAACGCGAGTGGTTATTAATTCATTCGAAATATATTCGGTCACTGATAACTCCCTTACCTTTTATAAAGAATTAATCGCAAATATTCAGGTTTTCGATGCTCTGGAAACTCTTGCTGACAACGGACCTACTTAGGAAATACTTTTTAAAAGAAACATAGTAAGAAATTCTTGTTAAATTGATACACTGGCCAAAACACCCAAGATCATGCTACTTTCATTACATCAGCATAAAATGAATGTAAAGTCATTATATCTTCCCAGAGTAACACAGCTCGTTTCCTCATTATCAAATTCCAACACTATTCATTGGAAGCTTGTTGCAATCAGGGTTCAATTAAAACGTGGAAAATGGTTAGTTAACACCAAATTGTGTTAAATGTATAAAAAAATTGCAAAACCTTAACAGTACCAAAAAGAGTTTTTTGAGTAATTAACACAATATTTACAGACTTTATCACGTCAGAGTTTAGGCCTTTGTTACGCTAAATTACAACTACAATAATTCAATTCACAGTAAACATTACAAATATCAATGGAACACTTATCTGCTGCGTTTAACACTGGCTTACCTTCAATTTAGGATTATGGACGATTATCAGACGATGCCATCCACAAGAAAAACCTTTGATATTGCATATACAATGAGAGAAAACGGTGAAGTTGAATGCTACTACTTAGAAACTCTCCGTGGTATTTCAGAAAACGTACACACGAGGAAATGTAAATTCAAAATTATTTTCTTGTAATTACAGGATCAGGACTCAACAAAATGTTGCTAATTACTGTGCGGTTTCACAATGTATATTTAAAGCAATTTGGGATTCTTAAAAAGAAATTATAATTTATCGTTTACCACTGGCTTGATTCAAGATGTGACTGAGTATAATTAAGATAAACCAACGAAATGCTTTGACAAATAAGAATACAAAGTCTACTTTTTAATTTCAAGCTACATATATAACTATGCTGTTACGTGTGGTAGGGATTAGATCTATGAAAAGACTGATATGCTGTTACGTGTGGTAGGGATTATATCTGTGAAACGACTCATATGCCGTTACGTGTGGCAGGGATTATATCTGTGAAACGACTCATATGCCGATACGTGTGGCAGGGATTAGATCTGTGAAACGACTGATATGCCGTTACGTGTGGCAGGGATTAGATCTGTGAAACGACTGATATGCCGTTACGTGTGACAGGGATTAGACCTGTGAAAAGGCTGATATGCAGTAACGTGAAAATCCATTTTGCCTGTCATAAAATAGTGGATGTTATGCAACAATGTAATCTATTTTAACGCGATATATGTCATTCAGCATTTTGTCTATCGTATACAGTGTGTGTGTGTGTGTGATTAGGATTTTTAACGTAGCTTTAACAATTGTTCAGTCATATCGCTACGATGTCTGCAGTGTGACAGTTTATAGTGATGTCTAGCACTGGGGCATCATGCCGCAGACACGTAGCATGATGTCTCACCCAGTCACATTATCCTGACACCAAGCCGACCAGTCCTAACACTAACCTCTTAATGCTGAGCGCCAAGCGAGATAGCTGTTAGTACCATTTTTGTAGTCTTTGGTATGACTCCGCCGGGGGATCGAACCCACAACCTCCCGCTTCCGAGACGGACGCTCTAACCACTAGGCCACCGGAGCGGTTCGTATACAGAGTAAATACTATTCAGTATAGTTTTCCTAACCTACCGTCAACACCGGCCTTAGCTAACGCGGGGCCCAATTTGGGTCATTTTGGCGGGGCCCGCTGTGAGCACGACATTTGGAAATAAACTTTTAAACAAGTTTTATAACATACTGAACTTAAAATGTTCTTCCATCGCTTTAAAATTACTTTCTCTCTAAGATATATTCTTAAAAATTAATAATGCGCGGGGCGCCTGTGAGTGCGGGGCCCGAGTGGGCCAAATCGGTCCAATTGGCCTAAAGCCGGCCCTTCCTATCATTATCATAGATCTGTGTGTGCACTATGCAGTGAATCTCAGAAATATGAAATATTTGCAATGCATACTGGAAAATTGTAGATAGTCTCTAGTTTTTCAAGTGCCGGTATTGGAAACTATTTGAAAAATCCAATGCTGCATGAAAGTCTGACTTAAAGGGTGTTCGAACGTCACTTTCCTTGTTTCTTATAGCTAGTGGCAATAAATAAATAAATTCTTTGAATGTAAGATAATATGAAATTATCTGCTTGCCCGAGTAAAATGAAATTAAAACTGCTACTCTGCAATGCAGTAGAAACTATTGTTTAGCAGTGCAGACTGTAGGAACTGCTATTCAGCAGTACAGACTGTATGAACTGCTATTCAGCAACACAGACTATAGGAACTGCTATTCAGTAGTGGAGACTGTAGGAACTGCTAATTAGCAGTACAGAATGTGAGAATTGCTATTCTGCAGTGGAAATACATACAAGGATACTATTCAGCGGCTTCATGAGCTATTTAGAAATCTGAAGCTTCTAACACATAACCAGGTTATGTTATTTTGAGATCAATTATTAATTTCATTAATTGAAAATCTATGAAATGG
Source organism: Sinohyriopsis cumingii (assembly GCA_028554795.2). Lineage (NCBI taxonomy): Eukaryota > Metazoa > Mollusca > Bivalvia > Unionida > Unionidae > Sinohyriopsis > Sinohyriopsis cumingii. The sequence continues at coordinate 27,604,047 of CM068828.1, forward strand.
ATTTTTAAATTAAAATCGAGCACGAAAACAAGAACAATAATGTATTTTTTTTAAAAATGTAATCTGAGAAATGGCCTTATACGATGCCTAATTTATAAACGCTGATTTTTACTTCAGTCGATGGCGTTGCAACCACCCAAGCATCCCCCGCACCGGGTTTCGGCAAATTCCAGGTTTCCTTTACTATGTGCACGCATACCTACCACCCAAAATAACTGTCCAAATATCTGATACACGGCGGAATAATCGGACTAGCGTGCCTCTGCAAAATTTGCTACATACGATTAGTCTGGTAAAACGTTTATCTAATCACGGTCACCGACAAAATGCGCTTCAATCAAAAACAAGTGTCTAGAAGCGAAACTACAAAGATTTTTTTTTTGCTGCATCAAAATTTATCTAGGCATATTTTCTGCAACCATTGAGGTCAAAATCATTTTGGAAGCTTATAAGAAAATCTTTAAACACTTCTTTCCAAACAGACACTGATGCTTTAGACACTTCTATCCAAACAGACACTGATAATGTAGAAACTTCTTTCCAAACAGACACTGATGCTGTAGGCACTTCTCATTCAGGCAATTGAAGCTGACCATCGTCACGCGAAACATGACATTATCGCACCATCACGTATGACGACACAATATACCATCAGCCAATCAAGTTACTTTTCCAAATTTTGAAGAAGAAAAAAAAACGTGTGTGTATGTGTGTGTTTAAGTATTTTTATACCAAACTTTCGTATGGCGGAGATCTCAGTTAGCTCTACGATGGTATGATTGAACCGAGACTACAAACTCGATATGCAATGATGCCGACTGATAAGCAGATACGACAGGTAGCTCAAAATAGACGGTCAATTCATATTAATAATCGGGGAGTGCATGATATAGAAAGTTAATATGCTGTTATCTGATAGAGGAACAGGCGACGGTGTATTAACTTTCAAATCGTGAGTTAGCCATCCAGCCTTTACAAACGGTCCAAGAGTCGATGTATATGGTTGGCTATCTCCCGAATATTTCACCTTCTTTACCTTTATGATGCTCTGTTTGAACAATATACTTTGAAACTGTCTTAGACACGATCTAATATGCACCAATTAATTAAAACTTTTAACGAAAACCTCAATGTTATTTTTAGAGGAGCGCGAGATTACCGGTATACCCACAGGTGCTCGACGCGAGCTTGATGTTGAGAAAAAAAAAAACAATAATCTAAATGAAAAAATCATACAGAGTGAAAAAAAATACCTTAGATTACCCCCCATGACCCGTTCTGACATAGGACCCTCTCTTTCATAATATATAAGAGAGAAGGTACGGACGTTTCGGAGCCCCTAACTTCAGTTCGGTACAAAGCAGAAAAGTCAATAATGGCTTCATGAATAGAAAAATATCTCAGGAGTAAAACAAGCCAGACAGTATGGTCGTGTGCCTTTGAAGACGGAAATAGCTGAAGGAAATCGAGGGTCATGGGTGGAACGAAGTATTTGGAAGTTCCGTTCTCTTATATATTATGATAGAGAGGGTCCTATGTCAGAACGGGTCATGGGGGTAATCTAAGGTATTTTTGTCACTCGGTATGATTTTTTTCCTTCAAATTATTGTTTTTGGGGGTTTTTTTCTCAACATCAAGCTCGCGTGCAGCACCTGTGGGTATACCGCGTTTTGTTTCTTCCGTGGTACGTATCACGGTACGTTTTCACAGTACCGGTAGATTTTGAAGTTTCCTTCAGTAAAGAATGTACAGAAATCTTGTTACATATTGTTTTTATTTTAACAGCAAGTAATTTTACAAACCAGTTGTATTTGTCACAAATTAATTTTGAATGTTGCACACATAAATTAATATATTTACTTTAATCATATGTTTGACACGTGTCACCAGCGTGGTTTAAAATAATGGATATGATATGGTGTTATTCTGCTACAAATCGAAGCAAGATATTTTACCACCTATTGACATACGGGATATTTCTTCAAAAAGTGTCTCAAAACAAAATTGTTGGTCCCTAACGTAACTGTTGTATCCGTATAGCGATATGTGCAGAAATATTTTTCGCGGTAACCAGCTCTAGTTAATTTTGATTTCTAGTAAATCATTTAAGATAATAAATACCACAGAGAGTAAAATAATCATACTTATCACTCGTAGTCCAACTTGATAGACTGATAGTTAATCGGGATGGGGACAGACAGAAATGTGGAGGCAAAAAATCAAGAAAAAAGCATGCACGGTTGAAGACTGCTATAGGTTGTAACGAAGTCAGTGGCTTAGCTAGGCAGGCGAGAAAATAAAAGCTATTAAAAGGAAAAACCCGAATGAGTCTCATAATTAAAAAAATGTCTAAAATAAATATGTGCGCCATTATTTTATTAAAGATAGCATTCAATATATATCGTTCTATCTAGATCGGCTGAATATAACAGCAGTGGAACGTTGTACGTTTCAGCACTTCAAACATTAGCAACGTGTAAACAAAATCGCATATCTAACAACACTGACGCAGGCTCATTGATCTGAACAAAAAGGTATAACTGATATATTTAAAGAATTTCTGGCTTGTATAGAACAAAGTGCAATGTTTGTTTTGAAGAGTGTACAACAGTACATTTGTCCACACAGTTCAATAAAAATACGCAGTAGTCCCATTAAAAGAGGAGTCTCTCCGTGTCTTTGTCAACTGCACAAAAACAGTAAACGATATATAAAGCGATGATTAAACTGAATATTACATGAACAGCACGAATGATGTATCGATCTGGCATTAAATCACGAATGATATATCGATCTGACATTAAATTATGAATGATGTATCGATCTGGCATTAAATCACGAATGATATATCGATCTGGCATTAAATCACGTTTGGTACGGTACACACACTAAGAAACGAATTCAGCTGGATACCAAAACTGCCCCCCCCCCCCCAGTAAACAATCCTACAGACCGCCTGACCTCGTCGACATGCTCAATTTGACATGTTATTTAAGGTTTATGTGCTCTTCATGGTCAATACACCATGTACTTTGGCCATACGACTTCAAACGAGCACAATATAAACTATATGTTGTAATTTATTATAACTGACAGGAGTACCAAAATTATTTTAATCACAAATAGGTACATATAGTTAACCTGTACAGCAAACAATATAATACTTGTTAGATTTCAAAACATCACCAAAATTGATCATCCAAAAAATTCATATTTAGTTTTGTATTAAATCCCTAAATAGGCCTATGTATTTGTAAAGTTGGTTTTGAATAGATGATCACAGCGGTGTGAAGACACCTGTGCGTGTACTCTCAGGTATATTACAGGGGTTGTTTCAAAACCATCTTAAAATGTTTTCCACTTTGTCATTTTCTTGTAATGTTATAAAAACAAAATAATTAAATAGCTTGATTAAGTGGCAGCTCATTTAATATTTTTATTATTTGTAATTAAAATACTGTATAAGCTTGATACAACTGTCGGTTCAAATTAATTGCAGTGTTTAGCTTCTCTTGGCCTAATCTGAAGTCATTTTACCAAACTATATAGTGTAATGACCAAGAAGGGCACATAAATCTTATATTATTTCTACAAGGAATTTTGACGTTAAAATGATACTTTAGCAATAGCAGTTATAGCTCTACTGGCTCAAGCCTTAAACAATTTCGTAGTCACGTATATTTTTTTGGGATGAATACCTTGGAAAAAAGATGAGGTAAAGAGCAGGCCTTTCAGTATGAAAATTCCAAACAATTTCAGATGGCTGTGGCGTTTCTCTGGGTATCAGTTTTGTAAGGCTACCGGGATTACAGAGGATTAATCAGTAGCCAATCATAATCAGGCAACAACAGAATTCGCCATGCGCATTGGAGTGGGATAAGAAAACCCCACCCGGTGGTCAGAATTTGCTCACAAATATTTTGCTTACGTCTCACTTCGAAATGATTTTAAAAAAGATGTATTATCGCTAGGAGAAGCTTTAGAAGGGTATAGTATTTTCAGTGGATTTACCTCATTATAAAGAACATATAATCTTTCGTTTATTCGTTGTCAACAAGGATGAATTTATACCTAAGCAATACATATTATAAACGTCCTGGGCATAATTCGCGTTATCAACAGTTTCGAAAAGTGAATTCGCGAGATTGGCGCTTCCCACTATACTTTTAAACATGGACAAACTGTATCACAACCATTAACAACACCTGCCTAGTAAACAGCGAAAGGTGCGACACTGTCTGACAATGTACGTCAAACCTTGTGGATGTCTACATGACGTAAAATTACGACATCCGGTGATTTAGCTCGTTTAAAGCAAGAACACCAAGTTATTATAAAGGCAAGCATTTGTTAAACCATATGCGATGATAGTTTCTGACAGTTTATTACCGAATCCTGTAATGGTGTAAGAGTACACATGAAAATAACAAAACTCTTTCACATCATATATTAATTTGGCATTGTACCTAGTGCAGATTTCTTGAATTTAGATTGACTGACATCAATTAACAGACCAACATCGTAATCCTCATTTAAATACCATATCTACAGCAATGGGTATTACGCCTTCCCTGTGTGTGTTTTTTATTTTGTGTTACATACATTCACAGGGGTTGGTTACAAAGAAGATTTGGATTACTCGTCCATGAATCAAGGGATGGGGGTTCTAACCTGTAACAATATAACACGTATATTGTTACAGGTTAGAACCCCCTATTCCTTGATTCATGGACGGATTCTCCAAATTTTCTTTGTAACGAACCACTGTGCATACATTAACTTACGGTAAAGCCTTAGTTATTACGCATATGAAAATCGCAATAGTACCTCAGGAAACTACCAGATTAGCTGGTTGTTGTTGTTTGAGGTTGAGACCAGGGGTTTCAAACTTATACCACATGGAGGGCCACATGAGGGCATTTTCGATGGCCCAAGGGCCGCACCACCTTTCTTATCTTCATGACACCATGTGACGCCAATCAATTTGCGAGTTACATGATACGGCTTGGCGGGCCGCATGCGGCTCGCGTGTACGAGACCCCTGGTTTAAACGTCATTTTTCTGCGCATGAAAGACTAAACATGACCACCGGTATAAAGGGTGGATGAAGAACATGGAAAAACAGCGGTGAAATCCACCGACACACGGTAAGCTATTAGCAAACTTTCTCACTTACCCGCATAGGCCGAGCCCGAGTGGACAGAGGTGAGATGGCAGTGATGAGTAAAGGCGCGTGCTTTAGACCACTCGGCCACCCAGTACCCCGAGTTTGATGGTTGATCTCACTGTGCTCACAACAGTAGATTTTTGTAGATATTTCAGACTAATTGGCTTTTAAATTAGTGATTAATCGGTAAATACTTCCAAACAAAAAGTACAACGTATAACGTACATTTGGACATATGTGTAACGCTTGCTACTAGAACATCTAAGAATTTGCGAGGCAGAGAGGAGAGATAAATACAATGAGCTACTGGGTGAAATCTAAGGCAGTATTTTTCTGTTCGATTTCTTTTAAAAATGTTTTAATGCAAACATGACCACATGAAATTGTAAAATTGTGAAACTAGCTCAAGTTTATGATTTAACCATCTATCATAATTTTACGTATAAACGAAGTGCATCCACAAAAATACAAAACGTTCGATCAAGATAAATCTTTTACTAAACCTGATAAATTTTTGGACACTACAAACTCTCATATACACTATTTACAAACAACCGTTTTACACTAGTTTCAATGCTTTAACGAGACAATTAAACGAAACAGTCTACATGCATGTACTGTTTTTGCACGAAAGTCTAACATACCCTTAAGGCTTAACAATGAACTGCAAACTAATCTTTCGTTTGTATTCCATTCCGCATGTAAACGAGTCTGGGAGGTTACCGGATTCGTTTGCACTATCTAACATGATTGTCATATGTCTTGCCTGTGTGTTTTCTTTAGACAAGCTCTACATTAGGTACACATTCATCTCGCCCCGTCAGAGTCACTAGGGCATTTCCAAGCAGCTTGAATTACCTCTCGCCTTTCGATCTACGTAGTCTTGTGAGATCAGTAATGAATGACGTTAAAAATCAAACTGCTATACGCCCTATCAGTCAAGAAAAAACATCAGATTGCAAATGATGATAAAGATGAACTGCTCGATGACCCTACGTCTTTTTCGTACTTATTACCAAGGTAGTTGGCAGTTTCAGTTAGTTTGTGTAACACACTGAATAGTCCCCTCAGATGGTACGTGAAAGCCGCCGCAGTTTTCCTGGCAGCATCTGCTGTCCCCTCTTCGAAACCGATGTCTTCCCGAGTCCTACTTTCTCCATGTATAAGCTCCGTCCTAATTGCGTTTAACATGATGTAACAGTTATACAAGTCCGTTCCTGGAGCCACTGTTGGTAAAAGTGCCATGTTATTATTTTCCTCCGAAATTTCTGGACGAGTTTCTGTGGTAACTTCCATGTCACGCAGCCGACTTGGAATCATTATCCGTGAATTCATTTTATTCACAGCCGTAACATAATTGTTCAATGTCACCAATAGAGAATTTTGTCCGTTGATCATTATTACACTGTTGTTTTCGCTTGCCATTGCTGAAAAATGTATCTCGGTAGGTAAATGATATTACTTCTTCAGCTGAATATCAAAACTAAAGTAATGTACACAAGCATGCGCTTAAGCTGTGTTGTCTTATTCACAATTTTGGATGCCTAAGGAGAATGTAGAGCAGATAACCAGTTTACCAGCCCTTGATCATGCAAGTTGTTCTACACTATTACAAAGTTTCAAGGTACTGTAGTTATTAACAATATCCCTTCTGTTTCCTATCTGCAACTGAAATAATGTTAACCTAACCTTACAGTGGGTTAAGTACCTTTTGCAGTAATGGACTCTTCCCTGCCCAAGGTCATACAATAATACGGATTGGTCGAGAGGCATGATCATGCGATGACTGATACCGCGATGTCATGGCCACCACGAACGTCACGGTTATGTTTGCACTTGTAACCAACAAACAAACATACATAGGTAAAGACTGTATCAATCGGTGGCATGCGTAGCTCAATAAGTTCATTCACAATTGGTAAGACAACTAACTGCGTGTAGAGATACCAACTAGAAAAACCTCTTGGAAGTTGTGTGTGGCATATCTAGTTGTTTGTGGTCAGCATAAACAATGCGTTATTAGCAGGGACGTAGAGAGCGATCACGGGCCCTGGGGTAAGAAACGCCCGGGCCTCTCCTAGTTCTTGTTCAAACAAAATGTTTCTTTTATAAAATTAAAAAGCGTTGTTCAGTTGCCCCCCTCCCCTCCCATTGTCGGCCCTGGTTTTTTAGGTTCGAAATTTCAGGCTTCAAATATCAGCTGAAGAAACCCAGACTTTAAATTATACACTTTTTATTGGTGTTTTTGTATTCTCCATCATTTGAAGTTAAAACGAGTCAAATTTGGTCGTCATCACACTGCAGTGTGTTGTCATGGATATGATTAAAGGTATGAAAAAAGTATACCTTTATTCGTGAGAACCTCATTTAAGATATCGTTTAATAAAATAGTTTTAAGAATTAAATTGTATAAAATACAGCTTTCTTTTTAAGAGGATAACGTATTAAAGTGATAAATGAACAAAGCTGCATTGAATTCAATATATTTTTTTATAGTTTTCCTCTGACATTTTCGACCTTTTGTCTCTTGCTTTAGAATAATATATATATTTTTACTTTACACTTATGCAGTACCTGAAGAAAACAAAAGGGAATAAATTATAAATGTTTCAAACACAATAAAAAAAATCATTACGTTTTCGTCATAATGGTGTTATACTCGATATTGTTAGGATAGGACTTAATTTTAAGAACTCGTAATTTAAAACTGGATACACCCGTATGTGATATATTTACCTCGTGCACAATTATCATGCTGTCGCGTAATATGTGATTGTATATTGCTAATTAAGGAGATATTTACTTGTGGGAATCAGGAGTTGAAATAATAAAATAATATTGCAAACACTAAATCTGCTTTATATTTTAACTCATCTCAACAGAAAAATTAATATTGTATACAATTTTTTTTCGTACAAAAATCCATGAAAGAAAAACCAAACAAACCTGTAAGGCAAAAAATATATGTGTGCTTCCTATTGCACTGGTTTTCAAATTAGGGTAGATAGGATATGATTAGCATATGTAATGTACTAAGCACTTCAAGTTCTGGATGAACCAGTTCAAGTAGGCATTTAGATGCAGAAATCATTTTCGGGATTTTGTCTGGAAATTTTTCCTCCCAGGGAAAAATGTGCCAGGGCCGGCAAGGAAAAAAGGGTCAGTCGGCCGACCGAAAACAGTTATCTTTTTTTTCCCTAAAGAAAAGTTACTTCACAATGCAGTTGACTTAAATATTGGGATATCCACTGTCCCATCAATTAGGAGTTCACCAATATGCTTTCAAGTTGGAATTTTCCAATGGTGTATGCCTCGGCAATCACTTTAGAATACATGCACTTGCATCGGTGCTTTAATCTCTTTAACTGGCTTATAGTGCTTTTATATCTCTGATGACGTCAACTTCTTCCTGAGGAACAAACTAACAATTGATCTGGCTTTATTCAACTCTTTCTGCCCACGCGACAAAATCTTTTGCTTTTTTATGGTTGTTTTCTCGTGTTTGATAGTGCTGTCTGCATTCCGCTTTCTATCCCCACCAATACCACTGTAAAGATCTTTTTCATGGCCTGCATCAAAATAGTGCCATGGACTCCAGATATCTGTTCCAAACGACCTACATCAAAATATCGACCTGTGATGCCAGAGAGTCAGGCCGAAAATGATGCCAGATTAGAATTAATTGCTTTTATGCCAGGTACAAGCTTCAGAAGGATGGTGGGTACAATTGGATGAAGCGCCAACATTCAACTAGTCTAATAAGCAGGTCGGGTTTCTTCCACGCCTTAACATACACAATTTTCAGCGAAATCTATTTGTACCAGTGCACGATTTGTTGGAAGTGTCTCTTTCATTTTCTTGAGTGCCGAGTACTGGATCTTAACTTTCTCAGCGTGTTCAATAAATGCCATACACGTGTCTTTCATTATGTTCTTGAACTCTTCTAATGGCACCTCCAAAATCAGCTAATAGCATCCTTTCCTTTCCATTCTAACCCTTTATCAAATAATTTTACGAGGTGTGATGTTACAAATGATGGTTGACAGTCCTCGTTTAGTCCGTTATCTTGATATAGTTGCACAAGTTTGTCAGAACTACTGCGTGACACTGCAAAGTAATTTACTGCATCCCAGTTTCAATGCAAAGTTCGAATCACTGAGCATAGGCAGCTATTTCTCTACACCACAAAGTTTACCAAGAAGATGTGAAAAGTCCAATAGTGACTAAAAGTCACAAAACAATGTTGTGGTAATTCTCTGCAATGAAATTTAAATGCAAGTTATTTATATAATCATTAAAAACTCTCTTGTGCTACTCGTCTTTACCAGACTTTAAGGCATCACCTTTCCTGGTAGCATATGGTAGTTGTCATCTCTTTGTAGAAAGCAATGAAAATCGCTGACTACAGTTTGTCCTAATTTTCAATTTCTAGTATTTTGCAAGGAACTCTTGTTTTGTTTTCAAATTTACGCTTATGTATGCAAGATGTCCCTTGCAGAGCTGAAATCAACCTTTCCTGAAACTACTTAGGAAATTATTTCCCAGTACTTTGTATTCTTACCTGCGGCACGTTTTACTTCTTCTGACAGACGCTCGGCAAACAGAAGATTCTATTTTATTGCACCCGTTCTTTTATGCGATAAACCTGGTTCTCTCAAAAGATTCTATCTTCCATACTAATTATACTGAGAATAGAAACAAGTCCAGAAATAGATGAGCATAAAATAGAGCATACTTGGGTTGGCTAACCAGGATTGGTTAATAATGCAAGTAGGATTTTAGTAAAAGAATATTTTGATAGCTAATCCTAGTTGTAACTGACACACCCAGACATTGTTTTCTTGATAAAATTTTAGTCCTTTTAAAGACTTGAGTTTAGAAAACCCATTATTGAACTTAGCAACTGACTCTTGGTGCAGAATTGAAAACAAAGTTTTCAAACACGTGTTGATCCAAAAGATGCCGCGTCTTATATGGTTTTCTCTACACAGAAGTTGACATTAAGAATGTGTCTGTACTGATAAATACAGGTTTACACTATAAAAAGATCTTTGTTTTCATTTTACTTATAGTACATGTTATGTCGCATGCTGTATAATTATGCCTGTTAGGCGGGAGAGAATGTTGGGGTTGACATACTAAATAGTCCAGAAGTAATCATCTGCAAAGTATAAAAAAGCTGCAGTAAAATTATATGTGCATAATTCTTTTTGGAGAGGCTTCCAAATTAACATACTAAAATTAAAGGAAAATATATTTTGTGGAAATATTAGAAATATTCAGATTTTGTAGCCGTACCATTAGGCACAGAATGCAGCGGGTTTTTTTTAAAATAAAGTCCGAACACAGATTTTTAAAATCTTTTCATCGTATTCTGCCTAATCCTGTAAAAATTAAATGTAATTATTCTATACAGCAACATTCATTAACTCCATCATTGAATTTCAGTATAGAACCAAGCTAAATATTAAGGGGGAGGTCACGCCTCCATTGGTCCGGTTATATGTATTGTAATATCAGAAATATTAAACTGCACACACTCTATGTAAGTTGCACAGACTATGTGATAACAAAGTATCTGCAGCTGCACATATACACGTGTGACGTAACATAGGTAAAATAACAGTGACTTAAATGTCGGAAAGCAATTCTGCTTCTGAGGAAAGAGCATACTGTACAATCCAGTCGCTTTAAGGGTTCTCTAGAACATACTGTACAATCCAGTCGCTTTAAGGGTTCTCTCAGACTGATATCAAGGCCGACTTGGAGAGAGTTTAGGGATTTAATTCCCTGTCACAGCCTACACGTTTGAGGTGGCTTCAGCATTTTATAAATAGTGTTGAATCCATGGAAGAGGACGAACGTTCTGGAAGACCGTTTTTCTACGACTGGTGTGATGGGATTGGCTCCTGTGAAGACAGCATTTGAAAAGCAGACACACGAAACTCAGTGGACGATATTTGTATTATCATGGGCATTAGTTCCTCTGCTGTTAGAAACTCCGAAAGGTGTAGGATGGATCCACCATTTGTTCTTAGGATGCGTGTGTCAAAGCAACACATGTAGGTTATTTAGTGCAGAGGCAATTGGAGTAAAGTGCCTTGCCCAAGGACACGCCACGACAGCTAAGATTAGTCCGAAGGTAGGATTCGAACCCGCGCCATGAGTCTCGTCGTGAGTCTGGCAAGCTAACCACTGAGCCACAGCAGCTACCCTACTATACCGGTCTCTGTGATTTAATTAGTAAATATAAGCAAAGTACGAGTGTTGTATAATGAACTTTCTATTTATAACAAAATCAGATTATAATAAAGTAAATACTGTACCAGTTTTGTTTAAGGCTTGTTTCTATGATAAGGCTTTAGCGTTATATTTTTAATATCGAGGATAGCCAAACCATCACCTTGGTCTTGTGTTAGCGCCAACAAAGATTAAAAGGGCTGTATACTGCGTTTGTTTTATGTTTATCGGAAGTTATCAATCTTAATATTACAAACTGCATTGTGTTAAATAACATTTTTACTACCTGTATTACTGTCATGAATAATCAAATATGTGAGTAACAAAAAATAGTAAGCGACACGCGACATGTGCGGCGCTGTGGATGCCAGATATTTTTTACGTTATATCGTAAACAAATAAAACGTCATTCATATTGTTACGACTTTAAGGTTTTACACTAAGTAAAAAAAAGAGCGAAAACCAACGAATTTAGTAAAATTTAACAAATGTTTTACTTCTCTAGACTGCAAAGTGAAAATTTAAAACCAACATATGAATTGTGAATTAAATCCCAAATAGTTATAAAAATTCTATCACACCAGGAAGAGAGTCAAAAATTCGTTTATAGAACATTCTAAGTTGTCAACAAGACCAGGTCTGTTACTAAAACTTGACAATGCTAATACCAAGTACATAATAAATTCCCCAGGGAAAACCAATGTTCCGAGCTCAAATCCAGTTAAACATTTTTTGAAAACTGCAAAATAATAATAATCATAAAATATAATCAACAATCATGGACACAAATTAGCTATTTAATATGTTGTTTACGACCTAAAAGTCCAAAGTTAAGATTTGAAAGAATTTACATTATTGTGAATTAAATCCCAGATAGTCCTAACTGTTATATCCTAGTCCAAAAGTATAAAGTAATCCGAATGAATTCCAGTGGTGTTACAATGAATTCCAGTCTTGAAAGTGCTGATGTGCCAATAGCCTGGAATAGTGTTGATTTGCTAATAGTATGATGTATCACAATGATATAATCAAAGCTGTCTGTAAATGAATAAACAATAATCCCAAAATAGTGATCTAGTCCGAAGCATTGTTGAGCACTTTGTAATTTCAGTGAATGATTTGAATATATAGATCATCTCAAATTAAAACTGAACACAACTAAAATTGATTCTTCTAATGACTGATGTTAAGTTAGGAATGAAGAATTTCTGTTTACCTCTCTGTTATATAAAAACAACTAAGTCATAACATGAGTACTATCGTTTTAACGGGACTGAGAGGGGAGGAGGGCGAACGGGGCGATTGCCCCGGGCGCCAGAGGTCTTGGAGCGCAAAAACAGCTGATAAATTTTTCTTTTTGAAAATGGTAAAAATTGTCTGTAAATTTGAATCCCGACCTTTCAGCAAATTTGCAAAAGCATTTCGGCTGCCAACGTGTGTTTCATTACAAACTGCCACTCTATTGATCGGCGCCCCCATCTCACCGCTTTCCTTAATATCGACATTTGAGTTTTTGTCAGTTTCTGTAGTGATAGACGACTTCAAATTTCAAAGCGTTCCAGCGATTGCTTCTGAAGATTGTGTTCCACGAATTAACTTTATTCAGGTGTTTTTTTTTATTAACAAAAAGAAAAATGACACGCGGATGCGCTGTGTAAGGCTGCTTGGATTTGGCGAAAATTCTTCAAATCTTTGTACTTTTCCTATTGTAGAACAACATATGTTGCTGTGTAGACATATACATACTTTTGTTAACAAACAGTCCATAAATAACTCGATTTTTAAAAAAAAATTATGGTTTCTCTACACGCTTAGCAGTAATATTTTTAGGGGAAATAAATGGGCCTAATGTAGAAATGACAGACATGCATGCAATGGTGCTTGATTGTCTTGTGTGAATGACAGAAGTTAGATGCCAGAAAATTCCACCAAATGGCATTAAATTACAGGAAAATCATTTGCAGCCAGGGCTCAGACCCAGGTCCCGCTGGGGAAGTCTCAGCGCTCCCTCAAACCCCTAGTAGGTGGGAGTGGGCACTAGTTCCCTCCCAAGAACCCTTCCACGGATACGGCCCTTCGGGCCTCGTATTCTGGCCCTTTGGGCCATCATCGTGGCCGTGGGCGCTATTTAACCTTATTACGTCACTGAATATGAGGAACATGATGAGGGTAATTTTCCCAACAAGGGCAGGTGCGCTGGGGGCAAGCCTGAACATAAAAAATAAAACTAGAACGTTTCTCAGAGCAAGTTTTGTTTTCTTCTAAAAAAAATTAACCGTTAGATGGTTAAAAGTGTGTCTGGAAATGCTTAAATTGCATCAGCTTCCGGAGGCATCGCCCCTCCCCGTTCTATTCCATAGATTCCTTCTTTAACTTGTTCACGCCTCCAGACACATTTCTGAATCTCTTGGAGGCTGAGACTGCAGATGTAATGAAGTTATTATTTTGTCGCCATTGCCTAATTACATCAAAGTTTACTACAATAAAGGGAAAAAACCTTATATTAACTTTAGACATACCCTTTACACAAAATTTAATAAACTTAGAAATATAAAATATAATTGAATATTTCTGGAAATATGAATCGATAAGTCAGCGTTTGAACAGACTGAAACACGTTACATTTTATAAAAGCACACGTATAATTGATACAGAACAAACATATCTGAAATAATGGATATTACACGAGATAAACTGACGCAAAAGCTAAATACTTTATGTGATTACACAGCAAAGGCTGATTAAATGATGGCCATTCACAGGTGCGTAGCTGACCGTGATGTCATAAGGGAATCCCCAAAACATCTTATGCAACCTTATGTAATTTATTATACGTATCAAACGTTCGTTCGTCTCCTTGCCTATTACTACAAAACCCCATTTTGTACTTTTAATTACAGCAAATAGAGCGTAAAAGATCGTTTCTCCAAAGCTGTACATCCCAGTAAACGATTCGAGGGCTGTTAACAATATACGAATTAGCATCAATTTCGCACCTGTTTTTACATCCTGATATAAAAGTTTTGATAACCAAGACCGTGTCCTTGTGATCTACGTTTTTGAATGCATTAAAATAAGGCATGGCAAGGAAAAATGTAACTCAGTGACACGTATCCTTGCCTAGGCAATAACTTTTGAACCTATATTCAGGTATAGTTTTGATCATGACTAGACCAATATGTCGCATACAACACGCAAGCCACTTGGCTGAAGGTCAACGCTACAGCAAGGAAAAATGCATCTCACTGACCTTTTATGCCTGTCCAGGGTTGTTGAACCATTAAAAGTGATTTAATGAAACCGCACACAGCTATATGATGCGACTCGGCGATGTGTTTGGTACCACAACTACACCATCTGCATTAAAATTTAAGGTCAAGGCAACAAAAGATGTAAATCAGTAAGCCGTAACCTTGTTAAAGCTGTAATTTTAAACCACAAAAGATAGTCTGCTTACACGTTTAATATACATGTTTGTTTCCACGTTGTAACTGACGGATTAAATTATTAAAGTTATTCTTCATTCAAGCACAGAGTCATACTAGGTTGTTGTGTCTACTGTGTGCTCGCAATTTGTATCGTAGCTTTTGATAGATAGTTTGGACGCTTCTTTTATTTAAACTCCAATGACGTGGAGTCGGATTTGTCCGCTATAATGCGACTTTAATTGATTTTTTAGGAGTTATGATCTTGTCTGATGGGATCCCAGTGGCCGAGTGGCTTGAAACACTTGCCGCGTGGGTTCGAGTCTCGGGTACGGCCTATGTTGTCATTCGAGAGTGATTGTTAGCTTCTCGTGGGTCGGTTTATCTTCTAAGGGTTCCACTTTTTTCCTGGATAAATTACAAAATGAACGAACGCGTGCCTCCAATAAAAGAGTAACACTGTTAAAATCGATATTTTTGGCAGCCCTTCGCGTGCCACACAAAACCTCCTATGTGCCACTCTGTGGCACGCGTGCCGTAGGTTCTCGACCCCTGGCCCATCAGATAAAGAAAACTGGCGTTAAATCAACTAAATCAAACCATAAGCTCTTTGGTAATTGTATCTTGTATGCACAATTTGCCACCAAGACTTTGGATTAGCTTCTCTTAATACCTGCTATGTATATTATCGTGTGATATTGTGGGTTATATTTTCGCTGTTGTGTCCTTTTCAAACAGAAAAAAACCAACACAGTTTCGTTTCTCATGTGCGAAGAAAGTCTGCGACTCTGGGTTGAATGATTGATATAAAATCTAAATCACGCGAAGAGGTACTTCTGATTCGTCCAAGAGCCAATAGTTTGTCACACGAGTTTTCTGACCTTTTAGATTTATGTAGTACAGTGGGCTGCTTTGGATAACACGTGAACAGGACAAGCATTTCTTTTTCTTGCTATAGTTTGACCCTGACATTTACTCAGGTGAACTTTTGATGACATTCCCAATCCTAAACAGATGTTGTCCGGAGTTTTAGATTTCAGAAAAGGTTCAAGCTAATAATTATATTCACGACATTAATTTAAACAGTAATAAGAAAATAAATGGATTAGAACCCAAATCAAACATAAAGAAAATTTATTTTCTTTTACAGTGTCTGCAATGGAGAAGGCTGCAGCTCAGAGGAACCGGATGCGACTAAATGCTGATCATGGAGGGTCGCCTTAATGGTGAGACTCCTGAAACTTGAGAAAAACCAAGGTCGTTCGGGACTTACCATCACATTTTCACGAGCGGCTGGGCGGGCTTGGGATTTTTGTTCAAACCAGGATATTTTTATTCTTTTAACTTCAATATAATTTTTTTAAAATTAATATTATGAATGTAATTAGTTATTTTTCCACAAATCAGAGTAAAAATATTTTTCAAGGTATTTATGGGTCCAATTTTTTCTTCTTCAATTGAATATTATCCCCCTCCCCCCTCCAATCCGAAAATTAAATGGTCGGCCCTAAACCAGTTGTCTGGGTTTGCGCACCACCGTGTGCACCATTAATAGCTAGCGATGCGGCTATAGATTTCTCAACAAAAGATGCAGCCTGTTCTTTAAAGAACCACTAGGAATTCTTAAACGAAAAGTATGGACGAAAGCTATTGTTATAACACGAACTAGCAGTTAATATGGGAATAAATACATTGTGGCAAGTTAGCTTCCTGATGCAAGCATATGCTAACCATGTACTTCTATGCCATTAATGATTTAAATTATAAAATTAAGAAATTACTTTCACACCTGAATCCAATCTTTCTTGATGATGCTAAACTTGACAGGTAAATAATACAAAGGAAAATGTTGGAAAATATTTCCTTTCTTCTGAAAATCGGTACGACATGTCCACCTTGCTGGCAAGAAGCAAACACAATGGTATAATGTGTTTTACACGTATGCGGACATGATAATATTCCATAATATACTTAATAGGCATTGTAGAAATGCAGCCACGTCACTAGTTATCATGGTTGTGTATGTTAAGTAAATAAACAAATAAATAAATGTACTATTGTTTTGACTGTTGATCATATGTTTGTAATGAAATGTCTTCCTCTGTTGGACAAGAAAAGTAGAATTCCAGAGTCATAATGACTCAGTAGTCTTGTTCATGTATTATTATCAGTTTGAACATACCTAATGGCACAGCCTTCGATATACAGTCTACGAATATTTAATTTAAAGTCAATTCAATTTTAAAACGCTTCTGTATCTGGGGTAGTTTTTATAATGAAAGCCTGATATCCAAATAAATATTCCTAATAATATTCAAGTAATGGCATGGATTATACAACATGACATAAAATAATGCAGAATGCATGATTGTCATAGATATTAACGTGGCAATACAACTTGCTTCCAAATATTTAAGAATTTCAAATGTTGCAAAATGTTAGATATAATTATCAGCAAATAAATTATGAACTTAGATTTATCTTTTAAAAGAAATATGTTCTTAACGAAGAAAAATACAATAGAAAAAACACAATTATTTGCAAACAATATCCAAAACCGAGAATTAAAAAAATTCTAATAAAAATCAGATCAGAAATGTAATTTCCAGAATGGCAACACACTCAGTCAATCAAATGAAAGATTAGTTCATTAACATGCATGAATCTCACTCATGATCAAACTCCTCAAAAAATTTGATGACGTAAGTCTATTTTCCACGTTTTATCAAATTCGGATAAAAAAAAAACACAGACTTCAGTTGTAACAAGATCAGCCAATCAAATTAAAGGTATCCTCATTAATTATACATGGATCTTGAACTTGTCCAAGATTTTGATGATATAAGAATATATTTAAGCTTAATCAAATTCAGATCAGGTATCAAGAGCATTTACAAGCTTAGCCAATCAGATGCAACATCATCGCATTAATATTCACAGATCTTACTCATATTTGAACTTGTCCAAGATACTGATAATACAAACCTTTATCCCAAGTTTGATCAAACTGGATCAAAACATGTTCTTCAGAATAGCAACAGGGAACTACTAATATACAAAATAATTGATTTTAAAAAGATGATGAACACATGGCCATAGCATAAGGTAAATTAGTCATATACTTCAAAACTAGGAGTAGACAAAAATTGTGCTAATGGAAAGAATGTATGTATAGAGTTTCACAAGGACGTCAGCACCATACTGGCCATACTTAGCCTGTTACAAGTTATCATTAAACATATA
Organism: Sinohyriopsis cumingii; assembly: GCA_028554795.2. Lineage (NCBI taxonomy): Eukaryota > Metazoa > Mollusca > Bivalvia > Unionida > Unionidae > Sinohyriopsis > Sinohyriopsis cumingii. Next base: position 27,622,122 of record CM068828.1, read on the forward strand.
AAAGTAAAACTTGCTAAAACCTTTCACAATATAAGCCCTTCTGAATAAACATAAACATATACTTTTTAAAGATAAAAGTTAATGATCTTATAAATCTGTAGGAGGTAAACAAATTCTTGTTATGGATAATGAAATATCAGCTTACTTAGAATTATTCTCTGACACTCTCTAAAATAAATTTCATATGAATAAAAAGGAGATCAAGGTAACCTAGTTTTGTTTGTTTTTAGTTAAGAGCAATATGTGTCTAACATAAAGAGCAAGATAGAGAACATTGAGAGCATGACAACAGAATGATACGTGAATGTTAACCTCATCTAAGGCTTCAGGGTCATTCACAACAAGCTGTTAAACTAGCTGTGTACAAAGAATGATCATACATAGTACACACTTTTAATTTTTACAAAATGGCTGAAAAAAGCTTAGTTTGTGTAAAACTGTAAGGCCTTCATGCTTACATTCTTTTCAGCAAATTTTATCAACTTCTGTTCTGGCTTTTGGATATGGTTTTTCTATTTGTAATAATGGTGAAACATTTGAAAATGGCTCATCATCATTCACATAAAATTGAAAGACTACATGACAGGGTGCTTTTGATCAATTTTGATCAAATTCTTTGCAATGTTTTTTGGAGAAGTGTTCTCCATTGTTAGTAATGGTGACCATATTTTAAAAGTGGGACAACATCATTCATGTGAAATTGAAAGGTTTTATACTATCATGCTTTCTGTCAAATTTTATTTAGAGGTTTTTGAGAAAAAGTAATTTATTAGCTTTTCTATTTTCTTTTAATGCAGTCATTTTTAAACAGCTGAAGGAATTCATGCAGAACCATGCCTTTAACTGACTTGGCATTATGAAAACACATCAGAAAATGACAATGCACCTTGACCTCACATAAGTTGTCTGCAATGGCGATGCATTAAATGCTGTGGGGCTAGTTGCATGCACAAGAATTATCAAATATATAATTATACTTTTCACACTAAAAAGAGATATTGTTGTTGTGGGTTTAACACCACTGGTTACAAAATGATAGACTATACATGGTGACCAGTATAATTGATCGAGGAAGAGCTGTAAAATACCCATATAAGAACCACCTATCCATCTAACTACTGGCAAGCGTCCTCACATACCCACATTGGCTGAGCCTCAGGCTCGAACCCACTTGGACAGATGTGAGATGGCAGTGACTGAGAAAGGCAAGTGCATTAGGCCACGGGTTGACCCATAAAAAGGTACAAAACATTATCAGGGCCAAAGAAGAGAATGATGTGTTGACCACATGGTAACTAGGCCTAATACGTTAGGACACATATTCAAAAACTAAGAGACCAGTTGTGTATACAAGAATATTATCTATCCATACAAATTATAATTAATTAATTATCAAGATCTTCAAATTTGTTTTATAATTTTTTATATATTTTTGTATATTTGTATATTTTTTTTACAAAATAGTTTCACAAGATTTACAAATGCCAAACAGATAGTAATAGTGTAGCCAAATACTGTACCCCATCCCCAAAAGTAATTAGAAAAGTCTATGAGATGATGTTTTGTCAATCTTTTTATATTATTTTTATTTGTTTGCTGTTTTATTTAGGACCAACTAGGTAACATACGAAGTCCGTTGGTGAAAACCCGATTTCCTAACCTCCTGGAGAATGAAATTCGATAGGTGGCAACCTGATTATTCTTGGAGATTTCAACTTTTACTTTCCTAGAAACCTACACACGCAAAAGCTCGTAGATTCCATTCACATTTTCAACCATGGACAGCTAGCCAACACACCCATAAACAATGTCACATTTTAGACTCATTTCTTCATAGACCTGATGATACTATAGTCTTCATTGGCGTCTTACACACGTGATTAAGCTCACCTTTGCTTCATATGACATCTCAGTGTAACAGTCTCTAATCCTCCATTTATGTTTGCTACTAAGAGAAATCTTCATATGATAAATAAAATTCAACTAATACATGAGGCATCCAAGCAAACTCGTTACCTCCTACAGCAGTACAACTCGACAAGTGCTTGCATTTACTGCTCCACAAACACGCCCCAGTAGCCAAGTGCAGAGTGTCAATTCAAATGACTTCTCCATAGGGACTAGCTTCGCACTGCTAAAGGAGAACACCATAAAGCTAAGAGGATTTGGCTTTCCACCAGCCTCACTATTCATAAGGAGATACATGAAGCTGCTAAGAACATTAGAAAGTTCCAGCTGCAAAGAGTTCTTCAAGATTATTGTATATTTGATTTAAGTTATATTTGATTTAATTTAACTGTTTGTTTCTTAGGTATTTTTAATATTCAATTACATGCTACTGTAATATAGCTTTATTTACTGGATTTGACATTTTCCAGAAATTAGTTTGACTTGTTTTTTTCGTAAACGCCTAATAATAGAAACTTTGTATCTAATTGCTGACGTAGTTCCTGATCTAGATTCAGAAATCAGTGAGTTGAAGCAAACAACTTTTTAAAAACAAAAATATTATTCTTTCATAGTGTAAGATTCATAGAATGAAATCGAGGCCATACGTGATGTTAGGCATGTAAAGCTTCTATGTGGTTCTAGAAACATGATCACGTGACCCTCATATGGGAATCACTTTTGCGTCTTAAATTAGTATACAACTCTTTTCTATAGAGAATTTAGTCACTTGGACTATAAAGCGTTAACACTTAAAGGTGTTTTGTTGTGACCAGTTTGAGCTGAAATTTTATTTTATGGAATTATTAATTCTTTACGGTGGGAATATTTAAGTGCCCACACAGAATTCTTGGACAAAGTCATTTAATACAATTTTATTCAGAATTCAAAACTGGAATATTATTTTCTGTGATTCAACAAGGAACTGTTGACACATTAGGACTACACTGACCACACAGCATACGTCAACGTCCTCCATCTTGGATTTTTTTTATCAGGACTCGAACTCAGATTCGTTTAGAACTGTTTATTTCTAGGACTTCTATCTTTTAATTCTTGGATCATTTTTGGATTTGATTCGTAAAACCGTAAGTTCTTTTTCTCATTTTACCTTGTTTTTCCAGGGAAATAAATCATTTGTTAAATTTGACAAAGCTTGTTGACTTCACTCTTTTCTTGTTACTGTATTAAAGAGCTTAAAACGTAAAAATTACGAACAAGTATGATTTGGATTTTCAACGTAGCTTTAAAAAAAATCAGCCATATCGCTACAATGTCTGCAGTGTGGCAGTTTATAGTAATTTCTAGCACTAGGGCATCATGCCACAGACATTGTAGCATGATGTCTCAACCCAGTTACATTATCCTGACACCAGGCTGACCAGTCCTAACAATGAGTGCATCATGAGGCAACTGTTAGTACCATTTTTAAAAGTCTTTGGTATGACTTGGCCAGGGTTCAAACCCACGACCTCCCGCATCTGAGGCGGATGCTGTAACCACTAGGCCACCGGAGCGGTCGATTACAAACAAGGTGTCAAGGAATAAATGTACACCACTGTAAATGGCCTTCTCACTGGTCAACCCTCTGGATTTGTTTGCAAATTTCTTTCATGATAAACTTCAGTCCATTAGGGATAAACTTAAGAACACAATTTCAACTGCCTCAATGTCACCATACGTTTGTGATACAGAATATACACGGCAACATGTAAGAACATTTGAACCAGTCTCTATGGATCTGGTAATGAAGAGCACCTCAAAGTCACGTGAAGTCAGTCTGAATTTAACATCACTTCTGCTTGAGTGCTTAGATTCAATATTACTGATGTTATCTAAACTTCTCTCTCATCCGGGGGATTCGCATTATTTTTCATAACTGCCATCATATAGTCTCAGTTGAAGACACTGACATTTAACCTTAATGATTTAAGGAACTACCGCCCTGCTTCTAACCTCTAATTCATTTAAAAAGTCTTAGAAAAAGCTGTTCTATCCCAGCTTGTATCTTGTCCGAATTCAAATATTCCTTTTTACCAAAAAACTGAAGCCATCCTGATCACCATTCAAAGACTTTCAAATTTAGATCCTTTATCTCAAACGATAAGTATCAGCAATACCAACATGAAATTTGCAGTCGGTATGAATAATATGTCACTCTCAGCGATATGCTCTCATAACATCAACATGTAATAAACATAAGCAAGGCTGCGTATCTGGATACGAGACGCATCAGCTCCATTCGCAATGTTCTTTCAGATGATGCCACTAAAACACTTGTGTGTTCCTTTGTGTTTTCAAGACTGGACAATTGTAATATTCACTTCGATCTGATTCATCTCATACTTAAGAAACATGAAAAAGTTCAAAACATGGCATCTGATCATCTTTAAAGTATGAAGGACACGTGGTACTAGATAAATGTATGGAAAAATGGGAACCAGCCTGGAAATGGGTGAACATAAAATAGAGTATATATGGGTTTGGCTGACCAGGATTGGTTAATAATGTAAGTTATATTTTAGGAAAAAGAATCTTTTTGAGAGCTTATCCTATTTGTAAGTGAAAAAAATAGAGACACTGTTTTATTCATGGAATTTCGGTCCTTTAACCTTCTTGATTTTGGAATACGCATTTCTAAAATCAGCACCCGACTCTTTGGGGCGGAATTTAAAACACACGTTTCAAACACTTGCAGGTCCAGAAAATGCCGCGGCTCGTATCCTTTTCTCTAACAGAAGCTGACATCCAGGTTTCATCTATACCGATAAATATAGGTTTGATCATGAGCACAAAGAAACTTTAAGTTATTGAATTTTTAATATCATGGTGTTTGCATAGGTTTTCCATGAGAACTGAATTAGTACGAGTCCTATGAAGAACTCAGCACACCTCCACCTTGCTCTGTAACCATCACTGGCTACCCGTTAGACCCAGAATCAAACACAAAATCTGTTCATTATGCTCCAGTCCTATATACCTATCAGATCTCAACCATGTCTACACCCCATCTAGAAACTTGCGCTCCTTTTTTGACACTTGTATTCTCACTGTTCCTACTGTTCAAACAAAGTCATACAGGCATTCTTTTGCCTACCAAGGCCGAACTGTGGAAAAAAAATACCCATAGATCTTAGACACAAGGACACTGTGTCCTCATTTAAGAATGCTCTTAAAACTCACCTATTTTGACTACAAGAACAGACTTTAAGACTTAATGTTTATTTTCTTAATTATTGTGAGTATATTTTCAACTTTATGGTGTTTGATTTTGTAATCTTGTGATTGGATATGTTTTTATGTTATCTAATATTGTAAAGTGCTTAGAGTTTCTAAAGATTTGGTGCTCTACTATGTTCACATTATTATTGTTATTCCATTGCCATCGATGTCAGAGAAGTTGAAGCAATGATATTTTCGAAAGAAGAGTTTCCATTCAGGAGAAGTATCACTAACAAGATTGTAATGATGGCTGCTGTGGTATCCACACTGGATCATCAGAATGGCACCATTTTCATTTAAGACCAACCGGACATCACAAAAAGTATTATGGAGAAAACCCCACATCAGTATGACCTTGTGTTCAAGTGGAGTTGTTACATGACCTTTTAAGATGGCTGCCATTGGATGTCAGATTTGCACCATATTTAGTTAGGGCCAACTAGACATCAAAATAAGTTTTTTAGTTAAAACCCTATTCTGATATGGCCATCCATGTAGTAGGAATAGGAATAATAAGATTCTAAAGATGGCCACTGTGGCAGTCATATTGTATGGTCAGATCGGTACCATTTCCCACAGGACCAACTAGACATGCTAATAAGTCTTTTAGTAAAACCCCATGTTGACAAGCCATCCATTCTGAAGACGTAACAATAACAATATTTTCAAGATGGCATCCACGGTGGCCATATTCAAACTCACTTTGGCACTATTTTCATTTATGACCAGCTAGACATAATAAACATCACATGAAGCTATGCCAATCAATGGATTAGTGATAACAAGATCTTAAAGACGGACACTATGGTGGCCATATTTGATGTTCGAGCAGCACCATTTTCATTAAGGACCAATTATGAGATGAATGTGTGTGTAAAGTTTCATGGCAATCAACCAAGTAGTTTAAGAAGAGTAGTGATAATAAACTCGTGTTAAAGGACAGATGGATGACAAAAATTGAATGCACCGTGGACAACAGACCATCTCACAAGCTCTTCTGGTCTATGAACAGTAGAGATAAATATAGGCAATCAATGTTTGAACCACTACAGCAAAGGAACACGATTATACCTGTCAACCACCTGTATAATGTGTCATTTAACATCACTCGGGGTATTATCGGTCAATGTGTAGCATCGGACAAGCCAATAAAAAAAATTTTAAAACTTTTTACCGCAAAGTAGTAACCTATAAATACATGACCATACGTAACATCCGACCTCTTCCCGCCTATCTTTTTGAAATACGACAATTCTCCGGTCAAAGGAAAGGTGAATAATTAACCTTTTTTAACTAAAAGAAGCGGTTCTTGCAGCACTTCCGGTATGCATATAGTTAATTCCAAAACCGTATTATTCCATTCCTTAAGAAATAAAATAAGCATGACACTGTTCATGAATCCAAAATGGCATAGATAAATTCTTGTTCTGTTTTGACTAAATGTTTAATCTGACGCCTGCATTGAACTTAACTTTGATTGGTTGATAAATATATAGGGGTACACTCATGGGGTATTATCGGACTGCTGAACTACATATAGCAGGTTAATAAGTAGAATAGATTGGTTAATGTTTCAAATAAATTAAGGTTGTAATGAAGATATAAACTACTTCATCCGATATTGCAGATGATTTACTTGGTATTTCAAGCAAAATTATGTTGATAATTTGATAACATGAGGAATAAGTTGAATTAATTAAGAATCAAATATGGCAATACTCTACTTTAACCCTCACCACTGGAAATAAAATAAAATCGCCTCACCAACTTGCTAGTCATTATTATTATTATTATTGTTACTATTATCTAAATATTTCATTTTAAAAAGTTTCAGCAGTCTCACCAGTACATGTCATCAATGCTGTCTAACTAAAAGTGTAATAACCATTATTCAGAAGTGTAATAACCATTATTCAAAGTGTAATAACCATTATTCAGAAGTGCTCAACAGTTTTAACAATCCCTAGCTTGATAACCATGGATTTAAAGAAACAAAACGATTATCATGTCATGAAACTTAAATGATGGAATTTCTTTTATTGCACTTATGTTGATGTTCAGCAAAACAGTAATCACCTTTCTGGCAGTGTTGACATCATCAATAAATGTGTGAATGTTTATATTAAAGACCTCGTTTAAATATTTTTGAAACCCCTCGATTCAATTTTTATACAGGCAGCAACAATCATGACTCACATTTTCCAACTTGCAACGTAACTAAAGCAGGCTTGATCCTAACATTTTGACTTAGCTCATCAAGTCAATTTATAAGTTATACTCTATAGCTTCTTATCTTGTAACTTTGAATACTTGTTTCAATGAAAATGGGTAAAACAAGAAAATAAAAAGTCAGAAGATGGGTTAATATATCTATGGAGAAGGCCATCAAATTTTACAACACAGAAATGGCAAAAGGCAATCTCATATCAATTAGGAAGGTGGCAAAACAGTTTGGTGTCCCCAAATCCACACTGTGTGATAGGATAACTGGCCTTGTATCCTCCTTACCTTCTTTAAAGCAAGGTCCCAAAACAACACTGCCTTTGGAGGAAGAAAAGAAGATAATAGAATTTATTAAGGTTACACTCCAAATAGGGTTTGGCAGAAGCAGGCAACAAATATTGAGTTTAGTTAGTGCTATAGCAATGACAGGAAACATTCCCAATAAGTTAGAAAATGGCAGACCTGTTGATGACTGGTGGTTGGATCTCACTAAAAGATGGCCACTTGTGCGGTTTTGCAGCCCCCAGTCATTACCCAGGGATAGGGCAGTATGTCTGAATCCAAGAGTAGTAAAAGAAACTACTTCAGTCTTTTGTCACATACACTCACTAAATGAGTTAACACATGCCCCAGAGTGTATTTTTAACGCTGATGAAATAGGTGTGCCATTAGATCATAAGCCACCTAAAATTGTAAAGCTGCCTGGAGAAGATGCTTTTTCACATAGTAGCAATAAAACAAACATAACCATTGTAGCTTGTGAATCAGCCTCTGGCCTCCTCATCCCACCCCAGGTGATATTCACTGGTAAACGGGGTATGGATCATGATATGTTTCATGGTATGCCTCCTTGTAACTTGGGTAACTGAGCACTTTGTAAGACACATTCTGCCAGCAAGACCAGTCTAACTATTAATTGATGGTCATAGTACTCATGTCAAGTTGAATGTTGTGAGAAAATGTAAGGAGCAAGGCATAATTCTCTTTCCACTTCCTCCACACACAACTCACAAACTGCAGCCACTGAATAGGGGGTGTTTCAAGCCTTTGAAGGAAAATTACAAAAGAGAATGCAAAATATAATGAAGAAAATCCTGGCAGAGTAGTAAGTAGGTTTGTATTTGGAAAGATTTTTGGTAAAGTTTATGCCAAAAGCCTTTGCCCCTTAACCATCATAAACTCGTTCACTAAATGAGGTATCTATCCTCTCCAGCCATAAATCATCCTACAGTCCAATGATTTGGCCCCATCACTTGTTGGAAATACAGAAGTGAAAATCTCTTGTATCTCTGATGTATCAAAGGCACTTGAGCATACGGGAATATTTGACACATATACAAGGCATTCCCTTTCATTCCAACTAATGTTGCTTGAGAGTCCACAGCTGGAAGACACACCTCATGCATCCAATGTGGCAATTCAGCACTGTCAAAATGAGCTACCTGGAACAGCAGTTGAGACCACAATAACAGCTTCTGCAGAGACTCTAGTAACAACCCCATGACCAGATGCAGAAATCCTAGGATCAGACCCCACTCCAGCAGAAGAGGCCTCAAAACTAGACCCACCAACTGCACTAATGGCCTTAAGTTCAGCCCTTGAGCAATTTGAGCACCAGAAACAGCATCTGTAACAACAGTTGTGGACAATATTACATTCCCTTCCCAACAGATGAGGACCCAGGAATATCTTTAACAACATCTGCTGTTGATGACATTCTGAGTAAGTCCATCTCCAACATGTTTGATAACTTGGAGTTTGCAGTATCTAAAGCCAAGAAAAGAAAAACAATTGTTCATGCCAGATTACTCACAGAGGACGAGTGGCTTCACCAAGCAGAAGCAAAAGAAAAGAAAAAGAATGAAGCAAACAAAGAAAAGAAAAGGATTAAAAAAGAAAGACTTATGTGAAGATGGGAAAAAGAACTGATGAAAAAAATCTCAGAAAAACACCATGAGATTATTTAAAAATAAGACTGTACTCAAACGAAGGGATGAGGTGACACTGGAAGCAGGTAATAAAATAGATGCAGAATGCCCCGACTGCCTGGGTTTATTCAGTCAGGAGGTTGCTGAAGAGATTGAGCAAATGTGGGTCTGCTGTGATGTCTGCCAGAGGTGGATGCATGAGGAATGTCTTTCAGATGGGTTTTCAGTTGAGATGGACAAGCCTTTCAACTGTCCTACATGCATTTGAATGTAGACATATGTTCTCTGTATTTATCTATGCAACTGTCCTACATGCATTTGAATGTAGACATATGTTCTCTGTATTTATCTATGCAATTGTCCTACATGCATTTGAATGTAGACATATGTTCTCTGTATTTATCTATGCAACTGTCCTACATGCATTTGAATGTAGACATATGTTCTCTGTATTTATCTATGCAACGGTCCTACATGCATTTGAATGTAGACATATGTTCTCTGTATTTATCTATGCAATTGTCCTACATGCATTTGAATGTAGACACATGTTCTCTGTATTTATCTATGCAATTGTCCTACATGCATTTGAATGTAGACATATGTTCTCTGTATTTATCTATGCAATTGTCCTACATGCATTTGAATGTAGACATATGTTCTCTGTATTTATCTATGCAATTGTCCTACATGCATTTGAATGTAGACATATGTTCTCTGTATTTATCTATGCAATTGTCCTACATGCATTTGAATGTAGACATATGTTCTCTGTATTTATCTATGCAATTGTCCTACATGCATTTGAATGTAGACATATGTTCTCTGTATTTATCTATGCAACTGTCCTACATGCATTTGAATGTAGACATATGTTCTCTGTATTTATCTATGCAATTGTCCTACATGCATTTGAATGTACAAGTTGTGTTCTCTGTATGTATCTATGCAACTGTGGAAACTGATAAAACACTTTTTTACATAAAGTTGCACTAGGCAGATCAAAGCACTCAAAACAGTTTCCTGATTGCCAAGTCAGAAACAGATTGTCAACATGTTAATATATCTCTCTCAACAAAGGATGACAGTGGAGACAGTAAACATATCTGCATGCAAAACTTTGTTTTTAAGTGCCATCCATTTAGCACATACACACAGATCTGGCAAAGCTTCACACCCACCCCCCACCCCCATACACATGCATAATTTTTTTTATCCCCCCACCTCAGTACGTACGCTTGACGCACCCTCCCCCCGAATTCTATAGAACAGACTATATTTAATCCAAGCAGAAATGATCAAGGATTAATAATATTAACAATATTAATGTGTTTAATAAAACAGTTAATCCACCATGTTGAATGTCTGGCTGCATCAAAGAAATAAGCTGCGTAACTTTAACAAGTTTGTCTAATGTCCGCTAAAATTCAAATGCCTACTGAACCCAGTCAAACAGGTTACGTATTAGACAAATTATTATTGAGGTTTCACCCACCCACCCTGTTTCCTATGCCTATGTACATTGTCAAAAACAGAATACATAGTCATGAATTTTTTAAAAATCAAGTTTATGAAATATGAAGCCAAAAATTGTCTTCATCTGCAAATTAAAAAACAATTTGAACATAACATTAAATTTAATTGTGTGATAATCTTCATAACTGGTCAGAATTTTTAAAATATCTTACAGTAGTATCAATTTGTACATATTGATTTCAGATGAATAACAAATCATCTCCTAGAGTGGTGATAAGAAACTTAGTTGTAGGCATGAACCACTATGGTAATAAACAGGTAGCAGTTGGTGCTGCATACAGACTGGAGCTGAAGCCTTTAAATCCATACGATCAAAATGCAGGAGCAATCTTTGACGGCCCCAAAAAAGTTGGGAACTTAAAGCGTGACTCTACTAAATTTATTTGCAAGATACTGCAGGAAAACAGCCATACTACTAACATTCTGATCAAGGCCAAATATGATGCAGAGGTTGTAAGCAGAAAAACTGGTCCACAGCAAATATGTGTTAACTGCTTTTTAGATGCAAACCTAGTTAATATGTTGATAAAAATGAAGGACCTTATCAAAGAGTTTCCAAACACAGATGCTTTGTTTATGCAGTTCACAATCTTTTGTACTGTGGTAATTATAGTTTCTGCTGTAAATATTTGTTTTTGAAATTAGTATAAATGAAGAAAATATGTTTTCTTTCCAATAATTTCCTTTCATTTTTTTCAAAGATATGTTAATTATAAATTTTTTCTTCATATTTATTTAGTCCTATTTGTAGGTGATTATTAAATTCATAATCTGTTAAAGCTAATAATAGATTTTTGCATGTATAAGAATAAGGTTCATTAATAAAATTAAAGATGTTGTTTTAATACCTTCAGCTTTGGGTACATTACATGAAATGAAAAGAAACACTCAGATGTATAATATATCTTGCTTACATTTACAATGCAAAGCTAGAAAATCATTCATTTATATTTATAGCATTAGATGTAACTGCAATATCATATATTAAAATCACGGAAGATTGATAAATATAACCAAAATTTTGCATATTTACATTTTTTTTTTATAGTTTATTTATTGTGTTTCAGTAAATTAGATACGTGAAGGTTTAAAAATTACAGTACAATTTAACAGCATGGATACATTTCTGGAACCCATGCAATTCAGACTTGCATAAATAACTAAAAGAGTACATTTCGGAGAATTTTAAGATGCTAAAATTTAAGTGCATTTATTGTCATTGTTATTACCAGCTAAAAATAGACATGTTTAAGCCCTATCACTTGTACGGTCTTTCTTGGAGGGACCCCAGCAATTTACATGACCTGTATGAAATCTAGCATTACTATAAATCCAAATAATGCATAAAAGTTAAACAAGGACAAACACAAGGCAGCTGTATTGTGACAGTCCATTTCATCAGCAGAAATAAGACTTTGTCATCTTGGCTGATTGGCTCTGATGTTCTTAACTCTCCACCAAAACCTGCCTTCTTCAGTTACATTCTTTTATTGTTTTGACTGACTTGTAAAATGGGATGTCTCTGATGGAGACTTGATAGCCCTTGGCTTTAATATGCTTTCATATGCTAATTTCATAGACCCTTCAGGGCATGGGTAATAGTATAAACCATTCGATTTGTGAGAGGGTAAGAACATGTCAAACTTTTTAAAGCAAGGTTATAAAAAAAAACCATACAAATAAAATAACTATGATACTAGTGTTTCTCTGATACTGAATATATAAAATTGAAACTTGGCATTTAAAGGGACATAACTCTTTTTGAAAACTGAAGCCACACTGACAAAATGCCCAAGAACCCGAGTTTCAAATTGAATTCAGTATGCCACAAAGTTTCAAAACTATAATAATTCAAATCCACAAGAAATAAAGACGATGGACTAACAAAAAGACTCTCTTAAATATACTGGAGACTGTATGGTAAAATCCCAAAATGCAACCTCAACTTAACAAGGAAACATTCACATTGACTCCTGGTAATATTTTTCCAATAGACATAATTGTAATATTCTCTGGTGTGTAGTTAAAAAAAACTCTACTAAACAAAACTGGCAAGGCAGAGAGAAAGAGCCTGGTGAGGAATACCTCTGTTTATAAGCAAGATAAGATACTGAAATGTACCTGATCATTGCTGAGACATGATGGATGGATGGGCATACATTATGGTACAGGTGAATACTTGGCGACTTGTAGATTTGTATGTTATGCCTTAATAAAAGAAAAGAAAGAAAAACAGAAATAAGAAAAGGAAAACTGAAAAGATTAATGATACCACCTCATGTGAGAAAGAAAGGCAACTATTTGTTTTGCACCAAAAAAAAAGACATTTTTACAAGGCTTTACCACAAAACATTCCTTTATTTCTAATGGTATATTATTTGAATAATGATTTCCTACATACTGCATGCAATATAAAGTTTGCTTCTGCCAATGACAATGCATATAAATGACAGTGACTAATGGAAAAAAAACATGTATGAAGTCTCAAGACTATTATAAATATAAGTACATGCTGCCTAAGCTTTAAAGAGAAAAACTCTAATGACATTAAAATACTTGCACTAATTCTAACATTGTTAATGTTTAAAAGTTCTGGATCAAACTAATTTTCTGAGTGTTGGAGAAAATCATAGACATGTCACACAAATTTCCTCTGTGAAGCAATCAATACAATAAAAAAAGCATCAAAAACAATGTGCCCCGTGTGAAGAATAATGCAGCAGTAATGATTCCCACCAAATTATCACTTAAAATGAAAGAACATACAACCAAAATAGCCTTTAAAAAAATCATGGCTATAATGATCGTTTGATTACATTTTCTTTCTTTTAACATATGGATGCTGGATTCCTGTGTAAATTGAAATACAATTATGTAAATCTTGGTCTTATTTGGTCTGGAGTCTTATATCACGGCAACACTAATGGTTATGACATTCCAGGCAAGTAGAATAAAATGACTTGCCCAGGGAAAGACCACACAAGATGATCCTGGCTTATATGATTGTGAGAAATAGACTCCCAATCCTTGGTAAGGACTACAATGTCTTAACCCCTGAACCACCACAGCTCCTTCATGTAAATAAACATAAATATGCACAGAGCTTCTAGTAAATGATTCAACAGTCATAGATATAACTAAGAAAAGCACCATGTCATTTAATTCTTTGGGAAACATACAATTCCATTTCCTAACAAAATATGACTTAACGTTTTTGTGATTATAGGAAATAATAATGATAATAATAATAATAATAATAATAACAACAATATTAAAATAAAAATTGGTACAGATATATATGCTAAAACTCTAACTCAATCTCACCTTGGCTATAAACCCCTCTGATGTGAGTAGAGGAGACTTGATTTGAATATACAATGTAGATAAGAGTATACTTTTTGGATTCAACCAAAATGACCTGAATGTGATAAGCTGTGGTTGGTTTTCTGGCTAGCAGGTAGGACCCAACCTTATAGACATCCATTAAATAAAGCTTGTTGCAAAGCCTGTAAAATTTGTTGACATAAAAAAGGTTCATTCTAACAAACCTGATGAATTTTCATTAATAAACAACAATGCCAATTATAAGTGATTACCATTCTGTATTCCTGCACACAAGGAAATCTCTTGGTATCTGGCATGTAAGCATCATCTGAATTGTGAGGCTTCTAAGTTTCCTTGATTTTCAATTCTACAAAGTTCCCCACAACATGCATTAGCAGTTAAATAATGCGAACTACTTAGAAATTTGAAAAAAATTCCCATATCTTCTTCTGTTATATATCCAATATTGACACAACAAACAACAACTGACTTGTGTGGACGATCTTGAAAGAAAATCATCTTCTGTTCTATTTTCCTCCTACTTCTTCGCATGCTCTTCATATGCCTTCTTTAACCTCTTTTTCAACTCCCCAGGAAACTTGTCATAGCAGAACTTGCAAACTGGCTTCAAGTCAAATTCAAAGAATTTTGTCCTTAAACAGAAGAAAAAAAAACAACAATTATCACACTGTAAAATTTAGAAGGTAAATGACAACAAGAGGAAAGTGAACAGTGCATAATATGCATGACAACAAGAGTAAAGTAAAAAGTGCATAATATGCATGACAACAAGAGTAAAGTGAAAAGTGCATAATATGCATGACAACAAAAGTAAAGTGAAAAGTGCATAATATGCATGACAACAAGAGTAAAGTGAACAGTGCATAATATGCATGACAACAAAAAGTAAAGTGAAAAGTGCATAATATGCATGACAAGAGTGAAGTGAAAAGTGCATAATATGCATGACAACAAGAGTCAAGTGAAAAGTGCATAATATGCATGACAACAAGAGTAAAGTGAACAGTGCATAATATGCATGACAACAAAAGTAAAGTGAAAAGTGCATAATATGCATGACAACAAGAGTAAAGTGAAAAGTGCATAATATGCATGACAACAAGAGAAAAGTGAACAGTGCATAATATGCATGACAACAAGAGTAAAGTGAAAAGTGCATAATATGCATGACAACAAGAGTAAAGTGAAAAGTGCATAATATGCATGACAACAAGAGTACAGTGAACAGTGCATAACATGCATGACAACAAAAGTAAAGTGAAAAGTGCACAATATGCATGACAACAAGAGTAAAGTGAACAGTGCATAATATGCATGACAACAAGAGTAAAGTGAACAGTGCATAATGTGCATGACAACAAAAGTAAAGTGACCAGTGCATAATATGCATGCCTAATGCTTAATATCCTCTAAGTAGGTACTAGTATTGTATGGTTGACTCTGGAGATTATTGATTAATGGGTGGTATCACTGACCTGAAATAAACTTACTATGCATAAAGCATGATTTTACTTTTCAGATTTTCCATGACCTTGACTTCTGACCTTTATACCCCATAACATTTATGTTTCTTTCTTACTCCAAGTGCAAGCCATCCACAATGTATAGTGAAGAACTTAATCCAGAACAAAAGTTATTTTACAAAACCCATTTTCTATGAGTCACATGAACTTGACTTTTGACCTTGAAATCAACACTCTCTTCCTTGCCTTAGTACAATCCATCCATAAACTTTGGTGAAGCTACCTGTCCTAGATCCAAAGTTATTATGATAAAACTGCTTTTTTTTCCTTATAGTCACAGTGACCTGTTTTGGAGATTCCATGTTCAATTCAGTATCTTGCAATTTTAGCTTGTGTGGTCATCATATGACATGTGCTCGCCTTGTTTAAGCTTACAGGAAATATAGGATATCAAGAGAACTTCACCAACATCATTTGCAGTTTGAGAGAAAGAGCTTCTCTCCTATCAAAGTACTTCTTAGAAGCAGGAATGACTGCAACAGCAGAAGATTTTACTTCCAGTTTTCCACTCTTTAACCACTTTCTGATTTTACCTTTTGAGGAGTAACTCACTTTTGGCAGAACTGTTTACACATGGATTTTAGGTCCTGATAATAACACATTGGAGTATGACACCAGGGATGAATAAACTTACCAACTGACTAATGAGGGGAGAATGGAAGAAACTTTAACTCTTGACTTCTTTTCAACCGAAACACAAGATTCATTTATTAAGAAAATACATGAATAAAGCTGCACTTCATACCCACGAGTTTTCTTGTTTCGATATAAAGTGGAATATTATCATTGTCTTGAAGTACAGTTTTGTAAATGATCATCACACAAGGTCAGGGTATATATTAGCACTATGCTATTAATTTATTACATTATTACCTCTTATAATGAATGAAAATTATATAAGATTTACTACATTTGGATTCAGTTGCTATATAGTTCACTACTGATGAGAAAAAATATGAAAGATTATTGTTGTTGTTGTTGTTTTAGGGTTTAATGCCATTTTTCAGCACACGATAGGCTATACATGGCAGCCAGTA
This sequence comes from Sinohyriopsis cumingii, assembly GCA_028554795.2. Lineage (NCBI taxonomy): Eukaryota > Metazoa > Mollusca > Bivalvia > Unionida > Unionidae > Sinohyriopsis > Sinohyriopsis cumingii. The sequence continues at coordinate 27,638,883 of CM068828.1, forward strand.
CTAATGGTGGAGGAAGAACCCAGGAAAAACCCAGAAAGAACCACCGGTCCACGAGAAGCTACTGGCAAGCTTTCTCACATACCAATATTAGCCGAATCCAAGACTCGAACCCACACAGACAGCAGTGAGATGGTAACGGAGAGCGCTTTAGACCACTTGGCCACTCGGGGCCCCCAAAAAATGATTGTAATATGTGAAATGTAAAATCTACAAAGAGAACACTTGTTTGACTTTACACTTCAACTAAAGCATTAATACTTATTTGCACTGAACTGATATAAATGGAAATAAATTGGCTAAGTCAGTCAGGACAACACTTACAATGACTTAGACAAGCAGTAAATTACAAAATAAAACATCAATATGTTAAAAAAATTTTATTAATTGCTAGATTAATCAGGTATTGTTGAATTGAAGTTAGAATGTCGAGTCGGTGAGGATAACAGTTAAAATGACTTGGACATTTGAGTGTCTTATGAAAATGTTGGTATTTGTAGATTAAGTGATGATTAAATCTGATTGAGAATGCGAGGACAACATTCACAGTGACATGGACATTCTATTTCTCTAAGAACATTTTTGGACCTGTAATTCAAGAAAATAATTATCTATTTGCTGCGTAAAGAAATTTCTCAGTTATGCATTGCGTTTCATAAAAATAATTAATTACAGAAATTAATACATAAAAAACTAAAAGTATTGGTCTGTGAGGATAACACTCACTTGACTATATGACCGAGTTCTTGTAACAAATGATAAAACAATATGTAGTTTGCTTGCAAAATAAATTAGAAATAAATAGAACTTATATAATTTAGAAGAGAGAAAGGAATGAAAAATTCCTTAAATAAATATTGCGTTGCACTTAAATAAACAATAAACAAAAATTTAATTTCTAAATTATCGCCTAAAGTTCCAAAACTTAATAAAGAAAAAAAATAGACAAACATAAATAATAAAAAAGCTAAAAAAACAATTATTTTGTTGTGACTAGTGTGAAAGCAGCTGAGCTGACTGCCCACAATGCCCTATACACTAGTGATGAAATCATAAAAAAACAACCACCAACAAAGCCCAAAAACCCATAGAACCAACAAAATCCAAAGAGACCACTAAACCCCCAAAGGTTTGTTACAGCATTCAAACAAGCATAAGCTAGTACGGCAACAGTATATTTAGTACATTTGCATAATGACTATAGAAACAAATTACCAACTCGATATTTTACACATTACTACCTTATGACTGTATTGTTCCTCCCCCCATCAGTTCATTTTTCATGGTACATACTGTGTGTATGCAATGCTCATACAATGGTTTGGAACTTGTCTTAAGTTATACACTCATATAATATTACATAGGTAGACTGCATGACAAGGTTAGTCAGCATGTGTTAAGTTATACACTCATACAATGTTACATAGGTACACTGCAGGACAAGGTTAGTCAGCATGTGTTTGTACCTAGGGAAATAATAAAGAATAAACAAAAACTTAAATACACTGACTTACAAAAACTAAACAATGAGGGCTATAAACACATTCAGTAGGTATCGTACAGTCTTAAATGAGAAACTAAAAATAGTCATTAGTCAAATTATCTAGGTTGCCAGCGACTGGCATTGACATTCCCTCTTTTTGTTAACTCAAAACATGTAGACTATATAACAGGTAACAATTATTTACAAAAATAAACAAAATATAAAATCATAGAAAATATTAATGTTAACTCATTTGACAAATTCACCAGTAATGCACTGATTAAAAACAAACTGATACCGAATTGGACAGCTGATATCAATAGTATTTACTGTATACATGCATGTATATTTCACCCCAAAAATGCAGGTTATTATAATATTGCTTAGGAAAAAAAGAGGTTTACAGTCATTGGCTTTAAGTGCCTAATCCCTAATTGCTGAGAACTTAATGCTTTAATAGTGGTCTTTAAGTACAAATGAGAACCTAATTACTTAAGATTCCAATAGTGGTATTGAATGTGCTAGCTCCAATGAGTGGAAAAGAATTCAGTATTTTCTTCAAGATCTTCACATTTACACCAGGTGTTAGCAATGATCAGCTTAATTACTGTAGTATGGATTAAACCTGTCACTTGCACATGGAAATGAATGTCAGTATACTAGTAAACTTGTACAGCGACATTTGTTTCTTTTGTTTTCTATGTAAATGATTGATCAAGGAAATTAGATATTCAAGAAAATGTATTTTTCACCCGAACCACAAAATTTGAAACCAACAACTTAAATGTGTTGTACAGTATACATAATCTTGTGGTGCCAAACACATGGTATTTTAATGAGTGGTGATGTCACTAGTCAAACTATAATGTTATCACAAAGATGAAATATATCTATTATTTACGCAGGAAAAGAAATTTTGTTATTACTATATTTCCTCCAGAATCAAGGATTAGAAGGTTAAATTCACCTCACTTTTATAAGTTGACTATATAAATATTAGTGATTTATGGCAGCAGGGCTGGGTTCACCTGATGTGTTGCAGTAAATGACATTTTTGACATTTTGTAAACTATTTTATCATATCTGACGATAAAGCAAGTTTACTTCAGCAATTCATCCCAGCAGATTTATCACATTTGTCAAGTAAGGGGAAGCAACTTCATAAAGACATGCATGGTGTTGAAACAAAAATCTTCCATGTCTGAAATGTAATGTGGTTTCTATGTAATTTGTTCCAGCTTGCAAAGTACTGGTTTTTGTCTCTGTATGTATAACGTTTGTTGGCACACAATCAAGTGTCACAAGGCATGATGGGAAATCTTGTATTTTGACATGTAAAAATATAAGGATATATTTTTCACATGTGAAAATATAGGAATGAGAAAATATGAAAATTATTTTGCCAATAACATTCTATACATCACAATGAAGTATATAATTGGATCATACACAATCTGGCAACAGTCCATAATATACCAATTGCCTACAATAAGAATAAAGACGTACTCAATCTGCAAATGAAATGCTGATTTTTGTGTAATGCATTGACACAAACTGCATACCTATCGAACTGGCACTATCAAGAACAATATTTACATTTAATCATGATAAACAGATGTATAAATTGAATCGTTCTTCTAAGATACTGAGGAAAATGACATATTTTCACTTATTATATCTGGTATAAAATATCTAAGGAGTACTGACTGGGCCTTTACTGCTAAAAGACAAAAATAACGCCTGTAAAATTGTACAGTTTTAAAGAGAAACAGCTTAATTTAACCACCTTCCCTTTAAATTACCTCTGACTCATCTTCCTGTCACAGATTGAGCAGGCAAAGTGACTGACACACCAGGCTTTGTTGAAAGCATGGAACACTGGAAAACATGAAAAATGAGTGCTAAACTAAATCATGTGAATCTAGCACAATTACTGTCTGAAATATCCTTTCTATAAAATGAAAAGAATTACAGTTGTTTACAACTAAGTATAAATAACACGAGTTCCTTTGAAATAGAGACAAGGTGCATTGTTTGTTATTTCAGTAAGGTTAGGACAAGAGCAGAGATATTCATAACATTTTAGGACATTTACATATTATGCAATGGAAGAAAATACTGACATTCTTTAAAAAAAAAAAACGTACAGTTAAACCCTGTCACAGCACTATTTGTATAACATGAATTTAGATACAGTATGGTCGTGGCATGACTCCTGAAATTTCACACTAATTTCACCAATTGTTTGAAGCACTACAGAACTTTCTTTAGTGCCAAAATAAAAAACTGCATGATTTAATAGTCTGTTAAGATATGTTGTATTCTTCAGGAAAAAAATACGATCCCATGCTTATCTTTTAAAGGTGTTAGCTCCTAATAAAAGTTGACAACTGTTAATAAAATTATTAAATAACCATCAACAATAAAGCCAACATGTCTCTTTCATTTGTCTTCAATGCATCCTGTATACACTCATATATTAATGCTGGGTCAACAATAGCCAACAGATGCCTCAAGATCTTTAACTACTGAATATGTACCAAGATTAATTTATCTTCTCTACGGAGTCCACATTAAATCCCATCTTTACTCCATAGGCCCAACTGAATATGTACTAAAATTAATTTATCTTCTCTACGGAGTCCACATTAAATCCCATCTTTACTCCACTGGCTCAACTATTATGGCAATCAATGCTGTTACTAATTAATATATTTATTCTGAATTAGTGTTTTTTTTAAACATGTGCTGCTTGGTATATATTTTCAATCTTTGTTTCATTGAATGTGAATTTAATATAACTGGTACACTGTGATGCCAGATGTTCAACTAGTACAATTCTAACCAGTGATGCCTCTGTACTCGCTAGCAGAAGTGTCAGGTCTATGAATTTAAAGTAAAAACTACTTTCAGTGTCTGACTGGAGCGGTCACTAAAAACTACTTATAGCAAGAGTAAAGATCAGAGCAAATGCTGCATAACTACAAGCACCTAAACTGGAGTTAATATGGACATAAAAAATTGTGAATATTTAAAAATAAATTATATATGTTTGAACTGAAGGAATATGGTATGGAATTACTGTTATATATACAGGCAAACTGGCTGGTGACTGGCAAGTACACATACTCTATTTAGGTTCAAGTCACAGAGTTTTGTATACATTTATAAGTAGGTACCAATCAATGCTTTGATGCCCAAAAGTAAATACCAAATATGTAATAACACTTTGATGTAATTTCGGCTACATACAATATTTTCTTCAGCTATTTGACTTCTGTGCCTAAAACATGATATGGTACATAGAACAATGGCATTCTCTGGCCCCAGTTATTTGACTTCTATGCCTAAAACATGATATGTTACATAGAACAATGGCATTTTGTGGCCCCAGTTATCTGACTTCTATGCCTAAAACATGATATGGTACATTGAACAATGGCATTCTGTGGTCCCAGTTATTTGACTTCTGTGCCTAAAACACGATATGATACATAGAACAATGGCATTCTGTGGCCCCAGTTATTTTACTTCTATGCCTAAAACATGACATGGTACATAGAACAATGGCATTCTCTGGCCCCAGTTTTTTGACTTCTATGCCTAAAACATGATATAGTACATAGAACAATGGCATTCTCTGGCCCCAGTTATTTGACTTCTATGCCTAAAACATGATATGGTACATTGAACAATGGCATTCTGTGGCCCCAGTTATCTGACTTCTATGCCTAAAACATGATATGGTACATAGAAAAATGGCATTCTGTGGCCCCAGTTATTTTACTTCAATGCCTAAAACATGATATGGTACATAGAACAATGGCATTCTGTGGTGACAGTTATCTGACTTCTATGCCTAAAACACGATATGGTACATAGAACAATGGCATTCTGTGGCCCCAGTTATTTTACTTCTATGCCTAAAACATGATATGGTACATAGAACAATGGCATTCGGTGGCCCCAGTTATCTGACTTCTATGCATAAAACATAATATGGTACATAGAACAATGGCATTCTGTGGCCCCAGTTATTTTACTTCTATGCCTAAAACATGATATGGTACATAGAACAATGGCATTCTGTGGCCCCAGTTATTTGACTTCTATGCCTAAAACATGATATGGTACATAGAACAATGGCATTCTGTGGCCCCAGTTATTTTACTTCTATGCCTAAAACATAATATGGTACATAGAACAATAGCATTCGGTGGCCTCAGTTATTTTACTTCTATGCCTAAAACATGATATGGTACATAGAACAATGGCATTCTGTGGCCCCAGTTATCTGACTTCTATGCCTAAAACATGATATGGTACATAGAACAATGGCATTCGGTGGCCCCAGTTATTTTACTTCTATGCCTAAAACATGATATGGTACATAGAACAATGGCATTCTGTGGCCCCAGTTATTTGACTTCTATGCCTAAAACATGATATGGTACATAGAACAATGGCATTCGGTGGCCCCAGTTATTTTACTTCTATGCCTAAAACATGATATGGTACATAGAACAATGGCATTCTGTGGCCCCAGTTATCTGACTTCTATGCCTAAAACATGATATGGTGCATAGAACAATGGCATTCTGTGGCCCCAGTTATTTGACTTCCATGCCTAAAAAATGATATGGTACATAGAACAATGGTATTCTGTGGCCCCAGTTATTTGACTTCTATGCCTAAAACATGATATGGTACATAGAACAATGGCATTCTGTGGCCCCAGTTATTTGACTTCTATGCCTAAAACACGATATGGTACATAGAACAATGGCATTCGGTGGCCCTAGTTATTTGACTTCTATGCCTAAAACACGATATGGTACATAGAACAATAGCATTCAGTGGTCCCAGTTATTTTACTTCTATGCCTAAAACATGATATGGTACATAGAACAATGGCATTCGGTGGCCCCAGTTATCTGACTTCTATGCCTAAAACATGATATGGTACATAGAACAATGGCATTCTGTGGCCCCAGTTATCTGACTTCTATGCCTAAAACATGATATGGTACATAGAACAATGGCATTCTGTGGTCCCAGTTATTTGACTTCTATGCCTAAAACATGATATGGTACATAGAACAATGGCATTCTGTGGCCCCAGTTATTTGACTTCTATGCCTAAAACATGATGTGGTACATAGAACAATGGCATTCTGTGGCCCCAGTTATCTGACTTCTATGCCTAAAACATGATATGGTACATAAAACAATGGCATTCTGTGGCCCCAGTTATTTTACTTCTATGCCTAAAACATAATATGGTACATAGAACAATGGCATTCGGTGGCCTCAGTTATTTTACTTCTATGCCTAAAACATGATATGGTACATAGAACAATGGCATTCTGTGGCTCCAGTTATTTGACTTCTATGCCTAAAACATGATATGGTACATAGAACAATAGCATTCGGTGGCCCCAGTTATTTTACTTCTATGCCTAAAACATGATATGGTACATAGAACAATGGCATTCGGTGGCCCCAGTTATCTGACTTCTATGCCTAAAACATGATATGGTACATAGAACAATGGCATTCTGTGGCCCCAGTTATCTGACTTCTATGCCTAAAACATGATATGGTACATAGAACAATGGCATTCTGTGGCCCCAGTTATTTGACTTCTATGCCTAAAACATGATATGGTACATAGAACAATGGCATTCTGTGGCTCCAGTTATTTGACTTCTATGCCTAAAACACGATATGGTACATAGAACAATGGCATTCTGTGGCCCCAGTTATTTGACTTCTATGCCTAAAACATGACATGGTACATAGAACAATGGCATTCTGTGGCCCCAGTTATCTGTGATGTGATTTTTTATTTTTAACGTAGCTTTAACAATTTTTCAGTCATATCGCTACGATGTCTGCAGTGTGGCAGTTTATAGTGATGTCTAGCACTGGGGCATCATGCCGCAGACATGTAGCATGATGTCCCACCCAGTCACATTATCCTGACACCAGGCCGACCAGTCCTAACACTAACCTCTTAATGCTGAACGCCAAGCGAGGCAGCTGTTAGTACCATTTTTTAAGTCTCTGGTATGACTCGGCCGGGGATCGAACCCACGACCTCCCGCATCCGAGGCGGACGCTCTAACCACTAGGCCACCGGAGCGGTACCCCAGTTATCTGACTTCTATGCCTAAAACATGATATGGTACATAGAACAATGGCATTCTGTGGCCCCAGTTATTTTACTTCAGTGCCTAAAACATGATATGGTACATAGAACAATGGCATTCTGTAGTCCCAGTTATCTGACTACTATGCCTAAAACATGATATCGTATATAGAACAATGGCATTCTGTGGCCCCAGTTATTTTACTTCTATGCCTAAAACATAATATGGTACATAGAACAATGGCATTCGGTGGCCTGTTATTTTACTTCTATGCCTAAAACATAATATGGTACATAGAACAATAGCATTCGGTGGCCTCAGTTATTTGACTTCTATGCCTAAAACATGACATGGTACATAGAACAATGGCATTCTGTGGCCCCAGTTATTTGACTTCTGTGCCTAAAACATGATATGGTACATAGAACAATGGCATTCTGTGGCCCCAGTTATTTGACTTCTATGCCTAAAACATGATATGGTACATAGAACAATGGCATTCTGTGGCCCCAGTTATCTGACTTCTATGCCTAAAACATGATATGGTACATAGAACAATGGCATTCTGTGGTCCCAGTTATTTGACTTCTATGCCTAAAACACGATATGGTACATAGAACAATGGCATTCTGTGGCCCCAGTTATTTGACTTCTATGCCTAAAACATGACATGGTACATAGAATAATGGCATTCTGTGGCCCCAGTTATTTGACTTCTATGCCTAAAACAGGATATGGTACATAGAACAATGGCATTCTGTGGCCCCGGTTATTTGTCTTCTGTGCCTAAAACACGATATGATACATAGAACAATGGCATTCTGTGGTCCCAGTTATTTGACTTCTGTGCCTAAAACATGATATGGTACATAGAACAATGGCATTCTGTGGCCCCAGTTATCTGACTTCTATGCCTAAAACACGATATGGTACATAAAACAATGGCATTCTGTGGCCCCAGTTATTTGACTTCTATGCCTAAAACACGATATGGTACATAGAACAATGCCATTCTGTGGCCCTAGTTATTTGACTTCTATGCCTAAAACATGATATGGTACATAGAACAATGGCATTCTGTGGCCCCAGTTATCTGACTTCTATGCCTAAAACATGATATGGTACATAGAACAATGGCATTCTGTGGCCCCAGTTATCTGACTTCTATGCCTAAAACATGATATGGTACATAGAACAATGGCAGTCTGTGGCCCCAGTTATTTGACTTCTATGCCTAAAACATGACATGGTACATAGAACAATGGCATTCTGTGGCCCCAGTTATCTGACTTCTATGCCTAAAACACGATATGGTACATAGAACAATGGTATTCTGTGGCCCCAGATCATTGTGCTAAATGTGGGTTTCATTGCATAACGAAAAGTTAATATGTACCAGTAATAAAAATGTCCATTTTTAACAATACAAAATAAAAACAGAAAACTTACCATCACCAGCTATGACATTATTACACACAAAGCATATGTTTCCAAAAAGCTGAAAGAGAAAACAATCAAAGTACTGAAAATACACATATTCATCAATAACTTGTACACAACAGGATCCAAAAAGATAGACTACATTATAAATGATGAAGCTGTTTGCTTTTCTTGTATAGATAACACTTTATTTTCAAGATAACCAAACTCTAAAAGATTGTTAACAACTTTACTCCAAAAGGTTTCAACAACCATCATGTTTTTAAAAATATTGTGTATTACATAACTGCTTTTTGTTGTCCTTGATTCACAACAGAACAAGATTCCTTTTTTCAAAAACACTGGAGATTTATTTTGTCAGACAACCATCAACATTGAAACTATGTTTTTTATTGTTTAATTAGGAAAATAATGAAGCTGTAATTTCATTGCAGGTAATAAACAGTGAAACTTCTCATCCTTGAGGAAATCTCTGTGTGCAAATTCAGGAATTTAAGTTCACTACAAACTCAGGAACTTTCTCCTTAAAGAATCACATCTCTGAAACAATGTTGCTTATCTACCAGGAACTCATTTTGCTTGCATTCCTTGTTATACCTGATTACGTCTGTGAATGAGAAGGCTAATTTAAGGTAGTTTAATTATTTTACTATGATAATAATAGTTATAACAGTGTTTGGCAGATCAACTGAAATGAGTTAACCTGATAGGTGACCATGACAGCTAGCTCTTTGGTAGGTAGGATTTCCATGCTTTTATTGATGCAAAAGATGTAATTAACAAAACTTATTTAATTAGTATTTATTTGTTAAAACATTATAACCAGAAGGTATTAAGGACATTTTCATAGATCAAATTTTGTTGAATATTAGTATTTACAGTGTTACCAGAATGTAGTTTGGAAAGAAATTATAACAAAATATGACTTCTTATTAAATGCTGAGAATATCATGATGTAGATTCAAACATTTTGGGTAATGTAATAAATACTGTTCTCAGTGATAAAACAAGTCAAATATCAAGGTTTCATTCATCAAGTTTGACTAAGATTTTCTTCATGTTTAAAAAATAGACTAATTTTTAGTATTTTCTCATTAAAAAAATATGATCCATGTCTCACCCCACATTCATAAATAATCTAGATGAGAATTATCAAGGGAGTGGGAATTTGTGAAAATATGCAAACCAATCCAAAATTATATTTTAAAAAAATGGAGGACAATTTAAAAAAATTATATAATGGCATAAAAGATCTAATCATACATATGCATATAAAAATGCAATCAAAATTTCATCTCTGCCCTTTAGTGATTTTGGCTTCACTTTCCTATTAACTATAAAATTAAAGTCCACATAGTTGAAATATTGCTGCAATCAATTGAAAATGTAATCAGGTTATCAGCATACAAACATCAAAAAATGCGATCAGATAATTTGTCTATCTGAAGTGTTTAAAATTAACAATGCTATAAAAGTTTTTGTCAACAAATTTGCCAAAAGTTCCAACATATCTAAACAATTAAAAATTGCTGCAGCAAATGTATGAAAATAAAATCAGGTCCCTTACATGCAACCAGAATGACGTGTGTACAACTTCATGGGTTTTTGGTTTAGAAGTGTTTGTGCAATTGTGCTACAACAGATTTGGAATGGATGTATGGATGTGCAGACATACGGATGGTACAGTACAACTTGCATAATTTTTGTTTCTCCATACAAACTGGTGGGGCAGTTATTCCCCTCTACACTCACTCTGCATTATGCTTCATGGTGGAAGGGTATACACTTGCAAATCACATTGTAACTCTGCAGGAACATCTTGTGCAATTCACTGCAGAGGGGTCTGTTAGACATACATAGTTATCATATGATATCATAACATGCGCACACCATAAAGTAATTTTGTACATCAAGTTTGTTTTGAGTAACTGTTCATCACTATCAGCAAACAGAATTTTCAGTTGCATAATGGTTCATACATGCAGGGTTAAAGGTTGTTCAAACCTTGCTGATGATTCCATGAAAAGTAGATTTTTAAGTGTACCTTTTGTGAGGGAATTTAAAAGATATTACAGAAATTAAGTGAAGAGTGATGATGAACATGGTTGGCCAAAATCAACAGAAAAGACCTGCCATCAAAGTATTAAAAAATCTGCTTAGAACACTTTGTTCAAGTAACTTTCATGGAATATTAGTATCATAGTTATTAGCAGTAGTAATTGTCATATGTGGACCAAATGCAATTCTTAAAGTAAATAAAGATATGTGGAAATCTCTGACTGGTTCACTTTATTACATCTTGCTAAGTGCATTTGAACTGCAGTTGCTATGGTGTTTTTCTAATGACAGTTTATACTAAAAATGTTCTCATCTATCAATTTCTAATATGCCTTCACGATTCTAACTAGATTTGTAAAAAATGCCATATATTATGTATTTAGCCACTTAGAAATATTCACTCAGTTTTGTTTTGTTTTCTTTTTCGGGAAAACCTGTAGTCTTGTATGAACAGAGATACATCCTGCCTGGCTCCCACCCTTAAACTTGGTGACTTGTCAAGTAATTTAAAATCAATAAAGAAAATGAAAAAAAGTGGAAACAGATATAGAAAGGTACAAACTGATCACTCATTAGCATGACATTATCTTCCCTTATATTTTATATGTAAATACAGTATTTACTCATCTTGCCACAGTTTAACTGATATCATAAAGTTCAGTGTTTGAACCGTTTATCATTTATGCCCATTTCTTTATATTTAATATGTTATATTTATAACCAAGCCAAAAAATTATCAAGATAGAGACCACAGACTGTCATCCTATTAATTTACTAAGGTTTTACAGTTTTGACTCAAGGTAATGGAGCTCTAACTATATACCTGAACAACATTTACAGAATACCTTATATACTTGCTTATAATTCAACCATATTTTATACTAAAAAATATTACTGATGCAGAGTAAGGGTCTTCTTATAAGTGAGATAAATAAAAAAATTAAAATCTGATCTTGTAAAGGCATTCCTTCTCAATTCACAATGTTTTGACCGAGCAGCTAGACAAATATGACCTTAATCCTTTTGCATGATTCACTGCTTTATTTTCCAGTGAACTATCCTTTGAGTTTGCCATGAATTAGATAAATATGACCAGAATCCTTTAGCATGATTCACTGCTTTATTTTCCAGTGAACTATCCTTTGAGTTTGCCATGAATTAGATAAATATGACTAGAATCCTTTAGCATGATTCACTGCTTTATTTTCCAGTGAACTATCCTTTTAGTTTGCCATGAATTAGATAAATATGACCAGAATCCTTTAGCATGATTCACTGCTTTGTTTTCCACAGTGAACAATCCTTTGATTTGTTGTTGTTGTTCTAGGGTTTAACACCATTTTTCAGCACAAGATAGGCTATACATGGTGGCCAGTATAACTGATGAAGGAAGAACCCTGGAAAATCCAGGGAAGAACCACCGACCCACGAGAAGCTACCAGCAGGCTTTCCCACGTACCAACGTTAGCCGAGCCTTGGACTCGAACCCACACAGACAGAGGTGAGATGGCAGTGATCCGTAACGGAGAGTGCTTTAGACCACTCGGCCACTCGGGGCCCCCAACAATCCTTTGAGTTTGCCATGAATTTGATACTTGTTTAATGCCATGTTGAGTCCCTTTGATTGAACAGTGCAACTGACACCTGTTCAGTTGTGGCAATCCTTTCATGAGATTTCACAGCATATCCACAATGTTTGCCCTGACCGTACTATGACTTTGAACTCCATAAAATTTCTAGATCAAGAACAAGCCTGGTTCGAGCTGAGGGCTTAAGGAATTGATTTACATCAGTGCACACAAACTGAGGCTGAACAGGGACAGTGGCTTTTAAACCCTGCCACATATCTGGGGCAATCTGTTAACATTGCTCACCATTCCATTCAGTGATGGTGACAATCAGTAGAGATCACATTAGTCTGCTGCCTAAGGATGAAAGCTTCAAGTTAGCTGTTTGTATTTTTTCTGTGTGTAATTGAAAAATTAAATATATTGTCAAATACAAGATTTCAAGGAGAGTATGATCAACGTGTCTCTTACAGACCCCAAGCTTAACCTCTACAAAAATAATGGTCCAAATTTATCAATAGTCAGTGTTCCATTAATTACAGTGTACTTTGTCACTTAGATATCCTACACCATGAACTGCTAACTCAGGTACTTTCACCAAAATGGGGAAAAGTAAACATAATGCATATGATGGAGCATTTAAATTAAAGGTTATAGACTTTGCTAAGAAAAAAACCCCAACAGTGCTGCAGAACATGAATGTGATGTATTGGAGGAACAAGTGCATGAGTGGCGCAAGAAAAGGTCAGTTCTAGTTGATAGTGACAGACATTTGAAGAAAATTTGAATAATGGAAAGCCCTTATGCAAACTGGGAGTTTTGTTTGAATGAGCGGGTTCCACAGCAGTGTGTTTCGAGTGCATTTTGATGTAGTCTGTGAAACAGAACTTGCAACAACTTCAAACATACCAAGCTGTGAACTCTGGCGGCACCAGGTTGGTACTGCAACCGCTGGATGTTCGCCTAACAAACCGTTCAAGAAAAATATGCATAAACAGTGGCACAAGTAGATTGCGGATGGGCCCAAAGAATTTACAAAGGCAGGAAATGTGAAGCATCCAGGGAACAAGTTAGTATCTCAGTGGGTGTGTAAAGCATGTTCCATGGGAATTCCAAATGAGATGGTGGTCAGATCATTTATTACAATATTTCCAATGCAATGGATAGGACGCAGGATGACAAACTCTTCAGTGATTTCATTCAAGATAATCAGACAAGGAATCAGAGTTGGACAATGTTTACAATGACAGGATTACAGTAGAGGAATTCTGAACTTTAATTAGCAACTCTGATGATAGAGATGAACCCTTGGTCTTTGAACCAGATGATATGTTTCATATATATATCACATAATTCACTGCATGGATTTATTATATAAATGGATTAAAAATGTTAAGTGTTAAGGATTTCATTACATAAAGATGGACCAAATAAAAGCTGTCAGTTTATCTGTACATTTTCAACTCAATAATACCAATGTATTTATTCTACATTGGATATGTCTTTCTTTGTCCTATCTCTATGTCCATCCATTTTTCCAGCTGGACTTAATGAATTTTCCCCATGTGCAACTCCAAATCGCTGACCACATCACCCCTTGCAGATCAGTGTGTGTGATTTGGAATTTTAATGTAGCTTTAACAATTTTTCAGTCATACTGCTACGATGTCTGCAGGGTGGAAGTTTATAGTTATGTCTAGCACTGGGGCATTATGTCGCAGACATGTACCATCATGTCCGACCAAGTCATATTATCCTAATACCAGGCCGAAAATGTCCTAACACTAAGCTCTTAAAGCTGTGTGCCTAGTGAGGCAGCTGTTAGTACCATTTTTCAAAACTCTTTCATATGACTGCTAGGGTTCAAACTTGCGACCTCCCACATCAGAGGCGCTCTTGCATATGAATTTGACTTGCAAAAGAAAAAAAAATCTTGACTTATAGGTGGGTCTTAGAGAAATCTGCTTTTTGCAGTTAGGGATCAATTTATAATTGAATCATTTCATAAGGGAGTATATATGGTATATTAAATGCATAGTACTAGTAATTAGATTGGCTGAGTAACGATAACAAACTTGTGCTTATGGATGGATGAGAAAAAAGACAATGGATGAAAAACCATTTCAAAAGATTTACCAGTATAACTAATAATAATTTCTGAACCAATTTTCATGAAAATTCATTCTATGTTTGGATTATCTCCCTTAGTCCAATCTACTTCTTCCCTGGGCTTTTTTTCTTCACTGCCGCACCATTTTTTTGTTTGTTTGTTTGTTAAACAAAGTTTAGTTGCAATACTATACTTGAAGTCACAAAGCTCTGTTCATGAAAACTTCTGAAATTGAAGTAATTGATCAAGTCAGAATATGGCATTCAACTTCAATTCTATAGCAAGATTTCATGTTCTGAATGTCAAGACCTAACAATTAGAGACTAGATAGACTAAAGAGTAATAAGCAATTACAAAATCCTACTATTTAAGGTTTGAAGAGCTGAGTATGTTCAGTCAGATCCCCCTGTAAATTCATCAATACATGATGAGCAACAATTGATTTTCATTAATGATTTGCAATAGCATTTTAAATACAAATTATTCTACAAAACACACAGTCCTTCAAAACACCGAGATCATATGGTTTCAGAAGCAAACTTGAGCTACTTTTCAGGAATATATATCAGGTGTATTTAATCAATACCAAGAAGTGTTGAAAAGTACATTACCTGATGGTAATGGATCTCACAGTAGGCAAGTCCTTTCTTTTCATAATGACGAGTCCCAAAAAATGGCTTTTCGCACTTGGCACAAACAAAATGCTGTAAATAAACAAAGATCCAAAATCTACTGAATCTGACTTTGCAGCACATTTACCTCTCTATCACAATTTCAGATATACAGGGAATAGACACTCATACTGGTGTTAGCTGGAAGGAAAACAGATAAGCACAAAAAATGTTTTAAGATGCAGTGACCATAATTCTCACAGAAGCAATTTGTTTTCATTTCAAAATACAGGAATCAATGTTTCTGAGAAATATCTAAATTATATGCAAATATAAAATTTGCATTTGATAATCCTCTAAGTAGGCACTTGAAGGTCATGGTCAACTCATTTTGTTACTGACCAATGAGTCTCAATGACCTAGACCTTTGGTCAAGGTATATAATCATGAACATAATTTAGTGTGCAGAAACGATTATTTTCTTATCGGGCTTATTATGACCATCACTCCCACCCCTTTTCCATAAATACAACAAATGGTGGGAACTGTTTACCATCAGTAGCATGATGTTCACATTGAAAACTTCTTTGACTTTCTAGAGGGGATGGATTTGTAATTTTACAAATTGCATTTAAAAGATTTTGCCCTTTTTGCCTTTGAGTTTTATGCTTTATTTTGAATGCCTAAATTTACCGGTTCTACATAGCCAGCATGAATGATGCATCATTAAATTCTATACATATACAACTACACTCATCTCATCTTAAGATCCCATAATCTATGTGTTTCTTTATTATCCTAGGTGCAAGCTATCACAAAACCTGGTCAAAGAACTTGCTCGAGAACAAAATATTTTTCAGCAAAATCCATTTTTCTTTGGACCACAGAGACTGTAATGTTTGTTCTTTTGACTCCAAAATCAAACGACCTGTTCTATATATACCTTAAGTGCAAGTCCATCACAAAATTTGATCAAGGTACAAGGTCTTTCAAATTTACCAGGATCTTTGACCTTTTCATCCCAAAATCTGTGGGCATCATGACTATCCTAAGTGCAAGCCATCCACAAAGCTAATGTCATGCTGAAACCATTTCCCTTCATACAATGACTTTGAGTTTTGAACTTCTGATAAGATTTATATCAAAGAAACAATGTCATGACATTCCAATCTGGTAATAACCAATTACTGAGATTATGAATCAACTAAAGGTCACAGTGGATCTGATATTGCTTATCTGGCTTATATAACTTAACAGTTAACCATTTACTGAGCACAGCTGATGAAGGAACACTACTCTGTAAACTATTTCCCAAACTTTAAGTCATGGTAATTTTACCTATTTCATTCTATATAATAAATATTCTGTCTAAAGACAAAGGCATTATTAATATGCACAGTCCTTGCTTATAATCGAAGTCATCCGAGAGCTTGATGATATAACTCCTTTCCCAAGTTCGATAGAAATCGGATAAGAAATAGATTCTAGATCTATTTCTAACAATATCAACAAATCTGATGCAAGGTATCTCATTATTATGCACCCATCTCATTTAATATAGAACCTGTCAATGACCACGAAAATGGAAATTTAAGCAAAATCTGATTAAAATTAGGCCTCCAGAGTGACAAGACACTCAGACAATTATATACAATTATATACAAGGTTATCTCATTATTATGCATATATCTTGTTCACAATCTTACTTGCCTAACATCTTGATAATACAAGACTGTTTAACAAGTATGTTCACAATTTGAGCAGAACAACAAGCTCAGCCAATCAGATGCACCCGTATATCATTAATATACACATGTAACAGGTGGAGAGACAAATTCTAACTATTGCAATCAGGCATCAAACCCAGTTAATCAGACACAGTCAGATACACATACCACTAGACAAAAAGGTCTGAACCAACTAGACTGGTTAATAAGAAGCCTCAGATAAAGTCAAACTTGTCCTAACAGTAACCTTTACACTGCAGTCACCTTGTCAAAATAGGTGTTCTCATTTCCCCCTGGCAAATTTCCTATATAAATGTAATGTAATGGTCATCTGCATTCTGCAGTCAGTGGCCAGGTGTTTCCTAAGCAAACTCCTTGCCACCTTAAGCAGTCACTGGAGCATGTCTACAGTGAATGTCAGTCTATCCAAATGAAACTTTTGCTTCATGAGGAAGGCATTGTTTAAAGTAAGCGAACTGTCTCAATGGCTAATTCAGATATTGTTTTGAAGCATGAACAGCTGTTTTAAAGCCTAATTTGGGCAAGTTGGCCAACTAGAGTCAGTCCTCTGTTGTACTGTCACATGTAAACTGTCAATCTTAAGTGAAATTACTGTTTTGTCAGGGTAAACAAATTAATTTAAGATCAGTGATTATTTTAAGTCAGTGAAGATTTAACTTCTAAGATTGATTAAAGCCAGCAGGATACAGTAATCTTATGTGGAATATAAATTTGGGAGAGAACAACATATACGCATATTTTATTATTTGTTCAATAGTGCATATAAAATTAATAATAATAATAATCAGTGCACATAATTTTGAGATATTCAATAATTCATAATTGTATTCATTCAACATGTTGATAGGCATGGATCTTATTCATAATTGTATTCATCCAAAATGTTGATAGGCATGGATCTTATTCATAATTGTATTCATCCAAAATGTTGATAGGCATGGATCTTATTCATAATTGTATTCATTCAACATGTTGATAGGCATGGATCTTATTCATAATTATATTCATCCAAAATGTTGATAGGCATGGATCTTATTCATAACTGTATTCATTCAACATGTTGATAGGCATGGATCTTATTCATAATTGTATTCATCCAAGATCTTACTGATTTCAGCCCATTTACTGAGTTTGAACCAAAATGAATCAGAAACATCATCTCTAGAGTGTTAATAAACTCAGCCAATCAGATGCAAGATCGCCTCATAAATATGTATAGGAGCCCCTTGCTCATGAAACTGTCCAAGATCTTGACAATTCATCAAAACTGGATCAAAAATATGGCTTTCAGTGTGGTAACAATCTGATGAAAGATCAACTCATTATTATGCATGGATCTTGCTTATTACTGAATTTATTCACGATTCTCAAGATAAAAGCCCATATTCTGAGTCTGATAAAAATTGGGTCTGAACTGTGACTTCCAGAATGATGATATGCTCAGTCAATCAGATGCAATACTAAATCATTTCACTCTTTACTGAAATTGTCCAAGATCTTGATGATACAGTACAGCTCAGGTGATTTTTTGGAACCATACATGATGAGGTGGATGACTTAATCCCCTCTGCGACGAAGCGATACATACCTACAACTCACCACTGCACCTGGGCCAGCATGCCGATGGCATCTCCACCATGGAGGGGTCTAGCAGACTTTACTGATTGACACTTGGAGAGTCAATGAATGAAGATCAGCCAAGGAAAGACCAAGAAATCAGGAGTGATTCATAATCAGATTCCATTTCAACAATCGATGATCTTTATTTTAATCATATATATATGGAAAATAAAAATTTCAAAAGGACTGCATATTCAGTACATTTAGAAAATGTTAATCAAATTCTTTTGCAACCAGCTGAAGCTTTTACTTTACTAAACAAATCTGAGCAAACTTGTGCACTGACTTGACAAGAGGCACACTTCATTGAGCTTGTCCTGAACACTGTAAATTTATCTTACTGTTTAAACATGAGAAGCAATCCTCTGACATATGGACAATTAAATTCCAGAAAACAGCTGCATCCATTTAAATACAAAAACAACAAAATAGAAAACACTGAATTAAATGCAACCACATGTTTAGTCCTTAGGCAGTTATGTCCCAGTCATAAAGCTGAATATATGTGTGCACAACTATGAAATAGTTCAATTCTGACTGTGTATTGTCCCTTTAATTTATGGGGCTTCATTTTTCATTCTGATTGGGACATTTTAAATTCTTTCATTAATCACAAAATAAATTTGTTTCGAATACAACAATGGCATAGTGTCATTTTTAATACTACAAATTAGAACAAAAGTTTTCAAGCATTTACCACCCCCACCACCCCTTTAGAACTTTCTAACACACAAAGCCATCTGACCTGGCACTTGGTACCAAACAGCTCACATTATGATCCTATCATCGTAACATGTGAAATGAATAACAATGTCGAAAATTGTCAAATCTTAGATGTTCTTAAATTTTAATTTCCGTCAAATGTATGACATTCTGCATGGATGTCACCACATGTATCTTATTATTTGCTCGTTCTTGTAAGAGAAAATATAAAAATAAAAGTTGTATCATCATAGAAAATATAGTCAATTATACAGAAATGATGTGTCTATTACCTAATTATAACACAGATCTAATTTTAAATGCCTTTTATTGCTCTTCCACCCTCCCTCTAGCATGATGTAATGACCCTACGCAAATAAAAGACCTATTAACAGCAGTAATGCTATTTTCTTCATCATTTCCTTTACCCATAATGCAATTAAATTCTATTTTTTGGCTAATGTTTGAATCCCTGTTATATACAATATAATACAATAACGACTCAATCTGATGAATATCATTTATCACATCTGTATGTAGTAATGTGAACCAGTTGATAAAAGAAGTTTGGTCTTTACATTTAGGTTGAATTGCTTTAGTGGTTTCTACTAAAAATGATTTTAAAAAAACTAAAGTAACTTCTAGGAGATTCATTTAAGTTCTGCACAATGAATCTTGTTGTTTCTCAGACAAGTTCTCATTAACATAATGTACGTGGAGACAGTCATGCAGAATGCCATACATTTCTTGGAAATTAAATAAAATCTCTGAACATCTAAAATTTGACAATTTTCCACATTATTATTTATTTCAATAATATGTTGAAATCAGATTAATTAGGAGCAATTACCAAACTTACCTTGTTAAAGACAGTACCATAATTTGAGCTGCAAAGTACAATTTCCCAAGTCAGATTGCACTTTTCCCCAAGCTGAAATTGACATCATCTTCTAATGCTAACATTTTATAATAGTGCTTACAATCGTCACTGCCTTGATTTCAGGAGAACACTCACTGGCTGAAGCCGTCTTTATTAAAGAGGTACCATTTAAGTTCCAAATGGGGTGGTAATGCTTGAAAACAATTGTCTTGTTCTGATTTGTTTTTAAGGACACTATCCCATTCCTTGTTTTACTTGAAACAAAGTAATTTTGTGATGAATGAAAAAATAAAAAATATACCAAATCAGAAAGAATATAGTAAAATAAATTCAATGTCCAGTCCCTTAAAGTATACATGCAGCCAGAACTGAACTAGTTCAAAGCTGTGTACTTGAATATTCAGCCTCATAACTGGTTCATTACTGTTTAAGGACTAAATACATGGTTTGCATTTGTTTGCAAATTTGGTGTTTTCTGTTTCACTGTTGTTCCTTTTTAAACAGAAGTGGGTATCATCTGGAATTAAGTTGTCCATACCTTGAGGATTACTTTTCATGTTTAAACGGTGGAATAATTTTACACTGTTCTAACAGTATGATAATTTTAGACTGTTCTAACAGTATGATAATTTTACACAGTTCTAACAGTGAGATAATTTTACACTTTTCTAACAGTGGGATAATTTTACACTGTTCTAACAGTATGATAATTTTACACTGTTCTAGCAGCAGGATAATTTTAGACTGTTCTAACAGTGGGGTAATTTTACACTGTTCTAACAGTACGATAATTTTACACTGTTCTAGCAGTATGATAATTTTACACTGTTCTAACAGTGAGATAATTTTACACTGTTCTAACAGTATGATAATTTTAGACAGTTCTAACAGTATGATAATTTTACATTGTTCTAACAGTGAGATAATTTTACACTGTTCTAACAGTGGGATAATTTTACACTGTTCTAACAGTATGATAATTTTACACTGTTCTAGCAGCAGGATAATTTTAGACTGTTCTAACAGTGGGGTAATTTTACACTGTTCTAACAGTATGATAATTTTACACTGTTCTAGCAGCAGGATAATTTTAGACTGTTCTAACAGTATGATAATTTTACACTATTCTAACAGTATGACAATTTTACACTGTTCTAACAGTGGGATAATTTTACACTGTTCAAGAGTAGCTAAACAAGGTCTTGTCAAGTCAGTGCACAAGATTTTCAGATTTCTTTGAATAAAATCAAAGCATAAATTTATTGCAAAAGATGTCAATCAGCCATTTCTAAATGAGAAAAATATACAGTACAGCTGTAGTGTTAATACAGTTTGTGAAGCATTGCAACTAAGTAAATATTATAAATGAAATTGATTTGTCATTATACCCATCACATTCTCTTCAAAAGGACTAGGAAATGTTTATAATCAGTAAAACAATGGAGATAACTCAGTACCTCTCTCCTTGAACCTCTAAATAACATGCTTTCTGGTCGTCATACACAGTAAAAAATGCTCATTTGATAGAGACGACATCCATACCACAGTGATCATCTGTGATGACTCTCTGAGAAAGCATGGTGTGAAGAACAATTCTTCACAAGCTGCCGCAGAAACTCCATCAGCTTTTGTGTGGGCTGTAATGTATACGCCCATATTTCAAGTTGGATCAAAATCTAATCAGAAATATAGTTCCCAGAGTGGTAATAATCTTGGCCAATCAGATGCAAGATCACCTCATTAGCATATGTGGATCTCATTTATGACTGAACTTGTCCAAGATCCAAATGACATAAGCATATATTCCATGCTGTATCTAAACTGAACCAGAAATACATCCTCTAAGGTAGTAACAATCTTAAGCAATCAGATGCAAGACTGCCTCATTAGTTATGCATGCATCTCATGCTTTATCAAATTTGTCCCATATCTTAATGATATAAGAATATATTCAAAGTTAGGTCAAACTCAGATGAGAAACATGGCCTCCAGATTGGTAAAAATGCAAACAACCAGAAGCAAGATCACCTCATTAATATGCATAGATCTTGCTTATTATCAAATCTGTCTGGGATCCATTCTGTAATCATGTTCCAGCTGAGAAGGTCTTGGACATCCTGAAAGAGTGTCATTTAAATGAAAATTTAGCTTTGTATTTTAAGGAGTTTAACCCTTTTATGCCTTTGTCTTTCTTTTGTATGCTTTTTATGGAATATCTCAACTCGCTCCACATAATATAACAAGGATTGTGCTGATGAAGCAATGAAGTATATATATATATGTGTGTATATATATATATATATATATATATATATATATATATATATATATATATATATATATATATATGCACATACATATATACATACACACACACACACACACAATATAACCAACAGAATAAAAGAGATGACAGAACTGCAGGAAAATTCTTTACCTCAACATGCCAGGCTTTACCAAGAGCATGCACCACTCTCTCTTCAATGGGCCTCCTGTAGAAGTAAAGTCATTGTAAAATGATCCATTGTCATCAGAATCAAATTCAGACAGCAAACCTGTCTTATGAAATCTCTGTAGCTCTATTCTTATAAATAAAGGACATTAAATTTTTATTCTTTGTTTCTAGCTATATAAATATTTGTAATCTGCATAATAGTTGTATATATATCACTGCTCAAAAAAACATGTCCTGTTGTGAAATTAGGGAACCATGGTAGCTCAGTTGGTAAAGAGTCATACTAGAATCCAAGAGTAGCAAGTTTGAAATCCCTCCAGGCCAGCCTGGGTAGGCTGCATTGGTCCTTAAGAAAGGCAATTAACTCTTATTTCCTTGTCATTATAAAGCCAATAAATGTGATTAAAGTGCAGTTAAAAACCAAGTGTCTCTCCCCACCCCCAATGATGCCTAGAATTTTCCCCCAGATTTAACTCCTATGAGAGGGCTTTACAAATCTTAAAAACTTGAAATGAAAGTTTAATATAATCCTGACTTTGATGGCTGACATGATAATTTCTAAGATAATAACAGAAAATATAACTTATAATGTTGATAATTTTCAAGGATGATAAAACTTATGCAAGTGAATTTAAAACTTACAAGGACTGGCATGGTAGGTTTTAATTATTATCTTGTAATATCCTGTTATCAAAGGTACATATATGAATGCTCAAATATACAGCACCAGTGGTGGTGATGAAAAATGTTATAAAGTTGTTCAATTTATCGTCCCACATTTCATCAACTATTACCATTAATTCCATCAACTGTTACCATTATTAACTGTGAATTTCAATGTGCTCTTGTTAATTAATAAATAGTCCAGGACCTGTATGTCAAGCCCACAATCAAAACATTGCTGTAAAAAATATGCAACCGTTATGTCAGAGTCATATAGTTTAGCAAGCATGTTGCAGAATGGTCTTTGCTTGATCATGATTTATCCAATATATGAACAATATCCAATATATTTGGAAATGAAAGCAAAGGAAAAAACTTGAACCAAAACCGTAATGCAAATCCTGTATGACTATGACCCTGACTCGAAGATCAAAATCTGCAGATTTATAATGATTTATCCCATGTATGGAAAAAATCCATTAGGGGGTTTAGAAACAATTTGCATTTTTTTTAAAAATAACTTTGACCTTAACCTAAGGTCACAAAGGCAAGCATGCATGCCACAAAATGAAATATTTTAGCTTCAAAATGATTCATTGTAAGTATCAAGAAAAAAAATCAAGGTGTTTTGGAAAATGTATAAGCAAATGAAAAACTGTTATCAAAACCTTAACACAATTTTGACCTTCACCCATGTATGAAATCTCCAAGGTTCAAAATAATTAACATGAGTATGATGAGAACCTATCAATAAGTTTAATTAGCAAATAAACAAGCCTTATTCCATTTCAGATTGTATACAATTCTGTCTACCACTATTAGCAAATAAACAAGCCTTATTCCATTTCAGATTGTATACAATTCTGTCTACCACTATTAGCAAATAAACAAGCCTTATTCCATTTCAGATTGTATACAATTCTGTCTACCACTATTAGCAAATAAACAAGCCTTGTTCCATTTCAGATTGTATACAATTCTGTCTACCACTATTAGCAAATAAACAAGCCTTATTCCATTTCAGATTGTATACAATTCTGTCTACCACTATTAGCAAATAAACAAGCCTTGTTCCATTTCAGATTGTATACAATTCTGTCTACCACTATTAGCAAATAAACAAGCCTTGTTCCATTTCAGATTGTATACAATTCTGTCTACCACTATTAGCAAATAAACAAGCCTTATTCCATTTCAGATTGTATACAATTCTGTCTACCACTATTAGCAAATAAACAAGCCTTATTCCATTTCAGATTGTATACAATTCTGTCTACCACTATTAGCAAATAAACAAGCCTTATTCCATTTCAGATTGTATACAATTCTGTCTACCACTATTAGCAAATAAACAAGCCTTATTCCATTTCAGATTGTATACAATTCTGTCTACCACTATTAGCAAATAAACAAGCCTTGTTCCATTTCAGATTGTATACAATTCTGTCTACCACTATTAGCAAATAAACAAGCCTTATTCCATTTCAGATTGTATACAATTCTGTCTACCACTATTAGCAAATAAACAAGCCTTGTTCCATTTCAGATTGTATACAATTCTGTCTACCACTATTAGCAAATAAACAAGCCTTGTTCCATTTCAGATTGTATACAATTCTGTCTACCACTATTAGCAAATAAACAAGCCTTATTCCATTTCAGATTGTATACAATTCTGTCTACCACTATTAGCAAATAAACAAGCCTTATTCCATTTCAGATTGTATACAATTCTGTCTACCACTATTAGCAAATAAACAAGCCTTGTTCCATTTCAGATTGTATACAATTCTGTCTACCACTATTAGCAAATAAACAAGCCTTATTCCATTTCAGATTGTATACAATTCTGTCTACCACTATTAGCAAATAAACAAGCCTTGTTCCATTTCAGATTGTATACAATTCTGTCTACCACTATTAGCAAATAAACAAGCCTTGTTCCATTTCAGATTGTATACAATTCTGTCTACCACTATTAGCAAATAAACAAGCCTTATTCCATTTCAGATTGTATACAATTCTGTCTACCACTATTAGCAAATAAACAAGCCTTATTCCATTTCAGATTGTATACAATTCTGTCTACCACTATTAGCAAATAAACAAGCCTTATTCCATTTCAGATTGTATACAATTCTGTCTACCACTATTAGCAAATAAACAAGCCTTATTCCATTTCAGATTGTATACAATTCTGTCTACCACTATTAGCAAATAAACAAGCCTTGTTCCATTTCAGATTGTATACAATTCTGTCTACCACTATTAGCAAATAAACAAGCCTTGTTCCATTTCAGATTGTATACAATTCTGTCTACCACTATTAGCAAATAAACAAGCCTTATTCCATTTCAGATTGTATACAATTCTGTCTACCACTATTAGCAAATAAACAAGCCTTGTTCCATTTCAGATCGTATTCAATTCTGTCTACCACTATTAGCAAATAAACAAGCCTTGTTCCATTTCAGATTGTATACAATTCTGTCTACCACTATTAGCAAATAAACAAGCCTTATTCCATTTCAGATTGTATACAATTCTGTCTACCACTATTAGCAAATAAACAAGCCTTATTCCATTTCAGATTGTATACAATTCTGTCTACCACTATTAGCAAATAAACAAGCCTTATTCCATTTCAGATTGTATACAATTCTGTCTACCACTATTAGCAAATAAACAAGCCTTATTCCATTTCAGATTGTATACAATTCTGTCTACCACTATTAGCAAATAAACAAGCCTTGTTCCATTTCAGATTGTATACAATTCTGTCTACCACTATTAGCAAATAAACAAGCCTTGTTCCATTTCAGATTGTATACAATTCTGTCTACCACTATTAGCAAATAAACAAGCCTTATTCCATTTCAGATTGTATACAATTCTGTCTACCACTATTAGCAAATAAACAAGCCTTGTTCCATTTCAGATTGTATACAATTCTGTCTACCACTATTAGCAAATAAACAAGCCTTGTTCCATTTCAGATTGTATACAATTCTGTCTACCACTATTAGCAAATAAACAAGCCTTATTCCATTTCAGATTGTATACAATTCTGTCTACCACTATTAGCAAATAAACAAGCCTTATTCCATTTCAGATTGTATACAATTCTGTCTACCACTATTAGCAAATAAACAAGCCTTATTCCATTTCAGATTGTATACAATTCTGTCTACCACTATTAGCAAATAAACAAGCCTTATTCCATTTCAGATTGTATACAATTCTGTCTACCACTATTAGCAAATAAACAAGCCTTATTCCATTTCAGATTGTATACAATTCTGTCTACCACTATTAGCAAATAAACAAGCCTTGTTCCATTTCAGATTGTATACAATTCTGTCTACCACTATTAGCAAATAAACAAGCCTTATTCCATTTCAGATTGTATACAATTCTGTCTACCACTATTAGCAAATAAACAAGCCTTATTCCATTTCAGATTGTATACAATTCTGTCTACCACTATTAGCAAATAAACAAGCCTTATTCCATTTCAGATTGTATACAATTCTGTCTACCACTATTAGCAAATAAACAAGCCTTATTCCATTTCAGATTGTATACAATTCTGTCTACCACTATTAGCAAATAAACAAGCCTTATTCCATTTCAGATTGTATACAATTCTGTCTACCACTATTAGCAAATAAACAAGCCTTGTTCCATTTCAGATTGTATACAATTCTGTCTACCACTATTAGCAAATAAACAAGCCTTGTTCCATTTCAGATTGTATACAATTCTGTCTACCACTATTAGCAAATAAACAAGCCTTGTTCCATTTCAGATTGTATACAATTCTGTCTACCACTATTAGCAAATAAACAAGCCTTATTCCATTTCAGATTGTATACAATTCTGTCTACCACTATTAGCAAATAAACAAGCCTTATTCCATTTCAGATTGTATACAATTCTGTCTACCACTATTAGCAAATAAACAAGCCTTGTTCCATTTCAGATTGTATACAATTCTGTCTACCACTATTAGCAAATAAACAAGCCTTGTTCCATTTCAGATTGTATACAATTCTGTCTACCACTATTAGCAAATAAACAAGCCTTGTTCCATTTCAGATTGTATACAATTCTGTCTACCACTATTAGCAAATAAACAAGCCTTATTCCATTTCAGATTGTATACAATTCTGTCTACCACTATTAGCAAATAAACAAGCCTTATTCCATTTCAGATTGTATACAATTCTGTCTACCACTATTAGCAAATAAACAAGCCTTATTCCATTTCAGATTGTATACAATTCTGTCTACCACTATTAGCAAATAAACAAGCCTTATTCCATTTCAGATTGTATACAATTCTGTCTACCACTATTAGCAAATAAACAAGCCTTATTCCATTTCAGATTGTATACAATTCTGTCTACCACTATTAGCAAATAAACAAGCCTTATTCCATTTCAGATTGTATACAATTCTGTCTACCACTATTAGCAAATAAACAAGCCTTATTCCATTTCAGATTGTATACAATTCTGTCTACCACTATTAGCAAATAAACAAGCCTTATTCCATTTCAGATTGTATACAATTCTGTCTACCACTATTAGCAAATAAACAAGCCTTGTTCCATTTCAGATTGTATACAATTCTGTCTACCACTATTAGCAAATAAACAAGCCTTGTTCCATTTCAGATTGTATACAATTCTGTCTACCACTATTAGCAAATAAACAAGCCTTATTCCATTTCAGATTGTATACAATTCTGTCTACCACTATTAGCAAATAAACAAGCCTTATTCCATTTCAGATTGTATACAATTCTGTCTACCACTATTAGCAAATAAACAAGCCTTATTCCATTTCAGATTGTATACAATTCTGTCTACCACTATTAGCAAATAAACAAGCCTTATTCCATTTCAGATTGTATACAATTCTGTCTACCACTATTAGCAAATAAACAAGCCTTATTCCATTTCAGATTGTATACAATTCTGTCTACCACTATTAGCAAATAAACAAGCCTTATTCCATTTCAGATTGTATACAATTCTGTCTACCACTATTAGCAAATAAACAAGCCTTATTCCATTTCAGATTGTATACAATTCTGTCTACCACTATTAGCAAATAAACAAGCCTTATTCCATTTCAGATTGTATACAATTCTGTCTACCACTATTAGCAAATAAACAAGCCTTATTCCATTTCAGATTGTATACAATTCTGTCTACCACTATTAGCAAATAAACAAGCCTTATTCCATTTCAGATTGTATACAATTCTGTCTACCACTATTAGCAAATAAACAAGCCTTATTCCATTTCAGATTGTATACAATTCTGTCTACCACTATTAGCAAATAAACAAGCCTTATTCCATTTCAGATTGTATACAATTCTGTCTACCACTATTAGCAAATAAACAAGCCTTATTCCATTTCAGATTGTATACAATTCTGTCTACCACTATTAGCAAATAAACAAGCCTTATTCCATTTCAGATTGTATACAATTCTGTCTACCACTATTAGCAAATAAACAAGCCTTATTCCATTTCAGATTGTATACAATTCTGTCTACCACTATTAGCAAATAAACAAGCCTTATTCCATTTCAGATTGTATACAATTCTGTCTACCACTATTAGCAAATAAACAAGCCTTATTCCATTTCAGATTGTATACAATTCTGTCTACCACTATTAGCAAATAAACAAGCCTTATTCCATTTCAGATTGTATACAATTCTGTCTACCACTATTAGCAAATAAACAAGCCTTATTCCATTTCAGATTGTATACAATTCTGTCTACCACTATTAGCAAATAAACAAGCCTTATTCCATTTCAGATTGTATACAATTCTGTCTACCACTATTAGCAAATAAACAAGCCTTATTCCATTTCAGATTGTATACAATTCTGTCTACCACTATTAGCAAATAAACAAGCCTTATTCCATTTCAGATTGTATACAATTCTGTCTACCACTATTAGCAAATAAACAAGCCTTATTCCATTTCAGATTGTATACAATTCTGTCTACCACTATTAGCAAATAAACAAGCCTTATTCCATTTCAGATTGTATACAATTCTGTCTACCACTATTAGCAAATAAACAAGCCTTATTCCATTTCAGATTGTATACAATTCTGTCTACCACTATTAGCAAATAAACAAGCCTTATTCCATTTCAGATTGTATACAATTCTGTCTACCACTATTAGCAAATAAACAAGCCTTATTCCATTTCAGATTGTATACAATTCTGTCTACCACTATTAGCAAATAAACAAGCCTTATTCCATTTCAGATTGTATACAATTCTGTCTACCACTATTAGCAAATAAACAAGCCTTATTCCATTTCAGATTGTATACAATTCTGTCTACCACTATTAGCAAATAAACAAGCCTTATTCCATTTCAGATTGTATACAATTCTGTCTACCACTATTAGCAAATAAACAAGCCTTATTCCATTTCAGATTGTATACAATTCTGTCTACCACTATTAGCAAATAAACAAGCCTTATTCCATTTCAGATTGTATACAATTCTGTCTACCACTATTAGCAAATAAACAAGCCTTATTCCATTTCAGATTGTATACAATTCTGTCTACCACTATTAGCAAATAAACAAGCCTTATTCCATTTCAGATTGTATACAATTCTGTCTACCACTATTAGCAAATAAACAAGCCTTATTCCATTTCAGATTGTATACAATTCTGTCTACCACTATTAGCAAATAAACAAGCCTTATTCCATTTCAGATTGTATACAATTCTGTCTACCACTATTAGCAAATAAACAAGCCTTATTCCATTTCAGATTGTATACAATTCTGTCTACCACTATTAGCAAATAAACAAGCCTTATTCCATTTCAGATTGTATACAATTCTGTCTACCACTATTAGCAAATAAACAAGCCTTATTCCATTTCAGATTGTATACAATTCTGTCTACCACTTAGCATATGTGTGTGTTTAACCATATACTATGTCATTATTTTATGTGAACTCTTGTGAAAAGAAGAATATAAATGTAGGAGGTACACAAAAGCAGTGACAGCATGATTTTAAATAAGGACAAAGCTAGTAAAAATTCAATTCAGAAATTGAGTTTTAATGTGCAGGCATCAAAATGGTGGTCATTACTAACAAATCAAATTACTGCAGCAATGTGCTTGTGGAAGTTGTTGAAAACATGGAAAATTAACATTTTATGAATTTTTGAATGTCATGTTTTTTTTCTTAAAAATGAACAGAGTTGATCACTGAAATTTTTATTTGAAGCATGAGTTTTAACATGCTTAGATCAACATGGTGGGCAGCAGTGAAGCAGCAAGTGATGTCAGTGATGTGGATGCGACAACTGATGAAGATAAAGTTAATTTTGTGGGGAACAAATTTACTTTTTAGGCATTGCAGATCATGATCCTGACTTAGATGAAATGAACAGAGATGGTGATAACCGATTAGTAGATGCCATAATCACAATCTATCATGCCATATAATCACAATCTATCGTGCCATATACAATCACAATCTATCTTGGGATTTAGGAAATATATATGAATGAAAAACATTCATGAAAACCTAACAAATCAGTGACAATTCAGTCAGAAAAGTTATTACTATTAACTCACTTTGCTCTAAAGTTGGCTTGACACAAAACAGAAGAGGACAACATTTTTTTTCTCACTCTCTATCCTCCCACTAGCTCGCTCTCTCTTTCTCACTCGACTACTTTTTCCTAAGCTGGCATATTTTAGTGAAACATTTTTATTCTACAGAAACAGAATGTCTCAAGGCTGGCATATTTTCTCCTTTGTAAGTACCAACCTGCAGGCTCCACAGATAGGTATTCCCATCTTGTCATGACATCGCAGGCAGTACAGTTCTTGGTTTACTTCTCTGGCATCTGCATTCAGCTCTATCCTGAAACAAAGCACAGAACTTAAAGTACTAAATGGCATATGCTTAATAATGTATGATAATGATTGTGTGGGTTTTATGTTCCTCTAAAAATCAATTCTAAATTATTGTAAGGTACATATTGTTGATAGTTCCAAATTGATTGAAATGACTAAAAGCCAACCAGATTATCCAGTTTGCTTCTCAAGTCTAAACTGTAGAATAAAGATTGTGTTGACTTTACTCAGTGATTTAGGATGTTTGAAAATGAAACCCACTGTTATGTTCCCAGAGAAAGCTGTGGAGCTTTCGGGACTCAAAAAGTGTGTTTTTTGAAGTCTAAAGGGAAAAAAGACCCAAAAAGTGGCACTGTCCAATTAAAAATAAGCTGTATTTTCATATAAGCATACACACAAATACTGGAAATGCAATTCTAATAATAGAAGAAAAAAAATCATACAAATTGTTTTTTAAAGGATTTAATATAATTCAAACCAAAAATAATTTGCCGACTTAGCATAAACATAATCAGATATTAATCAGTTCATAACATGAAAATGTTCAGTCTTTAAAATTCATTGGAACTCTTTTGTAATTAGAAGCAGTCTTTGTTACTCTCAATAGCTCAATATGTATGTGTTGGGGTGGGTTGGGGTTGTTTGAAGATAATGCATGTCATGTGTGTTCACTGTTGTTCAGACTTCCCTAAAGATCATGTTAAATTTTTCTCAGCATAAAAAATGGTGTTTCTTCATTTGCTTCACTGTGAGAGAGTGTCAAACATGTTGGGTGGTGCTATGTCAACAGATGTTGTATATTCCTGAATGAATAAAGCAGATATGGTGTTTGCAGTGTGTGCACACAAAAAAGTTCTCCCCCTTGCTGCTGCGCACCGCGAAGCCAAACTCCATCCAGTTCCGAAATTTAGTTTTGCTGGGCTTTAATTACTTTGCAGATGGCTCATCCTTTCCTATATCACAGCTGCATTATGACACTAAAAAATTAACCACACTGCACATGATTCTGACTAACAAAATAACTGTGTTTTATAAAGATACTGTGTAGAATCCAACTTCAAATAAACTTTGCCCACGGTACTCCATAATAATGATGGCCTAATCATTCTCATTCAGGGCAATGATCTTTAACGACTTTTATTCTTCAGCATGCATCTGTATGATTGTACCTAACTTCAAACAAATTATGATTGGGTAAGCATTTATTATGAAACATAATTTACTTAAAAATTTACATTCTCCTTCATAACATTCCCCAATCACATTATGTTAGGAGAATAAGTAAAAGAAGGAGGGGATGCTGAGTATTCAATCTCTTCCCTGGGTATCCTGGCGAATAACTGGTTTCCCAATGTTAATGATAACCTGTTCCAATTACAAAAGCAACACAGCCTGGGGTCCTGTGACCTGTGGCACTTATCTACGGTTAAGAAGATGATGTTGAAATCTTCTTACCTACAAAATTTCATTGGCAAATCCAGCTAAGCTAATAGGCTGTGTTGATTTAGTTGGGTAGGGGGGCTTTCTGTGCTGCTGCCACCAGCCCAACCAGAATCAAGATTGGCCTCTGTGATGCTTAATCTCTACAACAGAAACTTGAGAAGGTTCTCTGCATGCCAGCCAACAGCTTCCACTATATCTAGGATCAAAACGTTATGTTTAAGCATGATGTTCGCAGAGATGACTTGATTTTCATGAACTGTAATGTTCTTGATGCGGCTCTGGTCTTGTGATACCTAAGAGTAAGCTGAGTGTATAACCCACTTCACCAAAAAGCAAGGGATTGAAGGGTGATATCCTGTTTCCCATCTTTCACCTAGAAGAAGAGGTAACTGCACCTGCCACAACTTATATCTGCATTTCAAATAGTGCTTGAGAGCCGAATCAGAAATTGCATAGCTGCTGCTCTTGACCTGTCTATGGAAGACAGGGAGCGAATGACAACTCTTTGGGTAAAGACATTTGGTAACCTGTTTTTGGCTACAAAGTCTGGTTGTGTCAAGAGGACCGATCTAATCTAAATTGACGATAGTTCAGGTCAAAAGAAAGAGCGCATAGTTCACTTACCCTGCATGCAGAGGCTAAAACTATCAGAAAACATGTCTTGTATGACAGAAACTTCTGCAAAGTGTCGACTAGAGGCTCGAATTTCCTTGAACTGAGCCATGTTAAAACCCAGGACAGGTTCCATTATGGAAACAAGGTGAGGGATTCTGGTCAACTGAGATCAAAATTAGCTAAAGACTGGAAAGGTCTTTATCATGCCCAATGTCATATACGCCATGATGCCAGAATGTGTCCCATATCATAGAGTGGTATCCTTTGATAGTGATAGGGGCCAGCTGTTTCTCCTCAGAGAGCAAGAGAAAAAAGGTTGGCCAGTTGAAGGATTGAGGCACCCATAGGAATGATATTATTGGTCTGGCACCAGTCACTGAAAATGTGCCACTTTCCCTTGCAATCCTTCAGACAGAATGGCCTTCTTGCTCTCAAGATTCTCTATAAAAACGAAGGTTTCAATTGTTTGTCTCACAAGGCTGTCTGGAAAAGAGTCAAGCATACAGAAGATGGTCTGGGCAAAGATGGAACACCCGTGACTGTGGTTGCTTGATGAGAATCAGATTGGCTGGGATCTTCCTGGGCAGATCTATAGATCAGTGACGTCGACCAGAAAAGGGAGATGACACACTCGAAAATTGGGATAAAAGCCCAAGGGCTGATTTTGAGACCGATGGGAAGAATGGCGAATTGATAAATGGTGACATGGTAAGTGAAATGGAGAAACTTGTGGGATATGGGGTGTATAGGGATGTGAAAGTATGCATTGGTCAAGTCGAGACTGATGGCATATTTGCTCTTGCTGATGGAGAGGTGGATTGACTTCGCTGTCCCCATCTTGAATTTTGGAGGTGCAATGAATTGATTGAGGTGACTCAAGTCAACGATGGGCCTGAACTTACCATTTGCTCTCTGAACTAGAAACAGCTATGAAAAAACCCCAGAGGACTGTGGCTTTTGCACCATATCCACCCCCTGTTTTGAAATGAGTGACGTATCTTGTGTTGAAGGAAGACACCCTCCTCCCGATTTGCTGGTACTTCCATGAAGAGGGAAAAGGAGGAGAGTGCTGGGGGTTGGATGAACGAAACCTGAAGCCCCTTGGAAATGACCTGGATCACCCACCCATTCTGAGGGAAGAGGGAGATCCAGTTAGCCCAAAAATGCAGGAGTTGGTTGCTCATGGGTAGGCTGCCTGCATGCGGTGGGGGAGGATAAGTCTATGCTTATGGTCTGGAGGATAGATGACAGATAAAGTCAGTTTCTTCTTGCCTCTGTATGATCGTCTCCTATGTTGGTTAGGCTGTGGTCTCCTGGCACTGGGTTGGGATTGGTAATGGTGTATATCTGACTGAGGAAATCCCCCATCTTGGGGCCACAAGCATCACTTTGCACTGGTAGTTTCTGAAAGGGTCCAAATTCTTGTGCGTGGGGAGAGTGCTGGAGAGGGAGTTCCTGTTCTGCCTGCCTTCAAACTTCTTCAATTCGTCCTTCAAAAAGCACCGCCATCCCAAATGGGGTTGTCAGTAAAGGAAGAATATCATGATGATGATTGGAAACATGCGTCCCATTGGATTAGGTCTAAACTGGCCAAAGCTGTCAAGGCATTGGCCACAGTATGGTGAGCTGCTTCCTTTTAAGGAGTATGGCTATTGTTCAACAAGCCAAAAAATGCCAATGTGGCCAAATTTAACATAAAGGATATTGCCACAATGTTCTGAAGCAGCTCAGCCATGGCATGGAACATGTTCTTATCCACACTGTAGTAGAATGGAGTTGACAAGTAGATGGCTGCCAAATTCTTGTCAAGAGCCAGAAGGTCTGTACTGAAGGCATTGCAGTGCATCTGATACCAGTGAGATGAAGTCACTGGAACCTGGTTTTCCAAGAACATCTTAAAGGTGATCGAGGTACCATTCCAACTGGAAAGCCCGTCGTTAACCTTTGCCCGTTGGGGAAGGAGCGAGATAGAAGGTGTCTCTTCCTCCTTCCAAAATAATCTATGACTTGACTTTGTAATCCTGGGTAGTGGAGGACATTCCAAAATGGCCAAAACCCAACAGACTCCTTGATGGCGGCTCCATAGTCAGATCTGAATAAGATGGGTTTTCCAGTGTCTCATAGCACTCACTGTGCATTAGGTCCTCATCCAGGTCAGCTTGTAGTTCTGCGTAAGCCATTCCAGGTGGCATCGAAGACTTTGGCTGGCCCGATATGGCAATGCCAACAGATCTCCCTTGACGGTAGGCATTGAGTAACTGAAAGTCTTATGGAGTGTTGCTGGCCTGGGTGCTGGCTGTATATGAGATGGTCTGTCAATCACCAGTACTGGCACTCCAAAGATCTAGCTGAACAGATTTCTCACTGATATCTCTGGTAAAATAGTTATAAGATGTCGATGGCACAGCTAGATGGGCGGATCTATCATGAAGATCCACATATGAACTATTTGCCTTGACTATTTCAAAGAAAAGGTCCCCATGCTGGGAGGGCTGGACAACCAGTGTTGGCTGGATGGCTGGTGATGGCAATAACAAATGGAAAAAATTGATTTCTCTTTTCTCTTTGTCAATGTTCATTGTAGTCCTGAATCTGGTCCACTAAAATCATTGATTTGGACTGGCTGAAGAGGATCATTCCATTTTGCAAGATCCGCAAGAACTTTATCATCGTCGCTGTCATGATGATGATTCAGTCTCCGAAACTTTGATGTCCAAGTCTAAATCTCATAAAACATCCAAATGCCAAGCATATCGTTCTTCTGCTCCTCAATATGTTCAAGACCTCACTCGAGAAACTCTTCATTTTACAATCAGGAAAACAAATGTGTTTTAAGTTGGCTGACTGCCCCTGGACAATGCAGACTTGTTGTTATTCAAATTATACATATCTTTATTACCTATCCACAAATCTGTGCAACACTTTTTACCCATGATACTTTACATGATTTATTATCATTATTGTTATCACTGCAATGACATTTTCACAACACATTACCGTTACTAACTTCATCATGCCAAACTTTAATATATCTCCTTCCAGTAATTAGGAGAGGCATCAAAACCAAAGAAAATAATCGGACATACATACCCACATGTTGTGCAGTTAAAGTGGTAGGGATGATAGGCCTCTCCTTTGTATTTGATGTGACCCTCTTCAATGACTGAACTGAAAAGCAAACAGCATGACTATACTGTCTTAGAGGAATGAAAAACAAAGGCTGGACTAACAAATGGTAGACAGTTATCTGAAAATTTACTTCAGTCCAATACAAAAAAGTATTTAATGACTCATTGATGTATCTGTTCTGCTCTCAAGTTTGTAATTATTCTCATGCCTACAAATAAAACGTCTTGCCAATTATTATCAAGCTAAAAATGTTTTACATTTCAAAATACCGCCAATTATCACTTTCAGTTTACTTCATCTGCACATAAAGTTATCACCTAAAAATGTCAAGACAGTAATTTTCTACGGAAAACAGTCACAGCTTTAACTCAGTAGTAGGGTAATACAGCATGACACAAAAAGTGGCATGTGGGAATAATAAATTAATTGATTTTTCAGATATTTCTTATAAATTGTCAAGTAATTTTGTCATTTATGATCAATGTTATTGCATAAATGATCAAATAACCCATCAGCTACTGAAAAATGGTGTTAAACCCACAAAAACTACTTTTTGCAAAGGTTTACATGTCTGTATGCTGTTTAGACAAGTCTGTTTTAGACCTATGAGCAAAAAGTCTAAAATCTGGACATAAACTCCAGTTCGAAAACCAGTAATTTTTGGTTTAAAATAAATCAGGTCTCATCTTATATTTTCTCAGCTATATTTTTAATACAAGTAGAAGTCTGTATTATTTGGTATCATTATAGACTTCCCATCCAAAGCAGTGTATCATTGTAGACTTCCCACCCAAAGCAGTGTATTATTGTAGACTTCCCACCTAAAAGCAGTGTATCATAAACAATGTTGACTATACAATGCTCGGAAGGAGAGCTACTAATTCATTTTGCGCAATTGTGGCATGCAGGATATATGAACCAAGTGACCTAAAATTAGCTAATTATTTTGAAATAACCAAACTACTCTATTTTATACTGTCTACTGATAACTAACTGGAAATAACCAAACTACTCTATTTTATACTGTCTACAGATAACTAACTGGAAATAACCAAACTACTCTATTTTATACTGTCTACTGATAACTAACTGGAAATAACCAAACTATTCTATTTTATACTGTCTACTGATAACTAACTGGAAATAACCAAACTACTCTATTTTATACTGTCTACTGATAACTAACTGGAAATAACCAAACTACTCTATTTTATACTGTCTACTGATAACTAACTGATACAATGCATTAATCAAGCTCAAGTAGAGATGAATTGTTTGATCAAATGAAAACCCATCTTTCCATAGATTCTGACATGGTTGCACAGTTACTGATACCTTATACTGGTAAGGATGGAAAAGTTAGTACAAGGCCAAATTTTACCAGCAGAATCAACCAATCTCATCAAACATGGTATATCTGCTACTATAAAGTTACTGGAAAAAGTCATGTTGTAAACCATACTTTAGAAAAATAAAATGAAGTGAATGAGTTTCCAACCTTCACAGGAGCTGCACTGATCATCAACAATGACTTATATCAACACCATGGCAACAGTGTTATCCTATTCTAACATTGTCAATATCAGTCACCAAAATAAGTCACATACAATATCAAGTGTGGTTAAGATTTCACAAATAAAGTAAATAGTAACAGGTGCTTACATGCATAGCATAATTAGTTTAGTTTTCGTGGCTTGGTGCAAGTGAAAGTCTTTAATAATAGAAAGCACACAACTTATGGTACTATAAAAATAAAAAAGTAGAAAAATCCAACACAATTTGGGCCCTCAGCAAATGAACATGTGATTATTAATTTGTTTTGAACAAGAAAAAATAAAAGCACAAATGGTATACAAATATTTTACAAATATTACTGACCATTCAATACAAAAGGACAGAAGTAGAAAGATGGGTAGTTCAATTTTATTGTTTCATGCACCTGCAATTAGACATATACAGCCAGAAGCAAAGTCAGCTTCAGGCATTATTTTTAATTGCCTCAAGGCATCAGTGAGACAAGCCACTTCTCCTTCTGATGCTGTGTTGTTAATTTGATTACTGTCTGCATGTGACTAATTGCAGGTGAATGAAACACTAAAAATTAATGTACCATTTTTCTGCTTATTTTGTTTTATATTCCATGTTCTAATAATGTTCTTATTCATACGAGATGAGAGTTCCAAAAAGAGTATCAAGAAGTATTTGGTTGTCCACCAGAAAAGTTTTAAAATCCCCCATTACAGCAATGGACAATCATCTTCATTTAAGAATGTCTTCTCATACAATCAACTATTAACACTATTTATCATCATAGCTGCCAACCTTCCAGGCTCATAATTAGTGAAAATAGGGATAAAAAGTCGTGAATTTGGACACGAATTTGTGAATAATACTATGACAATAACTTCATCCACTCTGACTACTCCGACCGTCAATACTACACTATATCAAGTTCACAAAATAAAAATAAAACACTATATATATGCAGAAATATTTATTTATCAAGACATGATACTGTGGCAGACTTGAACTTCCTCAACTGCTTGATCGTAAATTTGTTTTCTAAACAGTTCCGACTTCTTGCCTGCTGGTTGATCTTGGGGACTAAAATTGCTGCCAAATTTTCTGCAGCTAAGGAGGCCTTAAAGTCTGTCTTATTTTTCCTCACTAAAGAAAATACTCTTTCGCTGGCACTGTTGCTGTGAGGAATGCACAGGAGCTGCAGCATTTTTGGTTCTTCCACAGGAAAATTTGGAAGCGATTTTCGAGTCCGGGAACATATGTCAGAACAAATGTTTAGCATGGTCTCCAGCTGATAAAGGTAGATTGTGTTCGACACAAGAAAACTCACAAATAATGCTTAAGCGTTGGTAGCCTGCGGGTCTTCCACCAATGGTTTAAAATATTCCAGAGCTGAAATATGCAAATTCTTAATTTTCCCAACTTCTACGTGGTTTTTGCAACCGACATTCTTCCTCACATCGTCTCTGCGATGAC
Organism: Sinohyriopsis cumingii; assembly: GCA_028554795.2. Taxonomy (NCBI): domain Eukaryota; kingdom Metazoa; phylum Mollusca; class Bivalvia; order Unionida; family Unionidae; genus Sinohyriopsis; species Sinohyriopsis cumingii. The sequence goes on from CM068828.1 coordinate 27,678,482, forward strand.
ACACTGAGTGCAAAAAGCATGAATGAATATCAATGTTTAATGGCAGAATGCACGGCCAATTTTTGATATATTCCAAATTAAACTTCACTTTTTGAGTAATACATTTCTTTTTCCTTGGCAGTGAAGACATTTTCAATATCTTACATGCGATGCTGAACGGTAACTCGAATCAGTGTTTTGACGCATGCGCGGAGCAAATTTCCGGTTAGGCCCCAGTTTCTCTCAAAAGCATTTGTAAAACTACTCTTATACATATAGATTAAAATAGGCTAAAATGCTTGCGACCGGGCCAACTGTACTAATTGGCTGTAGATCTACTAATATCGTGACCAGCGGTACCGGAACGTTTCGGCAACTGCGAATATCATGACTAGCGCTTAACGGGAAATCGGTTATTTTATTAAAGATTTAAAATAACTGAGGATCGGAAAATTCGTGAATTTTTGTCTTACGGCGTGAATTCATGAATCGCTGAAAAAGTCGTGAAATTCACACCAAATTCGTGAGGGTTGGCAACTATGTATCATACTGATTCAAAGTACATTTCCAACATAAAATATTCCAATCTCACGTCACATGGCTATTAGAAGGTTCACTCAAAAGTTCTACACAATCCCTCTGCTGGAACATCATGGTGTGTTTAGGTCATCGGCTATGCTTCAATGTTTTCATTCATAAAAACGTATAAGTTACATTTCATCAATTTCAAGCTATTGCAGAATCAGTAGCAAGAATTTTTGTTTTTGATAACAAATGTGAGAAACTGATATACAATAGGGAAAAGGTACCTCTGAGTCAATTGTCCCAACTAACTATGCCTTGTTCTATCACATGCAAGAATACCTACTGACACTTATGGCAGACATATTTTCCAAGACCTTTTGCTTTCTCTATGGCATTGCATTCCCGACACAGGGCTCTGAAAGAAGGATTCAGGAAATGAAATCTACACATTAAAATTCTGTTGATTTCAATGGCTACATGTCATTGCAGATAAAAACTGTAGAAAATACATCCTGTACATTTTTGTTGGACCTAACATTTCTTTATTTTGGTCATTTGAAGATGCCAAATGATTGTGAAGCAATAATTTATTCTTTGTGTCCTGGTTGCATTTTTTACAAATTTAAACTAACCATTATTTAAAAGCAAATTTTAGTAAATTTTGTTTCTTAGAAAATATTTAATAATCAAAGTAACATTAGGAATACAAGTTCTCTCACTCTGTGTGTGTGTATATATGAAAATGGGAGGTAATGTAATTATATATATATATATATATATATATAAAATTACATTACCTCCCATTTTCATAATTGGTGTCACCAGTTTGTAATCTGAGTAAACCAAAGATGCCCCTATAGCCTGGTGGTTGAGAAGGTCTTTAAGTAATGTGATTGGGTAAGTATTCTTGGAGAAAAATGAGTTACTAGAAAATTTGCTTTCTAGTTTGAATACATTACCTGATCCAATTAACATAAGGACAATTGGTAATAGGTGTAGGGAATGTTGAACATCCTGCCAATACCTCAAGTATCTTCCTAGGAAAAACAGACTGGCTTCCATATATTGATTTTGGTACTGAATACCATAGCAGGTAATCTAAAGCCCATAATCCCTCCCAAATAATCTACTACTTCTTTAGTCCAAGCTTCATGGTCTGCAACAAGTGGGACAAAAGTGGGCAGCTTGTGGTTCCACCTTGTAACATACAAGCTGACCATCAGATGCCCCCAAATTGCACAAATCCAATGAAAGACCAACAGGTGAATGTTCCATTCCATATGAATAACCTAACCCTATCTGGTGAGAACATTGGCCAAAGGATGAAATGTGCACAGAGAGTGTTTGATTTGCATATCAATCTGAAGCTGGCAACACCAATGAAGAAATGCCAAGCCATCATGCACATTTCAGTCGATTTGATGTTGTCTGACCAGGACTGACTTCCTGCAGAGTTGGTCCTTCCATAGCTGAAAGACATTTATGATAGCTTTTATACCTAGAAGTTTTAAGTGAAGAGGTCATTCACCTGGTCCCCATTTGCAGTGAACCATATCCATGCCTTTCAGCAACTGGGCCACCCAACAGTACATACTGGCATCTATACATAATGAAAGTACATACCATCATTTCTGGTTGGGATTTCTCCACAGGAATTCCTGTTGTTGAGACCAAATATGGTTGCACCACTGACACAAGAATGAGCATATCTCATTCATGATACAAACCTTGTGGTTGAGTGGACTGGAAAAAGGGTGCTATTGGGACAGCAAAATTTGTAAAATTCACATACAAACGCTGCCCGGTAGGATCAAATCGGCTGCAACATTGAGCAGCCTGAGAAGTTGCAAGAACTCTTTCTCTTTAATTCAGGCTTGGTTGGAAATGGACTCTACAAGTTCGATGATCCAGTGAAACTTGGTTCTGAAAGGTAGTTCTGTCCCACATCTGTTGATGGCTGATTACCTGGGAGAATGGTCAGCCTGGCTGTAAAATGTGGTTGCAGGTTTGGTTGGTTTTGGTATTGGATATGCCAGAAGCTTGGCTGGATGGACACATTTTGTTCTACCATACCCATCCCAATCTATATGTATAACCATTGGCTTGGTTATACAGTCAGAATTTTCACCAAGATTCCCATCCTTGTGTATATAAAAAGCCATATGTCTGGTTAAATGCTCCGATTAATTATTAAGTTTATTATTAAGATCCCCATAACTGAGTCAGAGTTGGGTTGGCTGATGGTACAGTTCCGGACAGTGATACAGTACTACATGCTGGATCTATAGTCATGCACCCCGTCTTAAAGGTCTACAGCCAAGCATAGACTTGCTGGGGGACTTGCACCCACTGAGCTGCCTAAACAAAAAGGAACAATCTCCCATTGTATTCAAATTATGTGCTGAAAGAATGCTGGAAAGACATAAAATTTGGCCTGAAGTCAGGAATGGTGTCACTGTCTCTTGTACAAGTCAGTGCATATGATGCTGGAAGGCTGGAAACATATCTGCATTCATTTTCCAAATCTGCCAAAGTTGTAGCATAGCCACCAACCCCAGAGTACAAAAATACTGACTGCTTATGACAAAAATACTGATTTTCAGGATCAAATACTGATTTTTAAAACTATAATGCATATGTAACTATTTACAACATCTATAACATTCAGTAAAGTAACTTAATTATTTAATGTCAAAGATGCATGTGTTGCATTTTTGCACCTTCTGAATCAATATGCTGAAAGCTTGGCTGGATGGACGCATTTTTTCTACCATACCCATCCCAATCTATATGTATAACCATTGGCTTGGTTATACAGTCAGATTTTTCACCAAGATTCCCATCCCTGTGTATATAAAAACCCTTCAGATGCCCATTCAGAAGGTGCAAGAATGCAACACACACTCAGACACAGGCTGTTTATAGGAACTTTTTTTTCCACACCTTGTTTTTACAATCATTATCGATTCCAATGTACCATCTTTCACTGATGACCTGAATTCTGTATGATTTTTTTTTTGTGCTTAACTGTTTTCCTTCAAGTGCATAAGTAATAATTTGTGCTTTAAAATTTTTCCACACATAACAGATGTGTACCAAAAATGTAAAATGGTTAAAATTGCTGTCAAACATTACACTACATTGCTTAACAGTTAACATGCAGGCCTATGCGTATGGAGTTGAATAGGTAACAGGTGTTCTATTTATAGCACACTGCACTGGGTAACTTTGCTCTATGAGGTAAAGGGTTAATAAAAAACTGTTATACACTAATCAAAGCCGAGTATTAAAACTCACACTTTAATGGTTTTTGGACAAAGGCACTGTATCAATGTCATTTCAATCAAATCTCATGATACATACAAATGTGTGCCAGGTAAATATTCCCCATATTGTAGAAATAAAAAAGTCCAGCTTTCTCAAAACCACTGATAGTTAGGTCAATCTTTAGCTCATGTGAGGTGCAATTATTCATTATTGACTTGATTAATGAGATTGCAAGGTTAACTAATACAGTGCAATGATCACCACAAATAACAGCTTCCTTTTCTGAGGTGGCCTCCATGAATTTTTAGCATAACAGTTATGGAAGTGTGATTTTAATTCTTTTTACTTTTTGTTTATTGTGTGTGTGTGTGTGATTTGGATTTTGAATTCAGCTTTTAAAAAAATTAAGTCACATCACTATGATGTTTGCAGTGTGACAGTTTATAGTAAAGTCTAGCACTGGGGCATCATGCCACAGACATGAAGCATGATGTCCCACCCAGTCACATTATCCTGACATCAGGCCAACCAGTCCAAACACTAACCTCTTAATGCTGAGTGCCAAGCGAGGCAGCTATTAGTAACATTTTTATAAGTCTTTGGTATGACTCAACTGGGAATCGAACCCATGACCTCCTACATCCGAGATGGATGCTCTAACCACTAGGCCACCAGTGCAGTTTTGTTTAATGTCAAATCTAAAACATGAAGTTGGTCTGTACATGAGGCATTCACAAACAAAGAAGTGATTCCACTATCTTTCAATTTTGTTAGCATCTTCACATTTTGGTGGCATCATTTCCCTTGATGCTGAGCACTAAGATGAAAATGTGGTGCAAGTGATTCATCTTGAAAGGTGTTTTATTTGTGCTCATACAGGTGGTAGTATTGTTTTAGTGTTACTGGATGTGTCAGCTTCCACTGATGTTATTCACATGGATGAAAACATTGCAAGTATTTAACTTGTCAGGTCTTTGATTTGTGCTCATAAACATGGTAGTTTTGTTATGAACGATGATTCATGCAACTGCTGTCAGCATAGTTTTGATCTTTTGCATTCTTAATTTTTATGCTCTAGAGGTTTAATTATAAAATTAAATACTGACCAATACAAAAACAATGACCAGCAAAACTGCAAATTTGAGTACCCACGAAAATAGTTCTTTTTGTTATACAAAAATATATAATACTGGAGCATTAACTACACATTCAATCCAGTAACCTGCATATGCTTTCCTAAATAGTTGTTTTCATGCTTTAAAAATGATGTTCCAATCTGCATGCCATGGTTCCCCTCTTATACGGCCACCCTCAGTAGTGTTCACCTTCTCTACATGGCCAGTTTTCTCAGCACTGACGAATTTGTGTGCAAACATACCCGTGAGTGTGACTCACCCTTTGATGCAGCATGCTGCCAGCATTTTAGGCCAAAAATGTAAAATTTAACCCTAAAAAATGTCAAATTTACCTCTCACAAGTAGCCACATTTTATTTTGATACATATCAAGAACCAATATTAAACCCATATAAATACAATTAATATAAGTAACCCAATTATCTCCACCAATGTTTGTTTCCCTATGTCAAGTTTTCGTTACTAAAAGAAATGTAAGCTCAAGTATAATATAACACATACCACTATGGTTAACATTACATCATTATTAATGCCAACAGTTACAGGAAATGGGCTCAACAATGTTGTGACAATGTTTTGGACTTCACATGGCTATTGATTGCTTCTCTTTTGATGATTATGACTGGACATAATTGTCAAGATTATAACAATTATCACAGTCAACAAAGGCTAAATATAAATTTTGTAGACTCACATAAAAAGAGAAATTAACCCTGAACAAGCCAGTCTACCAGACTAGGATTGAAAAATCAGGTGACAGTACAAGTATCACTTCCTTAATAAACTAGTCAATTTCGTCCACTCTACAAAAGGTTTGTCTACATGATTAAATTGCAGCACTGTATAATTAGCAACAAAGGAATAAACTGTCATAAAACTTTAGCATGTTATCAAGTAAATGGAAACTTATCACTTCAGAAGAAAAAGTTAAAGTTATTCTACTCAACAGCAACTGGGAGTGCTCAAGAGTTCTTGCTGAAAAATTTGATGTTGGAAAGACTCAAATAAACAACATCATAACTGACAAGGTCAATATTCTGCTGCTGTATGAAAATGAAGTAAATGGAAAGAAAATTATTCTAGATGCCAAGTGCAGTTCGTACCAAATTTACATTATGTTTTTTAATGGTTTTGCAAGGCATGTGTCAACAATATCCCACTCACACTTTACATTTAAGAATCATTAACTATTAACGTTAAGTTCACTGGAAATAAATTTTTTCTTAAGAACCTTTTATTAAACAGTGTTCTTATGTAAATAAAGTGATTAAAAGCTTTGAAGTTACATGTGGCTTTCTTACTACATACACATACTTCCCACAAGTATCATCCCCATTCGGCAAAGGCAACTCTCTTATATAGTCACATTCCCATGGAAGAAGCAGTGTCCGGTTAAGAGGGGGAGCACTTTATATGAAAACGTTTTGTAACTGAAAGGGTTTTATTCTGATGTACCTTCCAGCATTCTTCACAAATCCAGAGTCAGCCAGGGGTCCAATGCAAATCTCACATCGGAAGCAGTCTGGATGCCAGCTGTTGTTCATGGCCTTAATCACCCTACCTACAACAAATTCTCCTGAAAGAAAAGAGAGCAAAACTGTATGCATTATTCAATAACAAGTATGGAGTTTTACTTAAATTCATTAAATATCTGATAATTAAATAATGTGATGTATTATGACAAGAATAAAATACACAAAATTAAATTCTAATCAGGAGTTTTAATGTATCTGTAATGTCAAGTGCTTTCAAATTGGTTCAACTTCATATTTTGTGGCAGAAAAATCCATGACAAACTATTAGAAATAATGATGCAACTGTGACATGAAAATAATAACACATGTAGATAGAGAATAACATTAAAATGGAATTTCTTGATAAAACTGGCTACAATTTATTAGAAAAGGGTAATAATCAGCAATTTTAAGATTTCGAGAACATTAACTTTACAAACATTATTATTATCTGCAAACCTCAATTTATAACAGCAACAAAGTCACAAAATGTCCTTAAATCTATTATATCACTAACAACTTTAAATCTATTATACCCAGACTATTATCACTAACAACCTTAAATCTATCTATTATACCCAGACTATTATCACTAACAACCTTAAATCTATCTATTATACCCAGACTATTATCACTAACAACTTTAAATCTATCTATTATACCCAGGCTATTATCACTAACAACCTTAAATCTATCTATTATACCCAGACTATTATCACTAACAACCTTAAATCTATCTATTATACCCAGACTATTATCACTAACAACCTTAAATCTATTATACCCAGACTATTATCACTAACAACCTTAAATCTATTATACCCAGGCTGTTATCATTAACAACCTTAAATCTATTATACCCAGACTATTATCATTAACAACCTTAAATCTATTGTACCCAGACTATTATCACTAACAACCTTAAATCTATTATACCCAGACTATTATCACTAACAACCTTAAATCTATTATACCCAGACTATTATCACTAACAACCTTAAATCTATTATACCCAGACTGTTATCACTAACAACCTTAAATCTATTATACCCAGGTTGTTATCACTAACAACCTTAAATCTATCATACCCAGGCTGTTATCACTAACAACCTTAAATCTATTATACCCAGGCTGTTATCACTAACAACCTTAAATCAACAACTGCAAGGGTCCCTCGAAGGGACTGACACTCTACTGGGCAAAAAGAATATCCAGGAAAAAAAGACCATTTCTTCCTTTTAACTGCCATGTGTTAAAACCATCTCTGACATTCTTCAGCAGTAACAAGATTTTCAAATTAGCTATTGTGATAGACGTATTGGATGTCAAACTTGCACCAGTTTCAACTAGGACAAAGCAGACATAATTAGAAATTTTATTGGCATGGAATGGTGGTTAGCTGAAATTCATCTTAAATTGGGAGTGTTGCTGTATTTTCTAGCATTTCTCCAAGTTCGTTTTGGGAAGCAGAATAATTTGCAAATATTCTTGTTGTAAGTGCTAAAGTAGTCTATGTATGGCTGTACATAACTTCTGTAATATATTAACCTATGTTCAGTTGATAGCTATGGTCTTATCCTGCTATATAACCTCAGATATGAAGTGACGTTGTGACATATGACTTAACTATGTTCGTTCCATTGCAAATTGTTGTTAACCAAAACCCCAAGAATTTTCTCATGGGTAACCTTGTAGAAAAATTTCCTTTAACATTCAAGAAGTTATTTTCCAATTCTGCTCTCTTATGCTAACTATTAATCATTAATACTTTAGTCTCTTTTTACTTTCATACCATTTTCCTTATACCAGGAATCTATACTATGTAAGAATTAGCCAATCCTGTTTCACAGTGGTATGTATGCTGTCAATTAGTAGCAAAGTAAGTGTTTTGTCATGATGCACAAAACAAAAAAACTGTCAATTCTTTGTAAGGGTCAGAGGTGATTTAATTTATAGGATGAATTAAAGTCAGCAGGATACAGTAATCTTGTCTGGAACTTAAATTTGGTAAAGAACAAAATATACATTTTCTTTTATTCTGTTCAATAGTGCACTGAACTTAATTTGTTAATGGAATAATAATAATAATAATAATAATAATAATAATAACAATAATAACAACAACAACAGCAGTAATAAGAACAACAGCATTTATTCAAAAACCATATTTGAAAGGTGAACCTGCATACAGAGGTCACATGTATGCCTTGGCCAGTTTGGCTTTTTCCCATTGATGGCTGCTAATGACAGGTTTTACTTAATCTGAATTCTATTGAGAGAAAAAAACATACGCATAAAGTGCAATGTTTTATTAATATAAGCTAGAATTTTACAACTAAGCATAGTTTGCCTAAGGATATTTCTTTTGAAGTGTTTCAATTTATACCAAGTTGTGTCAGTTTAGTAAGACAACAAACATTTTGGCTCAATACATTTGGGCCTAAGTATGACTGTGATGAGTATCATATCTGAACTAGTCTCTATTCTATGGTGAATGCATTCAAGCACTCACCAATCAATTAATCACCTGGTAAATAGTGACAAAAGGCATGCAAGCTGCATTTCACTATTTTATACCATAAACAAAGTAAAAACTAAGCAGAGACAATTCAGACAGACCTATCAATATGAAGGGCTATACATTATTGTAATACTCCTAGTATAAGACACATTTAGGATAACTGATGGGTGGTTTTCTTGTTTTGATTCCATTCAAATAAAGATGTGTCAAACATATCTGTACATATATTAAATCAAGTTTAATAGCTACAGCAAAACCTGACAGCAACAGTCTAATTCTTATACTAATTATATCTCTAATATACATTTAACCAGTTGAAAATAATCTTTACATTATGTAGTCATTTATATGGAAAGACTAATATTCTATTTAAAAAAATTGGCATTCCTACTTCCAACTACACTGTTCAGAAAGGGCCTTCATTGTTGGCTAAGATGTAACTATCTACATGTAGCCTGAAGAAACTATGTTGTCAATGAGATTAAAAAAAAATAACTAAATTGCATTATAGAATAGACCAGTGAGAAAAAACAATGTTGGATTGCATTGTAGATGTCATGTTTACCCTGACCCAGAGTAGCCCCAGTTGAAACATGTATAATCAAAGTAATTCTGACAAGCCATTGTTTGATGTTAAACACTGCCGCAGGCTAGCACTAATCCATTACGTAAGATTGCCGTAGCTAGAAGTGGAGAGCCGGACCTCGGAGTTGCGAAGTCACAGATAGCCAATTATCACCTAGGTGTGGAAATGTTTGTCCAAGATCAAAAGAAGTTGCCTGAAGAAGTGGGAGTGTCTTAACTTCTTTTCCCTGCAGACGGACAGACAGGTTGAACTGGCCGCTAAGACGACTGGACAGGGTCACAGCGCCACTCAATCAGAATCGAGATAGGGGAGAGACCTTGTTTTGGGTAGAATGATATCTCCACGTCTTCCGGCAAGAGTTAGTTCGCTAAGAGAAATTACCCAGAGTGGAGGTTAGCATAACTCTGAATAGCCATTCGTTATTGGCGGGAAAATCTTAGAGCAGGAAATTCTAAGTACAGAGAGCTTCAAATAAGGTCAGTGGGATATTTGTTCGGTCTTTGTGGAATGCGACTGCATTTTAATTGTAGGTCATATGTATACTTTATTATTACTAGAATCGTAGTACGAAGAATTACTTTGTTTTGTTAATATATTTGCATATTTTGAAGAAATGAGTTGATATTTGTAAAGAATTATATAGCTTGCTAGCCGTCGTAAGAGTTAATATTGTAATTCGCTATGTGGGTATTTTATAGCAGACTAACACGTGTTCATATGATTATAGATTTTGCCATTGTTGAATATTTGTGTAATGTACAGACATGCGTCTGATTGTTGTCAGATTGTAGTACGATGAGATTAAATATATATGTGTATATACTGTCTGACACAATGTATTGATGTCTGTATGACAATTCGCTGATACCGTGTTATTACACCATTGTTTACCCTGCAAGAAGTGTGTGGGAATTTCGATGTGTACGCATGTGTGACCGAAACCGTGATAGCTTATCTGATGATTAATTGTCGATATAGTGTGAGGTGAGATTCGATAAAACATATGTTAACGCCTTGTGGTTTTTCACAGGAAGCTTTGAGGGACAGACCAGTTACAGTTTGGTCCCATAGTCTCAGATAGAGAGACGGAGGAAAGGAGAAGAAAGAAGTCAGGAGAAGTTGGAGCCTGGGAGCGAAATTGGAGGAGGAGATAGTAGAGAGGGAAACGGAGTCGAAGGAGGAGTTAGAGGAACGGAAAGAAGGAAGGAATTAGCAGGAAAGAAAGAGATGAGTAGATGCAAGGACGGGGGAAAATTGAACTCACACTGTAAATCACGGGATGAATTAGGCTGTCACTTGGTCAAGGGAAAGACGAGTGATTGGAAGTTATCGTTTTAATTTATCAAATTTATTAAATTGTTATTGATTGAATTTCATCTTCGTGTTCTCTATAATTTAACCGTGGGCATTGCTGACTGGGGGCTCAGAGCTGTAAATCTACCTCGTCACTAATTTAACTTTCTAACCTCACGAGCCAGGGTGGAACTTTCATCATAATTTAATTAAATTATATTGGAAGAACCCCACCCCAATGCATGCAAACGTCACAGTAGAATAGACCAGTGAGAAAAAACAATGTTGGATTGCATTGTAGAATAGACCTGTGAGAAAAAACAATGTTGGATTGCATTCTAAAACAGGCAAGTGAGAAAAAACAATGTTGGATTGCATTATAGAATAGGCAAGTGAGAAAAAACAATGTTGGATTGCATTATAGAATAGGCAAGTGAGAAAAAACAATGTTGGATTGCATTATAGAATAGACCAGTGAGAAAAAAAAACAATCTGTGACTGCATTACAGAATAGACAAGTGAGACAAAAACAATGTTGGATTGCATTATAGAATAAGCAAGTGAGAAAAAACAATGTTGGATTGCATTATAGAATAGGCAAGTGAGAAAAAACAATGTTGGATTGCATTGTAGAATAGACCTGAGGAAAAAACAATGTTGGATTGCATTATAGAGAGAAAAAACAATGTTGGATTGCATTATAGAGAGAAAAAACAATGTTGGATTGCATTGTAGAATAGACCAGTGAGAAAAAAAACAATCTTGCCACAGTGGCACATTACAGAATGTAACTAGTGTTAGAAAAACTGATGCTGTCACATTGGGTGATATCACCTCTGAAACTACTTTTTCCCATTAGGAAATAGATCTGCTCTGCAATTATCTGCTGTACGTGTTTTACCTCTTATTATACTGCTGCATACATGTACATGTCATTAAAATCTTTATTTGAAAGACAGTACACTCTGATGACTGTCAAATCCATCATTGTGACAATATTATCCTCGCCCCAAACAATGCTTACTGCATTAATCTGCATGTTAATGAAATGAACATAAAACTGTTTTATATTTTCTAAGTAGCCATCATGGTTCAGTGGTTAGTATGTCGGAGTCATTACCAAAGGATGGCAGATTCAAATCCTACCATGTGATATGCGTATGTATGCTACTGTGGTGTGTCCTATGGCAAGCCTAGGCACTTAATTAACTACTTTTGTTCCAGTGTCATAAAATACCAAACCAGACCCAACCCCAATCATTTTCCTATGAAAACAATAATTATACAACAGTCACAATATAAAGATTATATGAGAGAAAGTTGTAAAATGCCTATCTCCTAAATTATTGTAAAAGTATGGAACCTTTTCAAACTGGTGTGGAAATAAATTTTATGTAACTATTGTGTTAACTGCTTTGGCACAATGAGCAGAAAACCCATGAAAGTTGACCATCTTCAAATATATAATAAGTCTCTTTTTTTGTAGATATGTAGTAAATATTTAACTCTTGAAGTGAAAACATTCTGTATTGTCACTCATTTCATTTTTATATCTACCAAACATATGTAAAATGTATCATCTATTAATCAGATTCAACTTCAAGGTATCTGACAATAGCTGTACAAGTGAAAGACTTGAATCTGCCATGTACAGTATCAACTGTGTAAGAACTTACCACATTTGCCACAGCATGGGGCAAACAGCACATGGAAGTCATGCTCACAGTATTTTCTACCCTCAAACTGGTAAAGGAAATAAACAAGATAAATGAATTATTGTGATAAAGTAATAGCATATGAACACTGAATTACCCAAGCATGTCAAGAACAACAATAAGAAAACAAGGAAACTTGATAAGAGCTTCTAAATATGACACAGAAAATAGCACAAATGACTGATGATAACTTCCTAATGTCATTTTTTTTTTAAATTTAAACAATTTATTTACATTTATCAACATTTTAAAAAAATTATCTTTGAACATGTAACATGCTATCTCCACTTTTGATCTTTCATCCCAAGGTATGTTGCTCTATTGCAAACTTCTGTTCAAAATCAGATGATAATATCTCAGTGAAAACATAACATCTCCATAGAAATATGAAATCAAACCACTGACAAAAACTTTTACCATCCTATCCTTATGAACTTGACACATGACCATGTGGACTCCAATTTCCTAGATGGACTCTACTTACTTTTGTGAACATATATCTAATGGAAGTTCATGTACAGAAACAAGAGCTATAGCAATATACAAAAACATTCACCTAAGAATAGCTTCAACCCATTTCTCCTGGCGTTTACTGTTGAATTTTATATTTCAGTATCTTTAGAGATATGAATTTTCTTGTAAACCTGTAGCTGGTGATGACTGCTGATGCAAATAGATCACCTTGGAAAAAACATGAATCCCTCTAAGGGAATGACATTCTACTGTCCACAAATATTTTCCAGGAATTCAAGACAAGACCATTTCTTCTTTAAAACTGTTGAGTGTTGAAACCATCTTTTATATTCTTTAGTGATAAGATTTTCAAATAAGACAATGGCAACCATATTAGATAAGGACTGGTACCATTATCATTTTTTAGGACATACTCGACACCATTAGAAGACTTTTGGTGGAAACCTCATGTTGATATGGCCATCCATTCAGAAGAATTAGTGACCATATTTTCAATATGTTCATTGTGCCCATCATATTTGAGGTCAAATCAGTACCAGTTTCATTCAATTCTAACTAGACATAATAATTAGTCTTCAATATGAAATTCCAATTATGAAGAGAATCAAGAACAAGGTTTTAAAGATGGCTGCCATACAAGATGTCTGATGGGCACCATTTTCATTTAAGACCAATTAGACACCATAAGAAGTCTTCCAGTGAAAACCCCATGCTGATATGACTTTCCACTCTGGAGAAGCCACAATAAAACCATTTTCTGATTCACACCATTTTTCTTTAGATCAAACTAGACATTGTAAGAAGTTTGTTGTTGTTGTTGTTGTTGGGTTTAACGCCATTTTTCAGCACACAATAGGCTATACATGACGGCCAGTATTAATGGTGGAGGAAGAACCCGGGAAAACCTCGGAAAGAACCACAGACCCACGAGAAGCTACTGGCAAGCTTTCTCACATACCCACATTGGTTGAATCTGAGACTCGAACCTGCGCAGACAGAGGTGAGATGGCAGTGATCCGTAACAGAGAGCGCTTTAGACCACTCGGCCACTTGGGGCCCCCTAAGAAGTTTGTAAGTGACGGCTATTCATGCAGGTGGAGTAACAAGATTTTCAAGACAGCCACTATGGTGGCCATATTGGCTATCCTGGTGGCATCAATTCATTTAGGATCAACTAGACAACACAAGAAGTTTTCTGGTAAAGCCTCATGCCAATATAACCTTCCATTTTTCTGGACAAGTGATAACAACATTTTTAAGATGGTTACGAAGGTGGCCATATTAGACAGGAGATCAGCACAATTAGCACCTAGATATAATGAGAAGACTTTTAGTGCAAATCCTGCAATCTATTAAGAGTAGCAATGACAAGATTTTCAAAATGGCTGCTGTGAAAGCCATAGTGGATGTCCGAATACCAGTAGTACCATGTTCACTGAGATTGAACTAGACTTGGGAAGAATGTGTATTCAAAGTTTAAATGCAATTCTCCAGGTAGTGTAGGTGGAGTAGCAATAACAATCTTGTAGTAACAGACAGATGTCCAATGATGTACAACAGATCCATGACCAGTAGAGCTAAAAACGAATTGTGTAAAACATGCATCCCTGTGTTTCCCCATTTTTATCTCTACCTTAACTTGTGAGCCTCTTTGTGTGTGTGTGTGTGTGTGTGTCTGTGTGTGATCTGGATTTTTAATGTAGCATTAACAATTCTGCAGTCATATCACTACGATGTCTGCAGTATGACAGTTTATAGTTATGTCTAGCACTGGGGCATCATGCCACAGACATGTAGCATGATGTCTCATCCAGTCACATTATCCTGACACCAAGCCGACCAGTCATAACACTAACCTCTTAATGCTGAGTGCCAAGCGAGGCAGCTGTTAGTACCATTTTTGTAAGTCTTTGGTATGACTCAGCCGGAAATCGAACCCACGACCTCCCGCATCCGAGGCATATGCTCTAACCACTAGGCCACCCGAGTGGTGTTGAGCCTCTTGGATTGGTCATTAATGGTAAAAACTGCATTTGGGCACATATCAGTTGTGTATGTGCACTTTCTGTTGTACAATATGGTCACCATGCAACCATACCATGATGGGACATGTTCCAAAGGTCATTTTTAATTCTAATCACACAAATTTAGGTTGTAAATTTAGAAGATCATGAGACACTGTATCAAACTGTGTTTCTCCATGATGAAGATTAACAAGACCCCAGCTTTCTGATCAACATTTCAAGGCATTTCATGCGAAGTATAAACTTCCATGGAGTGCCTTGAAAGTCGATTTGTTCACAAAGTGGCTTAAGTGCATGTCAGACAATCATGTAATTTGTATTTTATTATTTAACCATTTGTTTCTCATGGTACCATATTATATAGTTACCGGATACACCAAAGTTATTTGCTCTTATATATCATGACAATATCATGTTCATGTAGTAATAACACTTCAAAATTAAAATAAAGCACCAATTAAGATCTTGTTCTTATTTCACACTTACTGGTGTGTATATATATATAAATTCCAAGAATCAAGTGGGAAACATGACAAATAAACATTTGCTATATGTACTTGTACAGTTCTTTATGTCAACATTGTTTTGCATTACACTCTTGGCCTGATAATCATGGAAACTATTTATTCCTTCATACAGTCAGTGATATTCAAGTGGCAAATTATTTTCCTATTTGTTGTCTCAAATGGATTAGTATTATGAAACATGCAGAATATTTTCAGGGAATTCAAGATCAATGTTAGTTTTCTTATGAAAGTTTGACAGTTTAGAGATCGGGGAAGGTTGTGTAATACATAGAGGATCTCAAAAGGGTAATGATTTAATACTCAACTGATGAAACGAGTTGAATAATGTTCAGCTTTTGCAAGCCTTAGCAAGCAAAAGCTGGACATTATTCAACGAGTTTCATTAATTTAATATTAAATCCTTACTTGAATAATGTTCAACTTTTGCAAGCCATCTGCTTTTTCACTCCATACATATTCAAAGAAAATAGATTTGATTTCTTGAGAATTATGTTTTGGAGGGTCTCGTAAAATATCTACAAAATGACCAATGACATAGGTATGGTAAGGCCAATGTTTCTGATTATTGATAAATGACAGAAAGGCCCATTTTCAAGTAGGAATTTAGTCAACTGCATTTCTCAAGATAATTATCAACTATGAAATCTTTATTACCGGTAATGTTGTAAATAATGTCCAACAATTTTAAAATAACACAATTCGATCTTACTTTTGTTTCAGTCATCCTCTCTTCAACATGGCCCATTTCACATCAATCCAAACAGCAAAACATTTACATATTATTATACAAAAGTACCCACGAAATTAAAAACAAGATCTAAATCAGTATTTTTCTCTTCATTACTACTTTATGAAAATGAAATGTTGTAAAATATGAAATCTATGTTGACTGTCAGATGATACTAAATTTCTCTCATCATTCAAACAGTCAATTTTTGGGGTTATTAGTACATCTCCTTTTCATCACAATGACTTAGCAATAATCCTCTCCTTTAAACCTGTTCATCTATTGTGACTTGACACCATGCTATATAAACATGTAAAAGATGTTTAAATGTAATTCTTTCTTTATCAGACATGTATTATATTTGGGAAGGGTAAAACAAATTTAAATTATGCAATACTTACCTGTCATTATTGTGCAGCTTTACTTTCATTCTGAAAAATCACCTTCAGTTGGAACTGAATACATCATGACAGAGTGGAGAAATGTCACTAGGACACAACCCACTTGTACACCCCTCAATGTATATCATAGAAATAGTAATCCACCAAGACAATGAGGTGAGCATTTGGCAATAGCAGCAGGTAGGTATTGCATATTTAAAACTAGTTTTATTTTCCCCCCATCAATAAACTACATTCTAATAGCAGAAATAACATAAACATGGCTACTGTGCAACTGAATTTGTCAGGTGGGTAGGCCTATACTCTCATTTAATTTAACTAATCAAAACAGAGAAATGGAATGTACTCACTGTTGAGGGAACAGTCCATCTTATTGAATGTTGGTGTTTCTCTAGGCCACATGATGTGCCACAATGATACTTCCCAGGAAAATATTCTCATGCTTTGTTGTGCCCATGAATGGCAGTAAAAGGCAAAGGTAGTATGGAAATGCCAAAGTGTTGCCTTTATCATGAAGGCATTTCCATCCTACCTTCAGGTCTCACTGCATAGTTTCATATTTTGATACCTCCCTAATTTTGAAGGCAGAAGGCATGAACCTAATTATCATAAGCCTAGCATTTATAAATTCACACAGAAGCTAAATCCGTAATGTGGTTTAGATTTACTTTGAGTTAGGCTTGAAAATGGGCTGGCTTGTTTGGTGACTGCCTGTCACAGTTAGACTAGCACTGGAGATCAAATGCATAACTTGGGCTACAAATGAACAGCCAACATGGCTTATGTATTTACATATGTCTGCTACAGAAATAAATATAAAAAATCAAGATGGTTGAGGGGTGATGACATGTATGCTAATTTTTTATAGTACTAGTGAACTTTATTCATCCATAAGGCACATACTGATTTTTTAAGCTGCCTTGTCGCAGGAAAATATTCAAAATAGCTCTTTGCTGTCAAAAATGAATGTAAAAAAGACAGTTGGTGGCAGTGTTGGTTCAGTATAAAAGCCACCATTTGCATTAGGAATTAACCTGATTGCTGCAGTCAAAATCTCAAATGCATGCTTTCTACAAAAAACATTAGGTTGTTTTTTTATCTTCAGTGTAAAATTATTCTCATTTTTCTGCAACAGGTCACTGTTGGATTAAAATTCACCAGATAAACTGTCAAGTGAGACAGAGAGGCTTCATATCCTCCAAGGAGGAGTGATTAAGGTAGGCCCATGAGGCATCAACAAATTGTCCTATCCTTCCTTTCTCCTTTGGAGGTCTAAAGATAGAAACAAGGCCCTCATTGTTCATAATATTTTATCCTGATCATTTCTAGCACAGAACCGACTGAGACAGGTGTCCTATACAGATAGCTAAGCTACAGAAGGTAATTAACTTTTTTGCTGAAAATCCCAGTTGGCTAAGGAGAGAAATGTAATCATAATTTCCATTGATCTGGAGACAGCCTGTATCAATAATCAGGAAATAATGTCTTGAATGTGAGGTCCTGAAAGGAGGCCTCACTCAATGGTTCATAGGGAGTTTTGGTTCAAAACCATTAAATACAAGAAAGATTCCATCTGGGTATAAGATAGAAACAGGTCTGTGTGAATCAGTGCCCTGAGAGAATTTAAGTCTGTTGTAATGGCAGCTCTATAGCCTGTGATAGTGGATACTGAACATCTTTTGTTCTCAACCATGAACAATAGGATATCAGCAACAGAAGTAAGAGGGACAACTAGAATGAATGTTTATCATTTGCACCAATGACAAAGATCCTAAATCTTACATCACATGTCTTGGATGTAGAAGCTCTCCTGGCCTGAATATCATCACGGCCCCGAAACAGGTTTTATTCTGGAAGAGAGACTGCCTGAGAAAAGCCAAGCATGAAGGTCAAGTACCTAAGGGACTGTGGTGGAGAAGGGATCCCTGTTATGTAGAGACCTGGGTCAACGTATCAACAGGTCAAAAGGATCACTGAACCACAATCACTGAGACCACAGTGGGTTGACAAAAATAACCTGAGAAGTTAAGTTTTGATTTTTTGCAAAACATGAGGAAGCAGACGGTGGAACAGTGTGAGGACATGTGTGAAAAGCTGATTTCACTCGAGGATGAAGGTGTCCACTACTCATGCTCTGCGGTCCAGTATAGGAGAAATGTAAAAGGGAAATTATCCCCATGTAAACAAAGTCCAGAGATGGAATAAGTTCTGATTTCCCAAGGTTAGGTAGAAGACCCAACCAAGTTACTGTGGACCAACAATGGAACAGTACCTGAACACTGTGGATCAGGAAGTCATCAAAATACACCAAACTCTCGATAACTCGCACCCTGATAACTCTCAAACCTGCTTATAACTTGGATTCAGTTGTGGATCCCATTTTTTTATACTAGAAAGTACCAAAAATTTGACTCCTATTTGTTGAATATGAAGAAAATCGCTATCAAAATTGGTAACTGAAACCTTGATACATGTATATTGCTAGTTTTATCATCAAAAACGGTTGATATGACCTGAAAATTTGAATCTACATTATGAAATTATTAACTTTTAATAAGAAATCATGTATCTGGTTAAAATTTCTTTTTAAACAAGATTCTTGGTACACTGTAAATATCAGTATGCAACAAAATTTGATCAATGAAATTGTCACTAATGCCTACCTGGGGCAGCACTATAATAAATAAATACCAATTAATCAAATGAAATACATGTTTTAGTTATATCTTTAAGTTGGCCTAAGTGTAATGATCATAAACATAATGTGCCATGTTGTATTCAAATGTGAAATATGTCAATCTACGTAACAGCAAAGTCTGCGAGCGTTTCTGTGAAAACCTAATTAAGTGCAGATGGTGTTTTGATACCTAATTTGCATAAGTATTTGTTGTATTGTTGCAATGAATTAAAAGCTGCCCTCCTTGCATTACCATATTAATTACCAATTATGTCTTTTGTATTGAATAAAGGGGGTTGACAAAGTGAAAAGTTAAAAGGCATGCAAATCCAACCTGCGTAAGAGCTAGTGGCCCCATTCTAGCATCAGGTCAACTCATTTCAAGTGATCAATCTAGCACTGTTACAAAACTTTCTGAGAACACAATATAATGAAACTACTTAAAATTAGCATACTCATTAACAAGTGTGATCAACGATAACAAGACAACCTAGCAAAATGAATAATTTATGACATAAACTTCTATTTCACAGATACGTTTTATTAATGGAAAGCTAGTTTCACGAGTTTGTAGTTAATCTGTAACTGGCACTTGACGATTTCCTCACAGATAAGCAGTTTCACTATCACTTGTATTGAAATCATGGCAGCAATATTTTATTATAGAACAATACATGTAAAAAAAATGACTCCGATGATTATGGCTGTTTCATTAAATAAATGTTCCGTTTTTTAAAATAAAAAAAAATCTTGTTTGACTGTGAATCAGAATCAATAACTAATCTGGGTCCCTGCTTTCCACAAGAGTAGACAGCAAAGCTGTGAGCATAAGGATCAGGGAACCAAACTACTCAACAACATAAAGTAGTGATGTAATACACAGTGTTTTTGCATACAAGTGAAGGTTGCTGAAACCAGTTGGAATAATGTTAACAATCTATCTGTTGACGGACATCTTGAAAATAAAAGTCATTTCTGCATAAAAACTAATAACTTTGTTAGAAAAAGATCTTTTTTGATAATTATTCCCAAAGTGATGTTAAAATGAGTATTCAGCCATTAACCAGATCAATTCAGATGTCCAGCAAGGATGGTATCTTTTCATATTGTTATGGAGGTCCCTCTTTAACTCACACTCTGTATGAGATCTATGTGTCTGGACCCCATTGTGCGATAGTATTGAGGAGAGGTGTAGTGGAGAATCGATGCTCCCAGTAATTGCAAGCAGCTGCAACCATACCCACATCTCAGATGAAGACTCAGGGTGCGTTAAGAGATTCCTAATGGCATAACCTAGAATTGAAAAACTTGCTCATCTAGGCAAAACCAAAGGAAATATTGGATGTGCAAATGGGCAGGCATCCTAAAGGTTGATGGAGACTGACCAATTCAAAAGATGAAGGCCTTTCCAGATTGAAAGAGGTTGTTTCCATCTTGAAAGGTTCATCCAGAAGAAAACAGATGGAGGGGAGAGATCAATTATAATATAAAACTTTCCACCTTTCATGGTAATTAGGAAGATTCATGAATAGAAAATGCAGGCTGCTGATCGTTCAGGACTCTCTTGACTGCCCCCCTTCTACAAAAAGTTATGCACCTCTTCCCTCAGTGTCACCAAATTAGACTGGTGAAAGAACAAGGAGGTCCCTGATAAAAGTGGGTTATTCCCAACACTGGAGTTGGTAAACATACTCACAAATGAATGTACCTAACCATCATACATGATGTTTGACCATGATATTTTAATGCCACACATAAATTTACCTGGTTTTATGGAGTGTGTACTAAGAACGTGTGTATGCAATAGGCAAACAACTGAATGACAAATTTTGGTTGTCTTTTTCCTTTAGTAAATTATGATTTTTTCTCTCACTGTTGTAGCCTATTAGTTAGGAAACAATGCAAACACATGTGCAATAACAACTGCAAAGTAAAAAAAATGGACATTATGGACAGAATGGACATTATGACTGTGTTGAAGGAAACAATAACAGCATATCAAACTTTCTGCAATCCTTTTAACTATGTTTTAGATACAGGGAGGAATACACTAGCCTCTCACTGCCTTATGCTAGGCTGTTATTCCTTAACACAGTTATTTAACCGTAACTATATACTGAAAAATATAGTGTACCCAAACCCATAAAAGGTAGGAGAAAAGCTAACTCTTATGTTCTTTAAAGAACTGAGTTCTAAAAGGGAAAAATGGCTACCTGCTGAGAAATTAAATAACAGAATGGATGGTGTAATGCTGGGATTCAAATTAATGGTACAAGGGAGACTGCTAATGCAGTAAACACTCGCTACTACCAAATTTTCTCTGGTGATGATCTAGGCATAATGTCCAAACAGAGTGGTGTCCAGGAAAATGATGACCATTCTGCATGTACCATGCAATGTGCATAAATGGATTGCATAATACTGACAATTTTCCACTCTGTGGGTGGATGTATTCATATCAAACATACTGGTTTTTCAGCATAGAAAGTAAAGATGCACAATAGTGATGGGTAAGTTATTAAAATGAATTACAACTTCAACATTTAATGATTTCTGATAGGATATAAC
Organism: Sinohyriopsis cumingii; assembly: GCA_028554795.2. Lineage (NCBI taxonomy): Eukaryota > Metazoa > Mollusca > Bivalvia > Unionida > Unionidae > Sinohyriopsis > Sinohyriopsis cumingii. The sequence goes on from CM068828.1 coordinate 27,700,415, forward strand.
CTTTAATGATACAATGAACAGCATATCCCATCATAATTTTGGGTGACAGTAATGTACTTGCAAATAAGGTGGGTGTCTCAACAGTTTCCTCTAAGTTATAACCCAGGGGCTAAGTCACATGGAATAGGAGATGACCCTGAGTAAATGTCAGTTGCATGAATAAATTTGCTTTTCATATCCAGTATGTGCAGATATGTTTATGGGGTGTGAATCTCAATAGTTTCTATTTTATGTTGTTGTTGTTGTTGTTGTAGGGTTTAACGCCATTTTTCAGCACGCGATAGGCTATACATGGCGGCCAGTATTAATGGTGGAGGAAGAAACCGGGAAATCCCCGGAAAGAACCACCGACCCTCGAGAAGCTACTGGCAAGCTTTCTCACATATCCACATTGGCCGAATCCGAGACTCGAACCCACGCAGACAAATTCTATTTTATGAAAGAGAGGCTAAGTTTCTGGGGCATATGTGGAGACACTGTGGTTTAGGGAAAGACCATAGGACACAACCCACTGGTCTCAGTATGATATTGGTTGATATTTAAGTTATTGATAACTCGTGCCAATTCTCAAACATCTGAGACAACTAACTGTGGTGATATCTGAAATTTATATAAAACCACCCCTAACCAAGAGCAGAACCAATAGGGCCTTGATCAAACTTCAAAAAGATCTAGCAAGATCTAAACACAATGGACCATCATTAACCAAAATGTCTTAAGTCTAGCTCTAACAGTTATGGAGAGTTCAAAGACATTATCATCAATTCAATACATTTTTTAATGCACAGAGAATCAAAACATTACACACAGTGTACATCTGTCTCCACTTGTACAATATTCACTGCATGTAAGATGTAAGCATATTTTAGTTTTCAGTCCGTATTTCTAATACTGTAACAGAAACTATTTAGTATCCATACAGACATGGACACATCAACACACGGAAGATGGTTCACATGTTTCTTGCTTTGTGTATTGGACAAAGGGATACTGATAATTGCTGTATAGCACATCCTAATCTTGAATGTATTAAATGGTTGTTAACTCACCTCATAAAAAACACCATCTGGGAAAGGCTGGAAACACTGTGCACATCTAAAATAAGGAAACAAAAGGCATTATGTTTTCACTGCAGAAAGGAAGGGTTATTTACAATGATAATCATAATGATGAATATTCCAAAGAAATGCATTAATGGTCAATGTATTCGTTTTCTTTTTCTGAAAACTGCTAAAGAAAGATACTGGAGGTGGCAAATTGACAGGAACTGGTCATGATAACATTAAGTGCACAAAAAACCATTAGGAAAAAATGGCATTACTGTTGAAATATCTGTATACATATATAATCAAGTTCTATTATATTCAAACAAGCAAAACTGTTACCTGATTAAACCAGATACTGGAATTCAGTATTTTTGAACTAGTAAAAATTCTTTGCATAAATACTTGAAATACTTGACCAAGTTCTTAGCCAAGAACTATGTATAGCTGTAAGTATTAGCTCACTCATAAAAATGACAACTGAAATTCTCTTTCATTAATTATTAGCAATATTGTAAATTGCCAATGGATCATCACAGGCTTCCAAATATTTAGCTCCATTCACAGAAGACATATATTGTTCTCATGTCTAGTATGCATATATCAGGTCTTGGAAATGCTTAATTACGCATATTTGGATGCCAATTTTTGATCTGGGACGCAGAAAATCACTGAGGCGGGAGTCCTCCATACGCATGTAATAGGTGTGCGGAAATATTCAAAGACTTGCCAGTCCTGCTTCAGCCACCTGCTTTGTGGGAAAATGTGTTGATCAATTAGCTGTGCTGATATTTACAATGACAGAATTCAGTGACTGAAGGACCCCTTGATGTACATACATGTTGCCATTATAAGGGTACATCAAAAAGAACATGATGCAATAGCTGGGCAGCAAGTTCAAAGGCTTTGACTGGTGGCTGGGTGGGAAAATGTACTGATATTTACAGTGACTGAAATCAGAGGCAGAAAGACCCAGTGATGTACATGTTGTCATTTATAAAAGTACATCAAATAAACAACTTTAGCTTTCGTTATTGTGTTCATTTCCGAATGTACTGGAATAAGTAGTGCACGTGACCTCAGAATCAAGACATGTTGAGACTTAGACAAAATGCCATTCGTAAATCTGGATAAGTATTTTGGGGTTAAACGGCAAACTTACGAAGATTGTAACGAGATTCAGAAGAGTGCTAAAACTGCTAGAATTGATACTTCAGATGAGACAGTAGCTAAGTGTAAGAAAGTGTGTGATGCCTAGCTTAGTGTTTGGAATAAGTCCTTACTTGGATTGACAAAATTCAGTTTCACTCTGATGGACGAACAAGAGCTAGTTAACAGGTACATTGACTGAACATACTTTTTTTAAAATGCCCCTCGCCTTAGCCCGGTTAGTTCTAGTATTGTAGCGAAATGTATTCATCAACACATCAGTAGCTAGGCCTAGTTTTTATATCAATTGCGTTGACAAACAAACTCTTGCCCATTCACAAGCATGTTCTGATAGCTGATCGACCATTAACCCTTTTCGGAGTAAGGTAGCAACTATCAATTTCCTGCATGATATCCTTTGATGATAAAACATACAAACATGTGTTTTAAGATCAGAATCGGTGATCTGGATATATATTAACTGCTTCTTGTACACTATTTCATCATAAAATTAGTTTGAAACTGTAAGTGAACCAGTAGGCCTAACGGGAAATAATGGCGGACTTTGCTAAGTCTGGGATGTACCAATTTATTAGATTGTCTGTTTTCTTAAATCACTGGGCAAATATATTCAGAAAAATACACATATCATTGAAAGCAAAGTCTAGGTATTATTTTATTAAAGATTTAACTTTAAAATGCAAATCATGTAGGTCAGAAACGTATGAGACAATGCTATGTTGTGGAATTCGCGAGATGCGCTTTAAGGTCTAAGCTGTTTTCTGACTTAACACATATTTGCAAAAATACGGGGAAAAAACAGCAAATCAGATACTATTTAACCTTTGCCTAAAATTACTACAAGGACGTACACAAATAAATAAACCATAAATTTGCAATCCTGTCAATAGACTGCTGTAAAGAAGCTATATTAAAACGAGTGATTACATTATGCAAAACCTCTCCATCTAAAAATAGATAACTCACGTCTGTGTTGATTCTGTAGGAAAGAGGGGACTGCAACTTTTGATGGTGGGACTCCTATTTTTACCAAAATGGGAGCCCTTGACTCCTAGTTTTAAAATCCTAGCAAGACCTCTGATATGATAAAAAGGTTACTACATTTGTATGAGAAAATATGAACTTGTTTTTTTCTGACTATTACTGCACTCCCATGGTCATGCAGCATTACTCAGAGAAACTTTTTCATATTTGCCCATAGAACTGTAGTGACCTATCATTTTAATACTGACAATGCACTGCCATTTTGTATGGGTGGCTACCCTCAACAAAACTTTTTGTATGGGTGGCTACCCTCACCAAAACCTTTTGGATCTAATTTCACCTACTGGTAAAATTAGAGCTGAGCCAGCTTACAACAAAGTGAACGTCAACAAATTTTCATACATAGCGAACAAAGATTTGAGTCAAGAAAGTTTAATTAAATTAATTAATTAAGTATAGCATTCTTTACTTTTACTATCTGCTGCTATGAAGACCAGGGATTGTCCTGGGCTTCGCCAATGTCGCAAATTGCGATTTTTTTTCCTTATTGGCGACAAAAATATCCCACCTGGCGATTTTTTTGGTGACATACTTTTTGGTTATTTAATTTGTACATACAATCATGGATTTGGACTGAATAAATTTAAAGCCAGAACGAAAGGAAGCCACAAACTTGACTAAGCAATGCATTGGAATCAATCTGTTACACAAACGATCCTTTGTTCTTATTGACAACCCTATCTTTACAGTGCATTGTTACGTCATAATCTGCTTATGCTGACATCTGGGCTGAGTACTACTGTATGCTGCGATACAATCATGCTACCGCACTATACCTACAACTGACCGACTTCTGAAGACGCGAATAGAACAGATACAATTAATTGTATGGCTAATCCTTCTGGTTTTTTTTTTGTTTTTTTTATACATATACCAATACAGTAGTTTTGCTGAACCTTCATAGAAAACTGATAACCTTTGAAGTACCGACTACTGTGTATAAATACAAAGCAAATGGAAAAAATCTCAAATCACAATTACATCTGTCGCCAGTGCAGCATTTTACTCATTGATCTTTTCCTTTTGCCATCAGTCCCGTGTTACGGCTACAGAGACTTAAACTCCACAACAAGAAATAGCAAAAAAAAAAAAAAAAAAAAAAAAACCAGTTTTGCATAATTAATAATAATTATTTATTTCTCAAAATACAGGAGTGAAAGAATCCCTAAATTGGGTGTGAATTTACGCTTATATATACGGTCCAATATTGCCAGGAGTTGACTCGTGTAAGTTTCATTCGTGGGAATGGAGATCCTATTTTTCTTGTCGAGAAAATTTATACAGCATTCAGTGATCATTCTTGGGATTTAGGAAGCAATTCCCTACAAGTTTTGTGAAGCTAGCCATAAAAAGGGGGCGGGGGGGGGGGGGGGGGCTGCTGAGAGACTACTGGTGTCACCTGCCAGCACTGAGGACTGTGAACGTGGATTCAGTAAGATGAACCTCATAAAAAGTGACATCAGAAATAAGCTCTGCATCTCATCTCTCGAGAATTTAATGAGAATCAGCATGTACAGATGTGAAAAATTAGACTTTGAAACTGCATTCAACAAGTGGGCAGCCCTAAAATGGCGACGGATCTTCATGTAACACTTTGTAACATTTTGTTAATGCTTGTTGTAATTAAAGTAGTAACTAATCCATCTTTTGTAATTTTCATTGCCTGTTACATTAATAGACTAAATTAACACTTGGAAAAATGTACACTACTTTTTTTGGCGACACTTTTTGAAAATTGGCGACAAAATATTGAGGTTGGCGATTTTTTTGGCGACAGCTTTTTAAAAGCCAGGACCATCCCTGAAGACACTTCCCTAATCCCAAGCTAGGGTAAACTAACCATACATGCACTGCTGTACACTTTATAATAACAGCCATGTTTCTTAATACCTACACAAAACATCTTGTGTGCCATACTTCTCCTACAGAATTGACAATTTGTTCTGTGGGGCCAAATGGTTCTGCACATCGGCGACACACTGCACCACTAAATGACATCGTAGAACTGAAACAAAAAGAAATACTAATGAAAATATGTACTCTTGAGATCATCTCTACTGCAAAGATCCATCCATTATAAATTTCACAAAAAAATGCAAATTACACCAAATAGAAATACTAATACATGTGCAATATGTTCTGAAATTCAGAACTTCAGGATGCTCATAATGGGTTTTATTGGTGCAAAGACCCACTTAACCATCTCTCCTGAGGCATCACTTGTCAACCTCAATTTAGTTACAACCGCAAGACCACCAATGACATCTTCAAATCCACAAGTGTAAGACTATTTCGCCCTGATCACTCAAATGCTGTATATCATCTATGTGGCCACAGAATACAAAATGCAAAGGAAGGTACACTGAAAATCAAACCAAATTCACAGGTTTCAACAATGGATGCAAATGATAAAACTTGACCCCTTTACATTTTCATAACAGAAATTTAAGGATGCCCTACCTTTTTGCCTTATCAATTTTGTATACTAATACTATTATTGTAGAGGTCAATATTTGTGCTGATTGGAATCTAAATGTAAACTGAACATCAATATAACTCAAAGACTAAATTCATAGAATAATCTTTGCATGTACTGACTGTGAGTAAAATTTGAACTACCCCATAAGAGTAATTCAAGACCATATGACCATTTCAATGAAATATAAAATTACTACTTTTAAACTCTAAATAAGAAGTGAAGGTTATAGATTATTATGAATAACTTCTTAAATTGCTTGGTCGAATATTGAGATTATAATGTGTTCCATAAAATATAATAATAATGATGATGATGATGATGATGATGATGTCGTAACATTCCTCAAAGTGAATTTACCAAATGACACATTAAGTTCTCTGTAAATACGCCTCCCCAATTTTAAGAATTTTGATTTGGACTCCTAAAGACAGAAAAGATGTAGAACTGGTGAGTTAGTTAACAGACACAAACATGAAAGTAAATCTAAAGTTGCACACAAAAAGACATGCACTGAATAAACCTCTGCATACGATTAAATGTTCAAATAACAGAAATTTTAAAATGAGGTCACTGCATAATTGGATGTTTTGGGGCATTTTTATTTGTATGATGCATACACATAAAATATATTTGTAATGCATTATATAAATGCTCTCAAGATTGCAACTACTGTGAATTAATTTTCTTTCCATGAATATTAGTTTTTGTAGTTTTGCTAAAAATGACATTTTTATGGGTTCTTTAATTCATATATTGGGAAAGGGTACATATAATGATTTTTTGAAGGGTATACATTTTCACAGATTTCATGGTGGCTCCAAGGCACAGATTTAATGATCCAATTAAAAATGAGCCATGTGTGATGCAGAAAGTACCTCCTCCACCCTTTTTCCTGGCTGATACATTCTTCACAATCAACAACATTCAGTTATTTGATAATGCAGTGTCTTAAATCCTAAGAACAAACTATGTAACACAGCTGCTAAGTTTAAAAAAATAGTATCACGTATATTTAATTTGCATTGTTACATTTTTTTTTTTTTATATGCTATGAATAACTGTATTTTGGACTTGACCTTGTCCAAAATCATGTTGTTTCTACCTGACCTGAATAATTGATTTTGGTTCTGTAAACATCATGTGTATTTAATTCCGAGTTCAGCACACTGGAAATACCCCATGGGTCTAACTGTTGTTTACATTTTATATTATAATCTAGTAATAAATCTTCCAATTATAACTAATTTTATCACGTAAACATTTGGAACCCTACAGAATGAATATAATCCTATTTATCTAAAGGTTATTCATTCATCCTGTAAGATCTGAGCAGAATCTGTTGTATTGTTTTTGTGTCCAGTATTTCATTTGGGCTGGAATTTATTTATTCAAATTATTTAATTAAAGTGATTCTTCTCTGGAAATACAAAGTGCTCAAAAATAACATTCCTGATGATAGAGACCTGGATTTATAGTGATATTCAAATATGGAAATGTTCTTGGATTGTATTATTGTGATTCAGCAAAAGACTGGTGGAACATCACCACAACACAGGCCCATCAACATGTCCAGCAATGGATTTATTTTGGAACACCTCTTAAGTTTATTCAGAACTTTAATCATTAGGAATTTTGTATGTAATTCTGGGACAATATGGAATTTTATTTGCAATATGAGAAGTTATTTTTGCATTTCTGACTTTGTATTCAGGGGGAAATAAAATATGTCAAATTTTACAAAACTTAGTTTTTGCTCTTTTCTATTTCTTAGTTGAAGACCATCGAGTTGTAATAGTAGGCATAACTGAAAATGATGTTTCCTGTGGTGAAATTGCCTTACACTATAATAGAAAGTTACTGTTATGCAAATGAAAGGGTGGTTTAAATATCATCTCAGTACAAGTGGAAATTGAAGTAACTTAATATTCTTTAGTTGGTTGAGCAAGTGTGAAGGTGGAAAATTTGTGGGCTGTTATGAACAAGGGATCCCCCATGTTGTGACAGAACATCCCTCCTGAGAGGATAAGGCCTGTGTCTAGCAATCAATAGGTCTAGAAGCTCACTGAACCATGGACAATGAGTCCACAGAGCACTATGAGAATGATATGAACAGTGCAAGTTCCGATTTTTTGCAGAACTAAAGGAATCAGTTAGATGAGTTGGAATGCATAAGCAAACAGCCAATCCCATGATCCATGATCGGGGACAGAAGAAACATAAGATGAGGTCTGTTGTTGAGCCTGGTTGCAAACAGATCCACTAGGGGCCTTCCCCCACAGTGAGAAAAGGCACTATGTAAAAGAGCATTGAGGGGTTCATAATGTCTACCAGAATGGAGATAGCATTATTGAGAGGGTATAGGAACACTCTCCAATAAATCCCATACTGCAACACAGTGAGTAGGGGCTGAAGGAGTGGCAAGAGCTGGAGAGAGACGAGAACATCCGTCAGTCCTGGAAGAAGTGATGCCTCTAGCCTTCCTAATGGTTTCCACCCAGAGATAAGATGATGATGGAACATGAGCCGCAGTATTGCCTTTTATGAGGGCAAGATCCAAAAGTCCAAGGCCCCTGAGGTTGAGGATCCCACATCCCACAATGTAATAATAGGAAAGGGGGGATACTAATCCAATACCCTAGCCAGTCTGAGCCCACTGATTTGACTCCCAATGTTCATAAGAGATGGTAATGGGTAGAGAAGGGGGAACTTGGTCCAAGCCCTATCCCATACATAAGCACAAATTTACATCATTTTTTATTTTCAGTAAGAAGTTGGGTTGTCGGTGTTTTATACAACTTTTATTGAAAAAAGGAAGTATACATGTATACAATAACAATGTGAAAAAAAATTCAATGTGTTAAATCAAATATCAAGTACAGATAACATATACGGCATGGTCCCTGCAGTGTCAATCTAGAATAGAGAACACGCAGCATCTAGTGAGCAAGCTGTTGTTATTCCTTGCATAAATTACTTACCAATACCTAGATATAAAATGTTTTTGTTAGTGTATCTGACCCTTGTGGGTGTACAGGAAGTAAGCCCAAGTCCCTGGAGAAACCAAAACCAGATGGAAAAGGTTACCACATAAAGATCTAGAAATAAATGAATGGATAATGAAACACCATTAGAGGATAATTATTGTAGATGCCAGGCCGTAATTGCCATTAAAAAAAACCCTCTGCTATAGGCAAATTTTGGTGTTTGGCACGTCTCATCACATCAACATCGTTGATAAAGATGATCTGTGCTTGTTTTGCATGTAATATATCAAGGACAAGGCAAGTTGCACGAGGAATGGCATCATATTGACAATTCTTTGCTCTAAGGGAGGATGTATACACATCAAACAGACTGCGTTTTTTTCAGCATGAAAAAGAAGCCAAAACAAAAGCTATGGGTGAGCTATTCTTGTTCTTAACTTCGATATTCAAATACTGAAGACAAATTTATTTTGTCATGAACTCAAATATTATTTGCTGCATACTTTTACCATTATTTCACTATCTGTATGAACTGCCTTCTTGCCATTTTTAATATTTACCAAACATCATGTCAGACACCAAATTTATAACTGTGCATAATATGTAGCTGTTTGAAGAAGCAGCTTTATTTAAGAAACTTTTTCTTGTTGGTATCAATGTAAGTAAATCAGTGTCCTGTTAAAACCTACCTATCCTCATTCTGCTTCACAGCTGAAATCCCCAGAATATTCTGAAGATCACCAAGCTCATCATCATGGGGATCATGGTGATGCCTCCGACGTTGGAATAAGTTACTTGCCGTTCTCTCATTTAGAGACTGTAGTCTTAATGTGGCAGGATGTGTGCTTGCCATTTTGGCATGCACTCAACTCTGAATGGAATAGCTACTATAAAAAGATCATTTTTATTAACAACTGAAATAGTATCCTTCCAAATCCAATTCAGTGAAAAATAACATCAATAATATTAATCATATCCAACGTCAACCTATCAGCCACCTGTCACTCACAACTGAGATACCTAACATATCTGATAACAAGCAATTTGATAGCAAAATCTCTCTTAATAATGCATATATACCTACTACATTTTCTGCATACAGTGTCAAGTTACTGATAATATATAAACACTTCAGTGTCAAGTAACACAGTGATCTTAATTCAAATCATCCCACTCCAAACATTACTCACAGTCATTGTTTTCAACAGAATGAAACTAATGTAGGCATGACATGGGCTGAATATACTGCATGAAGCTGCCATCCATACTACTTTTTCCAACTTCTAGGCTAATCAGAACATGTGTACATGTAGAACAATCATGGTCTCTCAAATATTAATCATTTGAATATTACATTCCTCATATAAAGCCTTTTCGCAGTGTTTGACCTACAAAAACTGACACAAGTTTTTAAGTCCAGATATATTCTTACAATGCTAGAATAAAAATGTAGTTTGAATGCAATTTATCTTTCTCACACCTGTTGAACCACACCTGTCATTCTGAGACTATTAATGTAAGATGGGTTGCTAAAATAACACATCTTTATCCTTTAGACTGTGACAGTAATATTTCAAAATGTCATATAATGAACTATGAAAAATTGGCCAATAAGAATATTGTGTCTCAAGATTGATACAAACTGGTCCATCAATTTTCAACACAAAGGCATTGCAAATTAACATAATTTGAAGCTTTATATACAGTTTTGAAGACTGATTTTAAAGTAATTATTTCCTGCATGTAATAAGATTGCCAAAAGCCTGCAAAGAACTGGGTCACAGTTTTCAATATTTTTCTTTGCATGGGAATCAGTCTGTCAATATACAATAAGATCCAAGCTTTATATTCAAGCAGACATGATATATTCCATTGTCTTTTAATTTGGAGGGTTCAAGCTATATGGTACATTAAACAAGATCAAATGCAAATATTCATGTGTATGTAATCTGAATTACAGGTTTCATGCCTTCATTTTTCTTTATTTCCTGAAGAACTGATTTAAAAACACAACACCCAAAAATTGACTGATGCTCTACTGTCAAAAAGAATTTCCAGGATTTCAAAAAAACAATTTCTTCTTTTTAAGAGTTAAGTGTTGAAACCATCTCTGATGTTCTTGACCATTAAAATCTTCAATTAGGTAGCCCCTGCAGCAATCATACTGGATGTAAACTCAGCATCAGTTTCACTGAGGACAAATCAGACATCATTAGAAGACATTTGGTTAAAGTATCCAATTCATATGACCATATTTTCAAGAGACTTAATGAGAAGATTTTCAGCATGTACATTGTGCCATGTTTTGCAGTCAGATCAGCCCCATTTGCATTAGATATCCTAGTCTTCTAGTGAAAACACCATATTGGTTTGACTTTCAATTAGGAATAGCAATGACAAGATTTTTAAAATGGCTGTCATACTGACTGTGCGAGCAGCAGCATTTAGAACCAACTAGACCATGGGATGAATGCATATTTAAATGTCCATGGTAATACACTAAGTTCTTTAGGAGGAGTAGTTATAAAAAGTTAAATGACTGAAGAACAATGGACAAAAGGCCATACAATATTTTTCTTATGTGCTGTGCCCAGTAGAGCTAAAATTAATCAAATACTTTGATAAAATGTTGAAGCAATTCCCAATGATGAACTATTTCTGCTGAAATGATTCTGTAATTATAGGTTACTGCATCTGTATGGGAAAATATGAACAAGTTTTTTTTTTATGGATATACTACATGACCTTGGGAGTGCAGTATCTCCATCCGACAAAACAAAAGTTCATATCTTCCTGTACAAATGCAAAAACCTTTTTATTATATGCTCATTTTCTTATTCTACCTAAGGCCTAATTATATAAACAAAAATACTCTACAAGAAACAAAGGAACTGACTTTATGCTGTATTCCAAACTAAATACACAAGCAAAGATCCATCAGTACACAACAACATTAATGTGCACATAACCTGACCAGAGAAATTTGAACTTAAGTCTCATGTTCAACATCACTTTCGAAAGAAAATGGCATTTTGATCTACTTAAAACTGAAATTTAGAGTCATAATGTGACTGAATGCACACTGCAACAACTTTTCCATTTGTTCTGGAATTAATAGATTTTGGTATTTTTGTTGATTCTACTAAATGTAACTGTTGACTAGATTTATCTGATTTATGCAGCAAGGGAACAGCATCCTGACTCATCTGCATATGTGTTCTTGTTCTATCACTGAATGTTTGGAATCATAAAGTGTGAAAAAATATGAACTCTTTCAATTGTATTTATCAAAAAGACGCTAAGGAATATAATTTTCATCTCATTTTGAGTGCAGTAAGGAGGATGTAATTGCACTTGGAATGTAGTTGAAATTACATTACAATTTTGAAATGTGTAATCAAGCTTTAGAACCCATGATATAGCTCATGTAATTCGGATTTGCAAAACTAAGAAAGTACATTTTGAGGAAATTCAGGATGTAAAACTGTAGTATATTTTTTGCCATTCTTATTACCAGCTAACGAAGACACATTTATGCCTTGTCACTTGCATGCTATTTGTAGGGACCTCAGAAATTTTATGACCTGTCTAGCATCTATTGCTAGCCTAAATCCGAAAAACTATCAAAAAAGTTCATGTGGAATATTGCAAAGCAGCTGATATGTGGCAGTCCATGACACCGCTGCTTTAGTTCATTCAGAAACAAATTTAATCAACTAAAACATAAAGTGTCTACTACATGAGTGTACATGATTTGTTTACATAGTACCGGTAGTTACTAATACACTATACTACTATTGGGCACGTCATGCACATGCATGTAATAAAAAGGTTTTCAATATCATAAAATATTGCACGATTCTGACACTGTAAAGTTAACAGAGACGAAAATGAGCATATAATAACAAGTATTACAAAGATTATGGGAACTAACCACTGTGACATTAAGTTATCATATCATCTCAGAATTATAATTTTTCTTATAATTTTTCAATAGCTCTACTAACTTTTGAAAGAAAACGGCCCATGGAGCTAGATATAGAAAGTACTTTATTATCAGAAATGCAAACAATTAGCATAAGAGTAAATAGTATGCAACCTGTTTGAGAGATTTCAATCCGTTCATGCTAAAAATTGTAGCCTTTAATTTCAAATTGCTAATATGGATCTCAATTATTTTTTCATCCAAATCTGCCAGCAAATAACAGCATAATTAATTTTCAAAAAAGTGGCATCCATCGGGTGAGATTTTACTGAAATCTGCTCTACAACAATCGACCCATCCAACATTTGATAGGCTTAGGTCTATTACCATTTGATCCTCCCATTTCAGGAGAACACAAAGATATATAACTTTAGGTATATTTAAACTGTCATTCAGAATATGGACACTCTTCTGTGACTATTCAGTTTTTAATGGCTCCACCCACCTGAATCATGCACCAAACTATTGTATATGACAGGAGATGGGTGAGGGCATCAAGGTAAATCGCAGTCATTCATTGAAGTCCACTATGGAGTTGCAGAGAATCAAACGAATATAGTCAAAATCAGGTGCAACTAAATTTATAAACAATTACATGTACTTGCAAGTAAGTAGCTTTAACCATAACCCTAATTACAACATCACACCTTTATACTAGTTTGCAATTGTACAGCCTCAAACATCAGTGCTTCTAATCAAGTTTTTTCATCAGTTACCATCTCTCCTTTAAAGATATACACCAAAGACTATAACAGATCTTTAGGTGCCCATAAACACACTTTAAGAGTTAAAAAAATCTAAAATGCATCATCGGTTACCACCTCTCCTTTAAAGATATACACCAAAGACTATAACAGATCTTTAGGTGCCCATAAACACACTTTAAGATTTAAAAAAATCTAAAATGCATCATCAGTTACCACCTCTCCTTTAAAGATATACACCAAAGACTATAACAGATCTTTAGGTGCCCATAAACACACTTTAAGATTTAAAAAAATCTAAAATGCATCATCAGTTACCACCTCTCCTTTAAAGATATACACCAAAGACTATAACAGATCTTTAGGTGCCCATAAACACACTTTAAGAGTTAAAAAAATCTAAAATGCATCATCAGTTACCACCTCTCCTTTAAAGATATACACCAAAGACTATAACAGATCTTTAGGTGCCCATAAACACACTTTAAGATTTAAAAAAATCTAAAATGCATCATCAGTTACCACCTCTCCTTTAAAGATATACACCAAAGACTATAACAGATCTTTAGGTGCCCATAAACACACTTTAAGAGTTAAAAAAATCTAAAATGCATCATTACCTACTACCTCTTCATCCACCCATAGTCTCCAGATTGTAATTATTCATTGGTTTTGCAAACACAATTTTTAGCCACTAACCACTTATCATATCTACTTAGAGTGTTATTTGTTATAATTCTCTTTTATACTTTTTCTTCTGAATCAAATTACAAATTATTCACTTTTAATAACTAAGGCTTATTACATTGCAATATTTTTAAAATAAATTATTTTACTGAAATGTATGCAGATTGTATGCTAACATATCTCATTTCTGGTTTATTTATTTTTTTACAATGGGAATAGCTTGGTGAAACCCAAACCAGTGATTCTCAATAGTCAGTATCAAGGGTTACTTGTTGTTCTTTACTAACAGGGTACAGATAGTTTAAATGTGAAAACAAACTAATTACAAAGCATACAAATTTGGAACTATTCCTTCCTTAATGACTTTCATAAATATGTGCTGATATGCTCATAAATGATCTTGCTGGATACTGTGATGATACAACTCTGATAAAATTTTCACAAGAAATAGTTTCAAAGCAAAGACAAGCTCAGCAAATCTCATCAATATGCATCTTGATCTAACTGTACCTACCTATCTAAGACTGTAATGATTTAAGTCTATTTACCAACTTGTCTCAAAATCTTATCAGAAATATGATCTCTTAAGTGGAAATAAATTTAGCCAATCAGATGCATGTTCACCTCATTAGTATACAAAGATCTTGCAAATTTTATCAAAATCAGATTTGAAGCATGGCAAAGTCTGCTAAGAAGCAGAGGCAAATTCAGATGCAATGATCAATTTATTAATAAGCATTGATTTTGTTCATTATTGAGAAAGTCCAAAATCTTAATGATATAACTACACATTTCAGAGTTTGATCAAGGTCTGTGCTGAAATAAGGCCTCAAGCTCAGTCAATCTGATTTCAGGACCATGTAATTAGTAGGCATGGATCTTACTGACTATTGAAATCATCTGAAATCTTGATGATACAAGCATATATGCCAAGTTTGATATAAAAAAAATATGGCTTCTAAAGTGGTAATAACTTAAGATCAATCCAATAAGATATGTATGTCACTCGTTACTGGTCTGTGACCTTGGTAATATACCAGAAAATATAGACTCCAAAGTCATAAGAAGGTCTGACAATCACATACAAGATTATCCGATAATATGCATATATCACACTCATATGTGAATTTGTCCTAGCTAGTGATGATCTAAACCTATATACAAAGTTTTATCAAAATTAAATCATAAACATGGCTTAAACAGAGTCATACCATGAACTCACATGGCCTCACAGCCAAGTCAGATAAAAACCTGCATGCCCTGCCAACACAAGCAATGTGATAATAATTTAGTGCTGCACCAGTAGGTCACTCTGATCAATCAGGAGTCCTTTCCCATATGGAATTTAGGTACATACTCATCAAAATATGTTTTGAAATTAATGTACTCATGTCTTGACGGAGAGCAAATGAGCTTGAAATTTCAGCTGGCCACTTGCCCTGCTTGGAACTTGTCCTGCAACAGTTTTATTCATACCCAATAAATAATTCTGAATCTGAAATTATTTAAACGCCATTTGTCCAATTAGGTGAGCATGTTGAGGATTTGGGTGGATTGCTGGTGTTGAATTTTTCAAGTTCAGCTGGTCTGATTAATCTAACTAAAAGTTTGTAGGAATATATGGATTTTAATGTAGCTATATATTTTATAATACTCCTTAAAATCATTATTAATTAACAAAAAAAAGTAAAGTAATACTGATGTTGGTAGAATTTTCTCCATGGGAAAGCACAACATAAATATACTGAAATGATACTTCTTAAATTAAAGATATTTTTTAATGTGCGTTGGAGCTAGATCATAAGTTAAGATTAAGATAGTTTCACTGCATCTGCTGATTTCCATTGCTCATCAGGCCAGTCACTGTCATGTGAAACAATACCTAAACTTATGTCGTTATTTAAAACAAGTGTGGGTCACGTTTTGACTTGAGTACATTTTGACTTGGGTATGTTTTGGTTTGGGTACATTTTGACTGCAAACCATCTGAATATACCTCCCCATCTATTTGTACCCCCACCCTGCCCCACTCACACTGATTTAAATGACAAAAAGCACAAATCACAGATGCTCAGCATAAGCCTGACTTTCAAAAAAAGCAATAATCTGATGGAGAAAATATTATACCCAGTGACAAAAATGACCTCAGATTATCCCCATGACCCATTCTGACACAGGGCCCTCTGCATATCATACTATAAAATTTTTATAGAATGACAGACAGGGTACTATAGTGAATATTGCCATGACGTCGTAGGGTATGATCATGTGGTGGGGGAGGGGGGTCCCTAGTCTGGTTGGCAGAAAGACCATAGACTTATTCCACATTTGACTGAATGCGCTTGTTTACCAGAAGTTCTACAAATATATATATACACTTAATTTATTGCAGTAATCATTGATCATGATAAGACTTTTACAAAGACATGCTACACTGGACAACAAATTTTTACAAAAGTCATGTTACTGAAATAAAATTAGTCAATTCTTATCAATTTTTATGTGCTGAACACGAATATGACAGTCAAATTGCAAAATTGGCTCTAGTTTTTTTGTAATCTGCAAGAAATTAATGTTTACATAACGAAATGCATTCCAATAGTAAAAGGTCAACTGTAATAGCCTACCTATAAAAAATCAAGTCATTGACTACATCTTAGATTTCTTCGCCTGTCTCTTGTACAGCTGTTCGGGAGCATCTCTGAGGAGTGTCCAGCAGTAGTCAGCCAGCATTGTAGTGGACCATTTTCCCTGGTATCTTTGTTCCATTGTTGCGATATCTTGATGAAAACGTTCGCCGTGTTCATCACTAACAATACCACAGTTGCTAGGAAAGAAATCCAAATGGGAATGAAGGAAGTGAATCTTTAGAGACATATTGCAGCCAAGTTTCTTATACTTCATCATCATGTCTTCTACTAGTTCCTTATAGTTTTCTGCCCTAACATTTCCGAGGAAGTTTGTAGAAACTAGGCGAAAAGCATTCCATGCTTGTTTCGCGTCACCTTCCAGCAAGTTGTTGAACCGGTCATCTTTGAAAAGCTCTCGAATCTGAGGACCCACAAAAACTCCCTCTTTAATCTTTGCTTCGCTGAGTCGAGGGAATTTTTCATGCAGGTATCGGAATGCTGGCAAAGTCCGGTCAATGGCTTTCACGAAGTTCTTCATCAAACCTAGTTTGATGTGAAGGGGTGGTAGCAAGATTTTCTGAGCCTCAACCAGAGCTGGGTGTTGGATATTCTTCTCTCCAATGGCTACATTCTGCCTGTGAGTCCATTCCTTCCTCATGTAGTGCATTTCCCTTGCTCGGCTATCCCACTCGCATAAGAAACACATGTATTTTGTATATCCTTGCTGCAGTCCCATTAAAAGGGCAACTACCTTCAAATCACCACAGAGGTGCCAGCTGTACTTGTTATACTCAATGGAATTCAGTAGCTGCCTTAAGTTATCGTATGTCTCTTTCATGTGGACAGCATACGCTACTGGAATAGATGGAAGAATGTTTCCATTGTGCAAAAGCACAGCCTTGAGACTCAGTTTCGAAGAGTCCACAAATAGTCTCCATTCTTGTGGGTCATGAGTGATTTTTAAAGCATTCATGAGGCCCTCAATATCGGAACAGAATATCAGATTACTTTCCTTTCTGAAGAAAGGCTCCAATTGCTGGTGGCGCTTTCGATATGCAGTAATTGTGACATCTTCTTCTAGAAGATTCCATTGTTGGAGTCTTGATCCTAGCAATTCTGCCTTGTTCTTTGATAAGTCCAAATCACGAATCAGGTCATTTAGTTCTTCCTGTGTTATTCTGTGTGGGGTTGATGATGCACCACAGTGAAAATCTGGATCACTGCATGCTGATGGACCAGGAGAAGAACAGGTCGACTCACCTTTGTCTTCGTCAGATGAATCAAGAGAATATTCTGCTGGAGGTTCTGGAATAGGAAGTCCCTCACCATGTGGAACTGGTCTCAATGCAGACGGAATGTTTGGGTAGACTATTCTCGACTTCTTTCGCTTCGTTATTCCGCCGGAAAGAGGAGGAACCAAGCAGAAGTAACAGTCATTTAGGTGGTTGCTTGGCTCTCTCCACACCATTGGGACTGCAAACGGCATTGATGACCTTTTGCAATTCAACCACTGTGAAAGCTGTGTTGTACATGTAGCACAGCATATATGCGGAGCCCAAGGCTTGTCTTGGTCACCAACCTTGCATCCGAAGTAAAGATGATATGCCTTCTTCACTTGAGAATTGATACTTTTCTTCTGGTTGGCAAATGTCACTTCCCCACAAATATAGCAAAAATTGTCCGCGGTATTAACACACTTTCGAGGCATTACTGTTCTTTATTGTACGTAAATGGATAAAATAATAAGTTTTATGTAACAGTAGCTTGAACTGTCTCGCACAACGTCTAAAATATTTTAAATGCTGAACCTATCTGATTGGGCTTTATATAGTACACTGCTTACGTCAGCTTCAGCAGCCGCCTGGCATTAGTATAATAGGCCTACACATGTATAGTACACTGCTGACGTCAACTTACTTCAGCAGCCGCATGGCATTAGTATTGCATTGCATCAGAAAATGATGCAATCAACTGTGGATGATGTGAGCATGATGGTATTATGCAATGTTACATCATTATTCCGGATGTTGCTGCAGTCCTACAGGAGAAATTTACACAGTGAAACATAGAAAATGAGGTATATGAACATCTTCAAAACGAGAGCCAATACAAATTTTTCACGGTTATATTCGTGTTCGGCACACCAAAATACTACAGATTAGGGCCTTTTCAAGTCAGTAATGATTTCACTGTTGACCAGTGCTATTAAAGCACTTAAAAACCAAATACACCCACCTACATTTAAAAAAAAATATTTTCCACAACAAGTTGTAGCATTTTGTCATTGATAACACTCGTTTTGAAGATATTCATATACCTCATTTTCTATGTTTCACTGTGTAAATTTCTCCAGCGAAAGAAGTCGCGAATAGTCTACCCAAACATTCCGTCTGCATTGAGACCAGTTCCACATGGTGAGGGACTTCCTATTCCAGAACCTCCAGCAGAATATTCTCTTGATTCATCTGACGAAGACAAAGGTGAGTCGACCTGTTCTTCTCCTGGTCCATCAGCATGCAGTGATCCAGATTTTCACTGTGGTGCATCATCAACCCCACACAGAATAACACAGGAAGAACTAAATGACCTGATTCGTGATTTGGACTTATCAAAGAACAAGGCAGAATTGCTAGGATCAAGACTCCAACAATGGAATCTTCTAGAAGAAGATGTCACAATTACTGCATATCGAAAGCGCCACCAGCAATTGGAGCCTTTCTTCAGAAAGGAAAGTAATCTGATATTCTGTTCCGATATTGAGGGCCTCATGAATGCTTTAAAAATCACTCATGACCCACAAGAATGGAGACTATTTGTGGACTCTTCGAAACTGAGTCTCAAGGCTGTGCTTTTGCACAATGGAAACATTCTTCCATCTATTCCAGTAGCGTATGCTGTCCACATGAAAGAGACATACGATAACTTAAGGCAGCTACTGAATTCCATTGAGTATAACAAGTACAGCTGGCACCTCTGTGGTGATTTGAAGGTAGTTGCCCTTTTAATGGGACTGCAGCAAGGATATACAAAATACATGTGTTTCTTATGCGAGTGGGATAGCCGAGCAAGGGAAATGCACTACATGAGGAAGGAATGGACTCACAGGCAGAATGTAGCCATTGGAGAGAAGAATATCCAACACCCAGCTCTGGTTGAGGCTCAGAAAATCTTGCTACCACCCCTTCACATCAAACTAGGTTTGATGAAGAACTTCGTGAAAGCCATTGACCGGACTTTGCCAGCATTCCGATACCTGCATGAAAAATTCCCTCGACTCAGCGAAGCAAAGATTAAAGAGGGAGTTTTTGTGGGTCCTCAGATTCGAGAGCTTTTCAAAGATGACCGGTTCAACAACTTGCTGGAAGGTGACGCGAAACAAGCATGGAATGCTTTTCGCCTAGTTTCTACAAACTTCCTCGGAAATGTTAGGGCAGAAAACTATAAGGAACTAGTAGAAGACATGTTGATGAAGTATAAGAAACTTGGCTGCAATATGTCTCTAAAGATTCACTTCCTTCATTCCCATTTGGATTTCTTTCCTAGCAACTGTGGTATTGTTAGTGATGAACACGGCGAACGTTTTCATCAAGATATCGCAACAATGGAACAAAGATACCAGGGAAAATGGTCCACTACAATGCTGGCTGACTACTGCTGGACACTCCTCAGAGATGCTCCCGAACAGCTGTACAAGAGACAGGCGAAGAAATCTAAGATGTAGTCAATGACTTGATTTTTTATAGGTAGGCTATTACAGTTGACCTTTTACTATTGGAATGCATTTTGTTATGTAAACATTAATTTCTTGCAGATTACAAAAAAACTAGAGCCAATTTTGCAATTTGACTGTCATATTCGTGTTCAGCACATAAAAATTGATAAGAATTGACTAATTTTATTTCAGTAACATGACTTTTGTAAAAATTTGTTGTCCAGTGTAATGAGCAAAACAACATTAAACAACTGTCTCCAGCTGTTTATGCAAATAATCTTTTATAAACAAAGGAAATGTAAAGTTCAATGATAAAACCTGGCAACAGCTTGCATCACCTTCTCCTTATTCTACATAATAGGTTTACGATATTGACGATGATGAGAAACAGATAATTGTCCACAGCTATTACATGCTATCTTTAATATTATATTTCCATGGCAGTCAAATCTTTTTTATGAAAATTAACGTGTACCGAATATCTCCCTCTCTCTCTCTATACAGGCCCGGCCCTAGTGCAAGGCAAACAAAGCAACCACCTTGGGCCCCACACTTTCAGGAAATCAACTCCACAGTGCTATTTTTTGCTTGGGGCCCCACTCATTGCTATTACTGCCTTGGGCCCCACACTTTCTAGGGCTGGGCCTGTGCATGTATGTGTGTGTGTGTGTATATATATATATATATATATATACACACACACACAATATGTATGCTGTATCTATAAGATTTATAATTTTTTCATTGAAGAAAATTTATGCAAGTGGCTTATCATCGATACATCATACATACTATACATATATTTTACTTATATCACATGATAATGGACAGATTTGCTCTTTAAAACAGAAAATATTACAATGAAATTGTGTATCATGTTGAATTCATGTAGAAAACGGGGATAATTTATACTTGTTATCGTTCTTTCAATACTCACTAATGATTAATGAGTGGAAATGAATCATTAATCTCAAGGCCTAGAATTAACAGCACACAGTTCCAATGTTTAGATATGAGTATTATTGCACATGGACTGATCACAATTTGGTATCCCAATAGATATATTGGTATATCGATATTCAAATTGCTGTAACATTTACTGATTTTCAGTCGTTGTTTTCATAATAAATATTGTGAGAAATTTTTTTCTTCTTCCATCTTTCTATAAAAATTACGTGACTTTCACTTATACGTTTGATTTGTTTTCCTACATTAACTCTAAAAATGGTTTATTGTCGATATTATGTGACTATATGACCTCTGATGTCACTGGCATCTAGGCTGCGAGATTTGCAGTCATGTGACACAGGATGCAAATGGACAGATCCAGGTCAAACTTCAGCAACGATGTACTTTCGTCTCGTCTGTCAGCAGATTAAAGACATGAATACTATGCTCATGATTTTTAAGAAAATAAATAATATTCCTATCAATTTCATGCAGGTATATCTCGACGAAAGGTCGTTCAAGTTTGCTGGGCTAGTAAAAGCGGCTACCCCATGCCGACACCAAATGGTATCGGCGAATTCCAACTTTTCGATAGGGAATGGACTGTGACCCTACACTCTGACATATATGTCCAAATATCAAAAATGGGGTGGCAAGGGTCAGAGGAAACTCTATCGGACTAGGTGGTAATCTGAGGTAATTTTGTCATTCGGTATAGTTATATTCCTTCATATTATTGCTTTTTTCAACATCAAGCTCGCGTCGAGCACCTTTGGCACAAATGAGATAAAAGATGCACAGAACTTCGTCATTTTACTGATTTATAATGTCAAACCTCATTAAGCCCAGGTGGACCCTAACACCAGTATCTCTGTGCATTTCATCACAAGCGGAAGTTTTCAGCGTTAAAAAAGACCTGTTCGCCAGCCATTTGCAGTGTCTGGTCAAGTCCATTTTAATCGAATGGGTGCATCCACGACTACACATGTACGTAGTAGGAAAATACTGTATTCTGCTTACGATATTTACAATGTCGAATCAAACATGGAAAAGAATGAGAATTACATATTTGCCTTTCACGTGGATTTAACAAGCGGTGTAATTTCTAGGTACAAGTGTGCAAAGGAGAAAAGTCTAAACACAACGTTATAGTAATTTACGGAAATATCCAGCAGAAACCAAATGAACTACAGCACAATGTTGTCTTAAGAAATCAACTTGCCCATAGTGTACGCAACAAGGCGCCATGTTAGCATGGAAAGTCTGTTAAGTATAAAAGGCGCAGAGAATGCCTATTTTAGGGACATCTGGTCACATTCAGGCCAGAAATTATAAATCAATAAATTAAGTGACTAAGTTATGTGTACTTTGTATCACATTAAAGATTACCCTTGTTGAAATCGGTAGCGGGGTGGGTACAAATAAACGGGGCGGTATAGTAAGTCAGACTTGTAACAATTGAAAAATGAGACACCCAATCTCGTACGAACGACAACTCTTATGTTCTGGGAAGAAGTAAATAAATTATCTGAGAAAGTATATTCTTACTTGTCTGCTAAATCAAAAGTACAAGTAAACTCATAAACTTGTTAACGAAAAGAAATACTGGATCTAAGCACAAGAAACAATTTGTAATTAATATACGTCACCCAGGTCAGCTTCGATATGGAATAAATAATCACAAAGCATGCTAAATACAGCGGCAACTTATTATCCTTCCAATCCGAGAACTACTATATTGGTAAGAATGGCAACCTAGATAAATCTCCAACCAAACCGGATCCTGAATCATCGTGTTTGAAACAACCATTTTCATAACAATACCAAAGCACAGGTGAAGATTCCGACCTGAATGCTGGAACAGCCACTGTGAAACTACAACTTTCTACAAAACACTCTCGTAGTTCTCACTGCAAAATAAAACCAGCTGGTGATTTAAACAAAAAACAAAAAAAAAGCAAAACAAAAAAAAAAAAAACAAGCTCCTCTCTCACTGTTCACGGGTCTAACTATAATACACAGTGAACGACTTCTCTTGTTCTTGTTATCTCCTTCCAGGTGGAACGGACATGATATCAGTTACACCCCACACAAAAGATAGTCCTGTCAACCAAACTTAGGCTTGATGATAACAGGCAAAGCCCGGATTCTGTATAACAAAGAATATGTCAAACACAACCAGTAACATCCGACATCTGGGACAAGGATATTTAAAAAAAAAAAAAAAAAAAATCTCATATATAGGTATATAATATATTAGACTGTTCAACAGGATGTATTAGTGTAAAACCTGATGGGGATTTTACAAACTCGCAACTTCCATGGTACTCAAGCAGACAACCTGATATCATATGCAGACCTATTTAGTTATAGGATAAGTGTGTGACTTGAACTGTGTGTTTATTACAGGTAAACTTTATTCTATCAATATTTATTAAGCTCATAAAACTTTATAAGTACTGAAGTAGACATACTTATGTCTGAACACAAAGTGATCATGAGACAACACATGTTAGCAAGTTTTGTTAATTTTTTATTATAATCAGCTAATGTTCATGCTATTTACCTTCAAAACATTCTATACTGCTGTAAAGAATGCATTATTCCTAAATGCATATAACATGGCGATGTTTTTCATGTACCATTATATTTTTTAAGAGATCCTTTACATATTAAACCCTACAATATCACCTTTCTTAAGCCAATTAGCTGGACCACTATCAGCAGCATAACAGTGTACCTGTTTACATTACACTATAACTGACTTTGCATATACACCTTCCTTACCACTATCAGCAGCATAACAGTGTACCTGTTTACAGTACACTATAACTGACTTTGCATATACACCTTCCTTACCACTATCAGCAGCATAACAGTGTACCTGTTTACAGTACACTATAACTGACTTTGCATATACACCTTCCTTACCACTATCAGCAGCATAACAGTGTACCTGTTTACAGTACACTATAACTGACTTTGCATATACACCTTCCTTACCACTATCAGCAGCATAACAGTGTACCTGTTTACAGTACACTATAACTGACTTTGCATATACACCTTCCTTACCACTATCAGCAGCATAACAGTGTACCTGTTTACAGTACACTATAACTGACTTTGCATATACACCTTCCTTACACCATTACACCTTTTAAATGTTCCATCCCACAAAATACTAATAGGACAATTTCTAAGATGCCTTTTTATACTACATTTATCATAACAAACACACCCCAGATCAAATATAAGAACAGAATAAAGACTCTCATTCATAGAACATGTACTAACTTTATGAAATTAATTTTCTTTTAAAACCATCCAGCCTTCCAAATTAACTTAAATGTGTCTTTCATTCTTGGCCCTCCAGCCACAGTTGTCCAAATTACAAGGATTTTATTGGGCCTTTGGTCTCAAACAAAGTTACAAAAAACTACAGCGAGTTTATATGGAAATCATTAAGAAAATATGTGGATCATGATATGCTAATATCACCAACCCAATATTACATTGTTGTATTGGAACACGCAAATTAACCATTATTAATAATTGAAATTATGATCATGACATGTGTGCTGGCTACTTCTTTTCTCTAAATACTATTTTAATAGTATTTCAAAATATATAATGACAGTGTGTGTGTGATTTGGATTTTTAACGTAGCTTTAACAATTATAGTCATATTGCTATGATGTCTGCAGTGTGTCAGTTTATAGTGATGTCTAGCACTAGGGTTTCATGCCACAGACATGTAGCATCATGTCCCACCCAGTCACATTATCTGACACAAGGCTGACCACTCCCAACATTACCCTCCTAATGCTAAGCACAAAGAGAGGCAGCTACTAGTACCATTTTTATCAGACTTTTGTATGGATTGGCTGGTTAAAACCCCCAATCTCCCGCATCTGAGGTGGACACTGAAACCACTTAGGACAGTGATCTTGTCTTATTTTCCACAGCATGTACATGACCAATATTTTATTCTATACAATAAAAATTACAAGTTTTTTGTCAATGTTCTTTATTTATTCCTTTCCTATATGTGATGACTGTTCATAAAAATAATACTGATGTATAATAGCTCAATGAAAATTATAGGGAACAAATAAAATCAAAATAAATAAACTTATGCAAAATATCGGCATTGTGTTTAAATTATGGATTTTTTAAGGATTTATATAAAATACTGGGTTTTTATAGGGTTTTTGAAATATAAATTATAGTGATTTATATAAAATAGTGGGGTCACTGTGAAGCATTGTTTCCAGTACAATATCCGTGCTCATAAAGTCTTGCATTTATTACATAAAAAATTCACTAAAAGTAATTTTTAAAATGGCCACTCATTTGTCTACACCAATTTGCATTGGTAAATCATGAACTCTGAGAAAAAAAACTGCTGTCTAAACAGTGTTCAATTTTTAGCAAGAATAAGCACACAAATCAAATTCTATTTATAGCAAGAATAAGAACAATGAACAAATTCTATTTATAGAATGGAAAAGAACATTGATCAAATTCTATTTATAGCAAGAATAAGAACACTGAACAAATTCTATTTATAGCAAGAATAAAAACTGAGAATTTAATGCTTTCAATGTATTTATTACAATGTATATGGTATTATATAAAAACATTTTTCCATTTCTGAAGCACATACAGTAAATTTTGTCTCACTCTTTTTGAACAAAATGTGAGACACGTGCAGGAATGATGTCATGGGGCTTAAGTGGCAACATCAGCTCCATTTTAAGAGGTTTGTACAAGTGCAGACCTCAGAAAATGGTGAAATGAGTATTCCATGGAACCCTTGTATGGATGAAGTGTACTCTATGGTGGGGATTCAGCTGCTTGTATGTTTACCAATATACCTCTATATATGTAGCATTATCATCCAGTCAGATTTTAACTTTGATATCAAACTACACCAATTGTTGAAATGTATCCTCAACACAACCTGGAAGACCAAGGTTTTTCATATAAATTAAATTGAATGTAAGTACTACAATGGAGTTTTCACAATTTCACCAATATAAAAAGTCCTCTCATGAGTATTAAAAGAGTACTTATATTAATAAACAACTAAAAAACTGGTAGCTAATGGTAACTGCTTAAATTTATTTTGATACATCTGCCAAAGGAATTCATGTGCATGATGTAAACAATGGCAAAATTCCTCAGTTACCTCCCTTTATGCATGTCAATGTATTGTAAAAACCAGTAAGCTAGCACCAATAGCATCTAACCAAGGTAAAACTCAGTAGAAAAATCTGCATAAATGGATTTTTTTCTGCAAATAACTTTATAATCACAGATACTAACAAGAGTCACCTTGAGATGACATTATTACCTCCCCCTGCTGATACTCAGGGTTTACATGACTGGGTACTAGTGGTAATGGCCATATTGAGCCTGTCTCCATTGTTAAAGTAACACACTTTAACAATGTGGTTAATCTTGGATGTGGACATATGTGTTGATGAATGGAAACATATGGGTGCCATTGTGATTACTATCTAGTGTGTGCCAAAAAAGGATAGAAATGTTGAATGTGGAAATTCAAATTATCTCTGTAACTTATTTAATATGTTAGCAAGTTTGGTTGAAATACCTTGTATGCAAATTGTTTAATATGTGTAACATACATGTATTTGGTTGAACTAGTCTGTATGAAATTTGTTTAAAATGTATAGACAGTTTGGTTGAAATACTTTGTATGCAATTTGTTTAATATGTATATAAAAGAATTTGGTTAAAATACCTTGAATGGTTTGAGACTTGTGCTCAGGAAATGTTAACTAAAGGCAGATGTAGCAATGTTTAAACACCCACCCCACCCCCAGCACATAGCATGGAGGAAAAATGCAGTTTAAATATACTCTAAGGTGTCACTGGGTAGTTTCATATTTTGAAACCTAATATTTTAGGTAGAAAGCATGAGCCTGATAATCACAAGTCCAGTGTTTATAAATTCACACAGAAATCTGTTTTATGGTTTACATTTGCTTTGAGTTAGACTTGAAATGAATTGGCTCGTTTGGTGACTGCCTGTTAGATTAGCACTGGAGATCAAATGCATAACTTGAGCTGCAAATGAACAGCAGACTTGGCTTACGATTTTATGTATGTCTGCTACAGAAGTAAATATCTAAAAATTGAGATGGCTGAGGGGAGATGTTGTTGCTATGTTTAATGCCAATTTTCAGCACAAGATAGGTTATTCATGGTGGCTAGTATAACTGGTGGAGAAAGAACCCTGGAAAACCCTGGGAAGAACCACCGACCCACAAAAAGCTACTGGCAGGCTTTCTCACATACCCATGTTAGCTGAGCCTGAGACTCGAAAACACACAGACAGAGGCGAGATGACAGTGATTTGAAGTGGTGAGCACTTTAGACCACTTGGCCACTCAGGGCCCCTTGAGGGGATATGAAATGTTTGCTAATTTGTTGTAATCATACACAAGGCACATACTGATTCTTTTAGCCACCTTGTCATAGGAAAAAATATTCAAAATAGCTCTTTGTTTAAACAATGAATGTAAACGAAAGGGGTTGGTGGCAGTGTTGGCTCAGTATAAAAGCCATTAGTTGTATAAGGAATTAACCTGAATACCTCAGTCAAACTCTCACAAGCATGCTTTCTACAAAAAAATCATTAGTTTTATTTGTATCTTTAAGTTTAATGTAAAAGTATTCTCCTTTTTCTGCAATAGGTCATTGTTGGATTAAAATTCACACAAAAATTGCAGACCAAGCACTTTTCATAATTGTGTAAGTCAAATCTTTGCATACATAAATAAGAGCATGTTGCTAAAATGCATGTCCCACCCCTAAATATGTACCCTTGCAGTTGATTCCCCATGGGGTAGAGATGATCAGTGGCAGTATCATATAATCCCTGACATTTCTTTGAAAAGCACAGAGATAATAATTTCATCCTCTCTCTCTCTCTCCTGTACTGTCAGTCTCTATGGCAAATGTTATGGCACAAAATTGTCTCTTTTTCTTTCTAATTCACATTAATAATTTGTGTCAAACATTTGTCTTTGAAAAAATAGCAAATTTTTCTGCTTACCTTTGGTTATTAAAAGCTTCATTTTTGTTCATTAAAGTACTGTGAGAACCTAAGAAGCCATAACACTGGACCAAATCCAAGAGGCTCAAGTGGACCTGATATTATTTACCTATAATATTTGGGGTTTACAAATTTACTGTAGTAATAAGGCAGGTGCCTTGTATTGAAAGACACCCATGCAGCATGCAAAATTGCTACTGTCCCACTGATCCAAAGCTAGCCATGGCTAACTGTGGCAAAAAAATGAATAACCAGTCCATAGGGTCAACTCGAATGTTAGGCAAATTGAGTAAATTTGATCTATAAATTTATATTTTTTTACGATATATTAAAAACCAAGTAAAAAAATTAATAACGTGATTTGTTTCTTAGATTACTTGTGAATCAGGGTGATCTGAAAAAATTAATAACTTGTGCTTAATCTAAATTCACTAGATACATGTAACTCAAACTAATAAATCTTCTTTTGTCTAGGCAATATCTGGTGTCACACGCTACTTCAAATTCCCAGCGTAAACATGTGGAGGTATTTGGATGCCTGGGAGCCATCAGAAACTAAAACTTGAACACAGTCCAGGAAAAGAAGAACTATTCAAAAGGCATATGACACTATCAAACAAAAACCATAGTTGGGTTACAGAATTCACTTGAAGTATGGAAATAGGATGCACACTATGACCATGACAATACTGTCATAGAGCACAACAATGTGAATGATATCCAAAACTCTAATTCGGTGAATTGTCACAATAGCCTCCCATCATGTAGCTAAAATTACCAAATTCATTTTGTGCACAAAGATTTCAGTATCAGTTGTATCAGCATACAGAGCAACACTACTCATCTGATATATCCTGAAAAAGTGTGGTCTGTGTCCGTGTAATCAACCATGTTGTTCCTGGAGTTATGGAAGTATTCATCTGTGATACAGGTCAAAGCAATTATTGGAGTCATCAGGTGCCACAGGTAAATAAACATAGTCTACTCACTGGCCAAATTATATTACAAACATACAATAAGAAAAAATGTAAATTACCTTACAGCAACAGGACAATGCAGATGATGTTTTAATTAAGTAAATTTATCTATACTTCAATACGCTGAGGTGAGAATCACTTAGCTATAGACATGGCTATCATTCATTATGCTGAATTCAGTTTACTATAACTGTTGTATGCATTCTGTTGATGTGAATGCATTTGATTGTTCCAGCAATCCAATGCTGGAATTCATCTTTCCACAGACTTAATGTTATGAGCAGCTGTACATTGGATGCCACATACTCATCTTTGGAGGCTGGGTCTAGTTCTGATACTGTCATTGATGAAAGTCAGTGTATGCGGATCCTGATTCTTATTGGCAAACTTGTTCACTGCACTCATTCGCCAGCATAGTGACCTGTATTATGACTATAATCTTAAACTAAGTAATACAAGATAGTGAAAACTATCAAGTTTTGTAAAATTCAACTATAATTTTTTTTCTCTAGAACATAAAGCAAAAAATTAAAATGAACTTACAATATTGTGAATTAAATCCCAGTCCTAACAGATTTATTACAAGTCCAAACAAATAAAGTTTCAAATAAATTCCAGTTGTGTAAAAAAAAAAGAAATTAAACTGTGAATGTGTTGATGTGCCTGAAGTGACCTGTAACATGGAGATGTGCCAATGATCTTTTGATAAATCACAATAATATAATACATGATGACCTTATTAGCTATAATTCCAAGTAAATGTTCCAGTCCAAGAATATTATAGATGAGCACTTTGTATTTTCAGTGAATATTTCGAATAAATAATTCATCTCAAACGAAATACTGAATACAACAAAAATGATTTTGCCTCAGATGTTAAATGCAAGAATGAATAATTTCTCAAATAAACAACATTATATGAAAAACTAAGACACAAGATTAGAACCAGGAAGAGGACCAAAAGTTCATTTCTAGAACATTTTATGTTGTCAACTAAATAAACTCTGTCACTAAAATTATAATAAAGGATGTGGTAAACATCAGGTACACCAAGTTATTTAGTGGGTGAATTCCAGTGTCCTAGATTCAAATTAAAATAGACACATTAACATTAATAAGACTACTTAATCCATAATCATAAATAAATAAACAAATTTTACTGGGGTTGGGTGCGTGGGTGGGGGTGTCAGGTACAATATGAACTTGATTTGGGAAAAGGTCAAGTCCAAAATACAATTACACATAACATATAATCATGAAGCCAAAAAAATAACAAACAATACAAATTAAATAATGCGGAAAAATAATGTGATAACATCCAGCTCCAAATCAAAATAAGGCAGTATGTTCAATAACAAAAGCAGGGCCCCGAGTGGCCGAGTGGTCTAAAGCGCTCTCCATTACGGATCACTGCCATCTCACCTCTGTCTGCGTGGGTTCGAGACTCGGATTCGGCTAATGTGGGTATGTGAGAAAGCTTGCCAGTAGCTTCTCGTGGGTCGGTGGTTCTTTCTGGGGTTTTTCCGGGTTCTTCCTCCACCATTAATACTGGCTCCATGTATAGCCTATTGTGTACTGAAAAATGGCGTTAAACCCTACAACAACAACAACAACAACAACAATAACAAAACCTACAGAAGAACTATTTGTTCATATGCACATTCTCAGCTGATGATCATAACATGTATCAAGATTCAAAGTGATTAATCAGAAACTGAGGACTAGTTCTATTCACAAAATTATGTCATACAATACATTCAGCTGCACGACAAAAAGAGCAAAAACTCTAATAAAAGTTGTGGGAGGAAAATAAAA
Organism: Sinohyriopsis cumingii; assembly: GCA_028554795.2. Taxonomy (NCBI): domain Eukaryota; kingdom Metazoa; phylum Mollusca; class Bivalvia; order Unionida; family Unionidae; genus Sinohyriopsis; species Sinohyriopsis cumingii. The sequence goes on from CM068828.1 coordinate 27,731,680, forward strand.
TTTGTCAGTATGTGCATCCTAACATCATGATGTATAAAGTTTCATGACAATCCAAAGATGACTTCAGAACTAGCTGTGATAATGACATTGTGTCATACACTGTTGTAAAATATTTGCAACCTCGGGTGATCATAATATTTATTTGTATGGCAATGCATCATAAACTGCGACTAAATGCACCAAAAAGATAGCATCAAGCTACAATACAGTAAGAGTCCCTCAAAGTGACTGATGCTAAAAAAGATAGGATCATGCTACAATACAGTAGTCCCTCAAAGTAACTGATACTCAAAAAGATAGCATCAAGCTATAATACAGTAAGAGTCCATCAAAGTGACTGATGCTTGAAAAGATAGCATTAAGCTACAATACAGTAAAAGTCCCTCAAAGTGATGCTCAAATGAGTGAAAAGAATTTCCAGTAATTCAAGACCTTTTCTTCATTTTAACTGTCAAGTGTTAAAACCATCTGATTTTTTTTCAGTGATAAACAAAAATTTTCAAATTAGTTGTTGTGGTGCACATGTCGGATGTCAGCCTGATGACATTTTCATTTTCATTTATATGACTAGCACTGATTTGATTTAGGACCAACTGGGTATCATATGACATCTAGTGGTAAAAAACCCTTGCTGACAGAGACATCAATCTGGGAGGAATAGAAATAACAATATTTTCATGATATGACCCCATTCAAGAGTAGCAATAAGAAGATTTTCAAGATAGCTGTTGTGGTAGCCACATCAGATGTCAAACTGGTACCATATTCATTTAAAACAAACTAGACAACATAAGAATTCTTCTGGTGAAAACCCCATGTCAGTATGATTTTCTGTTCAAGTAAAGTTGTGATAACAAGAAAGGAAGAACTTTATAAAAAGTCCCTTAGTGAATGCACCATGACCATCCATCGTCCATGTAGGAAGAATAATGATAAGATTTTCAAGATGGCTGCCATGCTGACCATATTGGATGTAAGATTGGCACCATTTTCATTTTAAGCCAAATATTTGGTCATACTAGATGTCAGATCAGTACCATTTTCATTTAAGACCAATTGGACATCATAAGAATTCTTCTGGCAAAAATCCCATGTCAGTATGACTTTCTATTCCAATAAAGTTGTGAGAACAAGAATGTTTAAGCAGTCAGATTGCAGAGCTGATCAAATATTCTTTGAACCACTTGTCCAGAACAAGTGGTTTAAAAAAATTAACGTGTTCAACATATATTTCCATTTTCCCCAAACTTTCAATATTTCCATGGTTTGACAAGATATATGCATTTTAATCCATGTTAAAAACAAAAGAAACCATATACATCATATTAATTTCTTCAAAGGTCTTAATTCTGTAGTTTCAGTTATTATCAAGGTATCTTATATACACTATTTCTTACCATCTATTCAGGATGAGTAGTTCAACGAAATTTTCAAGATTAGGACCAACTAGACATCACAAAAAGTCTTTTAATGAACACTCCATGCCAATATAATGACTATTCATGTAGGAAAAGTAATGTTAAGATTTTCAAGATGGCTGCCAGGTTGACATAAGAATGGCAATATTTTCAATTAGGACCAAGTAGACATCACTGGATATCAGATCAGTACCATTTTCAGTTAACACCAACTGGACATCATGAATATTCTGGTAAAAACCCATACAATATGACTTTCTGTTCAGGCAAAGTTGTGATTACAAGATTTTCATGATGGTTGCCATGGTGGCAAATTTTATATTTACAACCAGACTTCACAAAAAGTCTTTTAGTGAAATATCCTTGTTAATATGATCATCTATTGATGAGGAATAGCACTATCAAGAATGCTGCCATGTCGACCTTATTGATTTCAGCAAGGTACTATTTTTACTCAGGACCAACTAAACACGATAGAAGTTTTTACACATTTTTAGACAACCATCCTTTCAGAAGGAGTAATGATTACAAGATTTGTAAGATGGCTGCCATGACAGTCACATGTCACATTTGTACCATTTTATTTAGGACCAATTAGACATCATAAGAAGTCTTTTATTGAAAACCCCATGTTGATAAGACTGTATGCCAGATTGGCACAAATTTTATTTAGGACCAGACATCATAGAAGTCTTTTAGTGAAAGCCACATGTTGATATGACCATCCATTCTGGAGTAGCAATATAGTAAGATTTTAAAGATGGCTGCCAAGGCAACCTTTTTGTTGACGGCTTGGTAATATTTTCACTTAGAACCAACTAGACATCATAACAAGTCATTTAGAGTAAACTCCCATAATGATATGACCATCCATGTAGGAAGAGTAGTAGCAATAACAGGAATTCCGAGATGGATAACAAGAATTTCATACTGGATGTCAGATTGCCACCTTTGTCACTTACAACCATCCAGACATCATACAAAGTCTTTTAGTGAAAACTTCCGTTTTGATATGACCATCCATTTAGGAGAGTAGCAATAACAAGATTGTCAAAATGAATACCATAGTGGACACATTTAATGTCCTAACAGTACCATTTCTTCAAACGATCAACTAGATCATGGGATAAATGTGTGTGCAAAGTTAACATGGCAATTCTCCACATACTTTAGGAGGAGTAGCGATAAGACACTTGTACTAATAAAGAGACATGCAACAGACCATCCATAAGCACTCCATGTTAGCAAAAATGACAACAGTTCTATTAAAAAAACAACTTGCACAGCAAAGTGATTTAAAAGTAGGTCCATCTTCAGGTGATGACAATAATATTTAGGTTTTATGTCAATCCTTCAAAAACTGCAGAACTGGTTGTACTAATTTGGTTGTGTGCATATACTATACATTACTAAAACACACAAAAAAACTATGCTAATGCAACTGACTAATTGATAAAGAAATCCAGAAAATTAAAAAGTGATCTACCTGTCTGATAACCGTGCTTTTTGTCTCTGCTCCATGGCAGCCTGATGTGGCAGAAGTCACAATGTGAACAAAAGGCACCCATAAACTGTTCAACTCAGTTAAGAAGTTCCCCCCTCTCAAATGCTCAGTGAGATTATACAGTGAGGACATCATTAGCAAAGGGATATTCATCCACAAACAAAACATGGAAACTGAGGGTGACCATGGATGGGCACACACTGTAACATAGCAAACACAACTGCTTGCAAGTTTTGGGTTGACACCATTTTTTACTGATTGATGCTAAAAAAAATTAAATGTGTCTATGAAACACATATTCCCCACTTACAAAGTCAGAAAACTGATCTCAGCAAAAACCATAACCACAGAGAAAAGGTTAAACTGATGGGGCACAATAATACTAATGACAAAACATAGTACAATCAAACCAGTGTCAACATGAGAAAAGTCAAAAATGGCTTTTGTAGACAGGTGACATCTGAAGACAGAGTCAGCTCTCAAACTTGGTTCATGATGCATTTATGTACCGAACTGCAATAGCATTATTTGTATTATTATTTCCCATCAAATCAAGAAAACAATTGTGTACATGCATTCATTTATACATCTCTATCTCTCTTTCTCTCTCCCATACAAACACTTTTATCTCAATATCAATAGAAATGGCTCCTAAACAAAATTACTAATTGACAGCTTACTTGTAATTGTGAAACACATAAATGACTTTTGTTCGTGCAACTGGTATAATTAGGCATGACAACACGTGTTCACACTATAAATAAATGATGGAATAAGCTGTAGATCAAACTCACTAAGATCAAAAGACAGTCACGTTTCATTTGTGACATTTGATGATTAGGGAATGAAAAGAAGCTTCTTGGGGTGGCAATAATTAGTAGCACCTACACTTTAAGTGACAACACTAGTGCAGTATACATCAGAGATTACATACATTTTTTTTCTCATCGAAGACAGCTTGGATTAAAAAATTTAAAATAAGCATTAACAGACTAATCATATTAACAGGGTAAAACTGTATTACAGTAAGTACAATCGAAATATGAAATGTTTAAACATTAATTCACATAATATACTTTTAAATACTCCATGCATTGCTCATCAAAAAATAGAAGTTTAAATTTTTACATTCTTGGAGCATTCATTGCCGATATGCTCCAGTGACCATGGAAGACTGAGTGAAACCACTGCTTGGTTAAGAAACACATGGCTACTCACCATAGAAAAAACAAGTGACTGCTGATTATATGACACTTGTTAAGGAAATTTACCAAGTAAAAATTAGAATGGCCTCACTTGTATAGGAAATTTACCAAGGAAAAATTAGAATGGCCTTTGTGGCCAGGTGACCCCATAACTAGGCAACTGTTAAGGCAGATTTGACTGTATATATGTACTCTAGTACTAAATCAGACTGCATGGTATTTATAACAGCAGCACCATATAAGCTCACAACTGGTATTGTGTTATTTTGCTACATACCAGATATTTACAAAACTATATATTTTCATGTACTTGGGTTGTTTTCTAACATGCAATATTTGCAAACTACCATTCCACAAATGAATAGTAACAAATTTATATCTTTTCCAATCATCAAAGCTTGGAAGTTTTCACTACAACTATTAATCACAACTGCTGAATCTTCATTTGACCAAATTGATGCATTTTCAAAACATCACATTTTGTTACACTGCGTTTTAAGGATAGTCTGGATATGTGACAAAAAACTGTAAGTCACCATCCTATAAAAGACAAATACTGTAAGTCACCATCCTATAAAAAACAAATACTGTAAGTCACCATCCTATAAAAAACAAATACTGTAAGTCACCATCCTATAAAAAAACAAATGCAAGAGAAGCAAGTCATCACAGGAGATGCAGAAACAGATTTTGCATAAATTAAGATGGTATCAGAGAAATATTTTCACATTTGTGAATAAAATGGTTGGACATGAGGCTACATGCTAAATAATTTTAAGTTAAGGAATCACTGTTTTTTTAAGTTTTTTTTTAAAAATAAAATTGCATGTGTATTTTACTGTTTTGGATATTTCAAGGAATTATGTTCATCTTTTACAGTATATCACTTGAAAATTTAGCACTCTTGCAAAAACATGCATGCAAACACTTAAAATCTCAACTTGAGTTTTCCACATTTTATCTTTGGAAATGTGTCGGCATCAGATTCAAACCTTGATATCAACAACTCTTTTGATTTATTTCACTGTCAAGGGCAGATTGCCTGGGAAAACTAAAACTTAATGCAGGGCAACCAGTTTTTTCTAATGGACAATCAGAAAATACTATTAAGGAATGACCATATTAAAAATTAAATTGAATTATTTTTTTTCTTCTCCAGTAACAAATATTTGATCATTTAATTGTACCTCTAGGTACCTACAGATGTGTCAGAATTATCTCCATATAATTCCATAGTGAAGCAAATTGAGTGTCAGATGATTTATATCAGTAAGAAGCCACACTCATCCATGTATGTCAGCAAAGCATTATCTGATTAATGTACCTACAGTGCATACTGCCTGCCCCTCATGGTGAATTAAAGAAACAAGAATTGAAAATTTCTGTCGAAATACATGAATCAGCATGTATTTTCATCTCTGACTTGACAGATTGAATGCCTATCATCTAGTATTATGGTTTCTCATTGGTCTGTTAAAGAAATAGGCACTCGCTGAAGTGCAAGCAACCTTCATTTCTGTTCGCTAACTTTAGCTAAAAGAATATGAAAAGCAAAAAGAATAAAATCAATCATATTTGCAACTGCTTACTACACTGTTGGGGGGGGGTAATCAGAATATTTCTTAAACTCTCAAGACTGATCAGTCATGTGACCAATGTCATCTCATGTGATCACTAAGGCACTCACTGTATAGCATGTAAGAGTTGCTTCTGTTTGCCAACTTTAGCTAAAATTGATAAACAAAAATCCATGAGATAAGTTGACATGAGCTGACAGTTTGACATGTAATCAGTAGTATCAGATTAGCAAACGCATGAACTGTAATGAGGTAAATGATGTAAATGCAGATACACACAAAATAAAGAAAAGTTTCTCATCTAGCTGGCCAACTAGCTGAACTCTGATGGACAAGACACTGTCTAAAAAAACTCTTCACTTATCTATTTGCAGATCCCATACATAAAAGTTACGGGTGATGTGTGCATTTACCATCTGTTTACTATGGACTTTGAAAATAGTCCTGACCATGCCTATAGCCTCATGAAGTACGTATGCAGGATCTGAAACCATACTTGTCATTCTTAACTTGCATCATTGTGAAACATGATAATTAGTATGATTATCATTCATTAAATGGAGATCAGGTTACAATGAAAACTAACCGATGCAGTCTTGGATTATTATAAAATCCTTATACACTGTACATGTACATATTCACATTCACTGATATTCACAACAAAAGCCAATATGAAATAAAATTTATTTCTTCTCCAGCATTGAAAAGAATGTATTCCCTATTATAAATGACATAACTGTATAGAAGAAACTACAAATCTGAAACAGATCAAACAAAATTATTCAATGTAGAGCCTCCAAGAAGAATCTAAGCGAGTCTAATGAGGTATTTCCTCCCACTTGTGATCACAGTAAGAGGAAAGTGAGTGATAAAGGGCAAATCAATCAACAATCTATCCAGTAACTTCAAGCAGTGTTGCACTTTAAGCACGCAATTGCAGGTAACCTCAATTTGTCCACAACATCTTAATGCTGTGTGCCCCCTGGATGAACTTTATCATTAATACAGGATAGTGCAGGATAACCAGATATTTAAAATTGTTAATATTCTCATCAGTTACTTTAAACCTTAATAAAATGTTTATTACAATAATGTACTGTCCAAGGAAAAGATGATAGTGCAGATGACAATGTTCTGGTGGCAAACACTATAGTGTAATAATTACTATCACAGCAATGTATATAATAATTTCTTTTGTCCCTTAAAAATGGGATGTGTCCACCAAATTTGGAAGATGGGAGGCAGTGTCCCATGCTCTTAGAAGCCTAGGTGTAACACTGGTTTAACCATCATAAATAACCATTATACAACAAGCGACTGAGTAACAGTCAAACAGTATAAGACTTAGGAAACTGTAACTAGACACGTGCATATTACATTACACACACACACACACACAATAAATTAAATCATCTACCTGGGCAGGCTGTCTCTCAGAACAGGTACATCAAATTATATTATTTAGCATACTACATGCATGTATTGTCCCAGAGTCATGCCCCCATGTCATACAACTTTATGCAATAGTTTAAATAATAGAAACAAATTTTTTCTGGGAAAACATTTCTTCAATAATACCAACCTGATCATAATGCTTAGGTGAATTACTACTACCTTGCAAACCTAACGTTCCCAGTTAAATCTTTGTAGGTAAAAAGCTAAACATTATATGTACACTTAGGTGACAGTGTGATCTTCCCTTGATCCCAGAACTGGCACTAAGTTCCATGAATACTTTAGTACTGCTGGAGCAGAAGATATTCATTCTATATGGACGTAACTATAAGTGGCTGTAGGTGTACAATGATTATGTAAGTATTAATGAAGAAACGCAATTTGCCAGAAAAATGTGTCCCCTGAAATGGGTGAAATACCTTCTAGATAACCCGACAGGGGAATAGACTCCATATATCAGAGAGCAGCTTAATAAGGGAAAAAGTTTCCCTCCCTGCAAATCCATTGGAAATCATGAAGACGCATCAAATACCCAAAAAGGTAACCATCTGTGCTACGGCTATAGGTCCCACCAAACTGAGTTGACCCTTTTAAGATGAAAGAATTGCTAATGACAGAACAGTTTTGCTGAAATGCAATGTTTGTGGCAGCTACTGTAACTTCATGAGCAGAGATGAGAAAACAAATTCATTTGGTCTGTGGTTATTTTCTGATATACAGAAAAAATAACCAAGTTTTTCCAGGACAAGGGTGTCTGTGCTGATGTCATCCTGTCCCTCTGTGAGGGGTAAGAAAAGCACAATCTCCCTCTACACATCAGCTTGGCCCTTAATTACGTACCACTACAGAGCTCACACTGGGTCCTGCAGATGATCATGACATGAAGAGTCCAGAAATTTCATGTAAAAAGTCTGATTTCCCAAGAATGTGTGCCTGTTCTTGGCAAATGAAGCTGGGGCCACCATGAATAATACTGACCAAGTAAGGAAACATGTCTTCTGTGAGAGGTGAACCAATGAGGCTCTGGAAAGCAGTTCAGATGGTGTCTTGTTCAGCTAGGTTATTACTCATGATAGATTCCACTTTGGACAAAGAACCAACATCTTTGGACATATACTGTATAATCAAAATTGGACAGGTTTTGTTTTGTCCCTGACATCCTCTCTTCCCTGATGATGCAATGATCATGGACAGTAAATCTTTAAATGTAACTGGTGCTGACTGACACAACATATTGTTAAGATTTTCCATTTGCCTTCGTGCCTTTAAAGTGGATGGCCACCTCCCTGTGATTTCCCAACACTGGTTGTGAGAACTGGTTGTTCCTGAGTGTTTCTTCAATAAGATCCGGACAGGTTCTACAACTATCATCATCACTAGCCTAGGTTCTAATATGATTACCCTATCTATACCTTAGTGTATCAAGCAGATATTTCTGTACTGCGGGACAGTGAATTTCATTGGATGCTGTCGCAAGCCACCACATCCAATCAAAATTTAGTTGTTCCAATTTGAACACTGTTCCTATATGATCAAGACCAGGTGAGTACACATCTTGAATGGATTGATAAATAAGCAGTTTATACAAATATCTTTCAGTCAAATACACCTGTAATGGCTTCTCTCATGTACGTAGTCATACTTTCGATGTTAACTTACAAAGTGTTCGTTTTAGGTCAATTGCCCCCACTATTTTTGGCCGATGTACAATGTACCACTGTTATATGCTATTGGTTAGTTGGCATTACATACTAAGGGAGACAACTCATAAAATCCAATAAATGTTGCCAGGACAAAGCACTGAAATGTATGTTCGATCAGAAAAGATGTAGACAAGGTTATTATATCAGAACCTTGGCTAGTGAAGATGTACATCTCTAGGTTGGGATGAAACACCTGCCATCATGGTTGTTTGAGAAGATGAGGGACTATCTAAAATTTCCTGAAGATTTCTGTTGTGAGATTGATGAGGTCGCTGATTCACAATTTTTCCCATTTAAGTGGAACAATCATATCAAGGTGACATTCCAATTCTCTTGCTTTTCTATCACCTTTGGTATAGGAGGTGTTGAAGGATAAGTGTAAGCAGTGGAGCTGTTCCAACCAATAGAAAAGAGCAAAAGCACCAGTGGTTAAAAAGAAAAATTTCCATAGCACCAAGTATTTTTAACAAAAATGAACTTGTTCTTAACTGTGTTATGAGTACAGATTCTTCAGTGCAAATGGAATGAAGCAGAAAGTAACTGCTAGGATTAACAGCCATGAAACAGTAAAAGGAGTGCTTTCATTTGTATTGTTTTACATGTCTTGAATCGAATCTCAAATAATTTCAAAGCGATATGCAGACTCTCCTTTCTGGTGCTGTGTTCTTGCCGACGGTCACTGATCAAACACAGGAGGGATAAGGGACAACAACAGTTACTGCAAGAATAGAATAATTCAGCTTCTCACAGAATTTGATTTTGAAACAGTTAACTTTAAAGGCTTAAAACACATTTTTGTTTGTTGGTACGTGAATACCGACAGCCTCATCTTGTTCAGGAGGAGGCACATTTTATTGGCAAAACTGGCATATACCACTTTAAAGGAACTGCTGATGATGACCAAAAGCAATAAATTTTCACTCACAATTTTCATTATTTACGTTGCAACTAGTCACAAGTCAACACGAACAAAAGAAATTACTTTAAAAAATAAATAAATAGTTGTACAGGTACTTAAATTAACTTAGATTTTGGTCAGCTGAGAAAGCTTTTGTTTTGCTGAGGCTACCATAGGGATGAGGCTATTCATAGGGAAATAAAAACAACTTTAAAGCACTGAGTTAGTTACAGTAATTTGAGTATTGTTAAAATTTGTGACATGTTACTTAATCTCATTTAAAATACATCCAATTTTCTAGGGTTTTTGTTCTGGTACCTGGCCTGCCTGAATATTATTTTTTTTGTACATTAGAAATGGCATTTGCTTTTAAAAACAAAACTCTTCATTTTTGGCTCTTAGGATGCATCATCATTGTTCTGCAAAAGATTTGTCAACTAAACACCTGATATCTCAGGACCCGGTTATGTCAACAATTTTGTGATACCCCAAAAAGATAAGTTAACTAAGAAATCAAAAAATGTTAAGTGTCATGTGAAACAGAACATATAATCATAACCAAAAAGCCAGTATAGAATAAAATAACTTTTGTAACCACACTTTCCACCATTTTCTTCCTTTTTGTATCCTCGTTACACATATATCTGATCATATATATATATATATATATATATATATATATATATATATATATATATATATATATATATAAAATCAAAAGCATACTTGTATTTATCTCAACTTTATGATAGAATATTTATAAAAATGATGCAGATCAAACTGACATGGGGTTTAACATTTACTCCACATGCATACAGAATCTCATTTTGACAAAGGGTTCTCAACAAATGCACTAAATTGTTTTGTCTAATAATAGATGTAAAACATGGATGATTATCCAATGAAATAACATATATAATATATACTTATCTTTTTCAAATGTAACTTTATGTATTATACAGCAAAAATGTTGAACTAATGCATTCTTTGCTAGCATGTTTCAGTTGCTTCACTTTTGTTCTTTTGTGCTTCAGTTTTTTTTGTTGCATTTGAAATATTTATGCTATTTTGCTGTTGCTTGACATTTTTAATTTGCCGAAGTTAGCCATTTATTATACTTAATATCATTACTGTATATACTTCACCCATTATTTGTTAGAGTTAAATCTGTCTAGTTTCTCCATGAATAAGATAATGATAAAATAAGTTGTATATTTAGTATACAATTTACTCTGAGTATATTACCATGATGTTTATGACTTCATTATATTGCTCATCACATTTGTACAGCTGCATTATTTTTCTTTTTTTATGTGACAGTAGTTTCTTTCACATGAAGAGTATGAAGTTTTTAATTCCAGTACAGATAATAGTACTAAATATTTTACTTGAAATTTTACTGTCTTGGTATTAGAACACAAGAAACACTCTTGTTTCAAAATGTAGAGAGGAAACAAATGTCTGGAACAAGCACTATTAAGATAACTTAACCAAGAAAGATAACTGAGAAATGAAGACATAATGACTGTCACATGAAATAAAACATATATTAAAAACCTAAAGAGCTGGGATAGACTAAAATAACATTTATAATCCCCCATAATCCATTCCACCTTTTTCTTCCTTTTGTATCCTCTGTAGATTATTTGATCATAGATTATTCTTAAACTCTTGTACTTTGCAATAAAGAACAAAATAGTGATTGGTTTACTACAGAAATTATGTTTATTATGGGGAGGGAGGGGGGCATCTGCCTTCTTTAATACCTTCACTTTACTAAAGGGTAATATATGTCTCCTTATATAAAAAAAAAAAACAATAGCCTAAATCAGAGCAAAAGATATTTTGACATTTTTTGGTTTTTCTTGTACTTTCTTTTCATTCTTATATTTCATTCATGTGTCTGAAGGGTAAGAGACGAAGAAATTTAAAATGAAACAAGAACTCATATACGAAATAGTCTTCAGAGACTAGTATTTCTGCTAAAAATACGGATTTTGAATTATAAGAATAAAAAAGAATGAACTGGAAAAATGAGACAAAGTAAACTTCAAGAATGTCTCATCAGGTCAAAAGCAAACTGGGTAGAGGGCCAGAAACCAACAAGATATTTTCGTCACCTAAAAACTAGAAATTATGCATTTAAAAATATAAAAATAATTAACCACAAAAATGAAATTATAACAAATCAATTTGATATTCTTTGAGAGGTTCAGAATTTTTATGAAAAAACTACATAAAAAGGAAAATGATGTACTGCCAACAGAATAAATTCTGTACTAATGATAAAGAAGATATATGAGTGAAAATACAAGGATTAGTTATGATATAATACATATCACTGAAGAATTACACACCCTGGTATGTTAATATTAATTTATTTTGAAAAAAAAGCTTTGATTCCATCTCATGGAAATTCAGTCATAATGTCCGAGCCTTTTATAACTTGGGACCAATGATAAGGCAGCAAGTAAAAAATTGTTTTTCTAATATCACTTCAGGAATTTGTAAGAAAGGCTATCAAACTTTTCCCATTATCTCCAGATTTTTTTTTATATATGCACAAAATTTATTGATACATGTTTTAAAGATACTAAGAATATCAAAGGCATTAAACTAAAGGAAACAGAATATTAAAGGCACTGAACTAAAGGAAACAGAGTATCAAAGGCATTAAACTAAAGGAAACAGAATATTTACTCTCAAAGTTTGCATATGATACAACCCTGATTTATGATGGTTCTTTCAAATCTCTATAATCTGCCACTGATGTATTAGATTTTTTCTTGTGAAAATATCTCAGGCCTGAAACTCAATATTAGCAAAACAAAATCAGTCTGGACAGAAAATATGAAATACAATGCAGAAACCTTTCAATATAACGGTAGGTTAAAACTGCAATGGGTTACTGAATTTACTCAGTTGGGTGTATTTTTTTCAGTCAACTTATATAGAATGAGTTAGATAAATTTTGAAAAATAAAAGACACATGATAAAGAAGATTTTATAGAATTGGGCAAAACAAATTCTAAACCAGTTGGTAAAATAACAGTCTTGAAAACTCTAGTGATTCAAAAATTAAAACATTTGTTCATCTCATTACCAAACCCTCCATAAAATTTTATTAATGAATGTAATGAAATATTTTTCACATTTATATGGCAGTCAAAGATCGAATTAAAAAGGAGATTATATTTCAGAGCATCTACAAAGGAGAGTTAGCAATGGTAGATGTTAAAACATTTATATTAGCTTACAACAAAAAGGATTTTTTTTTCCACTGGTTTGAATATGAAATATGCAAGATCAAAACTTATTAGGTGATGAATATACAGAAAAACTATCAAAGGAGACAAAAAATCATTCTGGCATAGTGTTTTATTTGGCTTGGAAATTTTTAATACAAAAAATTTACCTCAAGCAGGTGTAGGTCTTAAAACCACAACCTTGTTGTTGTTGTAGGGTTTAACTCCATTTTTCAGCACACGATAGACTATACATGGCGTCCAGTATTAATGGTGGAGGAAGAAACCGGGAAAACCCCGGAAAGAACCACTGACCCATGAGAAGCTACTGGCAAGCTTTCTCACATACCCAATTTGCCAGATCCGAGACACGAAACCCACGCAGACAGAGGTGAGATGGCAGCGAACTGTAACAGAGAGCACTTTAGACCACTTGGCCACTTGGCCCCCCCCCCCACAACCTTGTGAATGAACACACTAATAAGAGTAAACAAAGTACCCATCATGTACAAGAAATGGATTAAACTAAACTTAACATAATATTTATATTAGCAATGTAGTCACTTACCTGGGAAGCTTTCTCATCATGTGTATATGCAAAGCAGGGTAAGAATTAGTTACACAGTCTGTTTACATTGTTTAAATGCTGTAAATTAGACATTAAGATAGTTTCATGTACAGATGGGTATTTTGAGACTATGTTAAGTACAATGTTTTGCATAAATGTTCTTTATGACTAAACTGCCAGTTTTGTTTTGGAGGTGACTTAATACAAACTGCTGTGACTGTTGGTTATAATGACATGTTATAAAACAGAGGAAACATATTATATTGATTTATTTACTGTTATTTGAAGACTAAAATAAACCTTTATTTTTCTCATTCAGAGTGTCTGTTGTCTTACAGTGTCTCCCTTTACCCTCCTTTGCGCTCAGAGACCCACAAATTTTTAATTTGACCCACAGTTCTGATATCAAAGTTTGTTTTTGACTCAGTCTGACCCCCAGTTTTGACACCAAGGAGAGTTTAGACTCTCAGTCTTGTACCTGTAGGGGATACACCGTGTCTATATACTTAGATACATAGTTTCTTCACATACAAATGGCTAAAGTAACAACCATAATTTCTTCCAGGACTTCATCTGTTATCAGAGAATTCTCTATATACCACATCATTATACTGCAACCAATTCAAGGTTTCAATTGAAGGATTGCTCAAGCCCAAAAACAGGAAGTAAATCTCAAAATGAAAGTGAGCTTGCGCTTGAAATTAAATCTGGGTGAGCAAGTTAAAATATATATAAACACATGACTAATAAGTGAGTCTGCAACAAAGCACAAGAGTTTAAGACAATTTACTCACAAAAACCTGAAATAATTAAATAATGCACTGGTAACCAGGGTTCACAATTTTTATTTGAATTTATATAAATGACAGTGTAACTTCTTATGAGTCTATGCTCTTAAAATAAGAAACAGAAAAGAGTGAAAAGCAACAAGCTTTGTAAAATTCAACAAATAATTTATTTCTGAGGATTACAAAATAAAAAATGTAATAAAAAGGAACTTTTATTATGAATTAAATCCCAAATAATCCATGAATTACAGACAAGTCCTAATAATTTAAAGTCCTGATTAAAATTCAGCAGAAGTCCAAGTTAAATCTAAAACTGAAGGTGATGATGTGTCTGTGTAGCTCACAAAGTGTTGATGTGCCAACAGTCTTTTGTTAAAACACTGTAAAAAATTCCAGTTTTGAATTCACTATAAATTCCAGTGAATGTCTCTATCCAAGAATTTTAACAGAGCACTTTTGTATTTCCTGAAAAAATAATCACCCAAATTCAATAATTTGAAGAAAATAGATTCCAGCCCAAAATAATACTGGACACAACATATAATGCAACTTGAATGTGCTAGATCTGAAAGCATGAATTATATTCCCTTCAGTAACAAGATTATATGGTCTTCTGCATGACCACAGGTCACAATTAGCATTTTCTATTAAAAAAACTATTACCTAATGGAAAATAACCTTCTAGAATGATCCTAATGTTTACAAAATAAAAATGTTACTTATTATTAGAAACCTATTACTAAAATTAAAATACTGAACCTGGACTATGATAGGTACACCAGGTAATTTTCAATAACCTTGACTTCAACTCAAATAAACAAAGTTACTTCTATTAATAATGATCCTAATATTAAGCCCAAAGAGAATATTTTAGCTATGTATTAGTTATTTACAGCATAAAATAAAAACTAAAAATTCAGGTCAAGCAAAAATGAACTCCATTTTGGACATGGTCAAGTCCAACATGCAATGTTACATTACAATTTTAGACACACCCTGAAGTGATGGATATATTTTGGCTGGGACATGATGCTTAATATGTATGTGAAATAAAGAAACATAATGATCACACTTTAGCTAGATAGGATGCTTTTTTTGATCTAGAGAAGAAAGTGAAAAATCTCTATAAATTATCCAAAAATTAATGCACAAGCCTGAAATCTGACACAGAAATGGACATGATGATGCGCACTTTCTCACTGAAAATGTACACATCAGTGACATTTTGACAGGATCAGAAAAACGTTATCACAATGGTCCTGTGGAACGGAAAAAATCTTTATATCAAGCTGTGTGGGAGATTATACTGTTTTCTGCAATCAACCAATCTACCAAGGACTAAATGAACCATGCATATTGATCTGATTGCTGACTAAGGACTGATGGTACTAATTTTACAGCAAGTCTAGAAATGGGTTAACATATAAATTTAGAACTGGATGACCAAAACTGGATGATAATTAAAAGTTAAATTTTAGTTTTGAAAAAAAAAAATCTTTGTAGAGATTATCCTATATGTAACTGAACAAATAGAGAAAATGTTTTCTGGATGAATTCAGTCTGTTTACAGACTTAACTTTTGAGCACTCATTACTGATATTAGCACCCACCTGATTATGTAGGTATACAATTGAAAACACATATTTCAAACAAAAATGCAGTGGAACATAAGGTTTTCTCCACACAGAAGCTTGCATCAAGGATGGCTCTGTACTGAGAAATACAGTTATCAAATTTTTAATATATTGTGTGTCCATATGTTTACTAAAGGAGATGAACTAGTATAGTGACTCTTAAGTATGTGTGTGTGTGATTTGGAATTTTAATGTAGCTTTAACAATTTTTCAGTCATATCGCTATGATGTCTGCAGTGATACAGTTTACAGTGATGTCTAGCACTGAGGCATCATGCCGCAGACATGTAGCATGATGTCCCACCCAGTCACATTATCCTGACACCAGACCCACCAGTCCTAACACTAACCTCTTAATGCCGAGTGCCAAACGAGACAGCTGTTAGTACTATTTTTTATAAGTCTTTGGTATGACTTGGCCTAGAATTGAACTCAAGGTCGACTCTTTATATAGGCTGTGTGTGTTTGTGTGTATATATAGATATATATAGACAGACACACACAGCTGAGGAGCAGAATAGCTTTCAGTGTGTAGCTAGGAATATGTACAGGTGAAATGTGAATATGTAAGTAAATTAGGGCTCTCTTTCTAAATTTCTAGAATAGCCCTTCTCCCAGCCCCATGATGTGCCATCTGATAATCACTGACCTGGCTTTGATGGCAAGACAGTCTGGCTATCAATCCTATTAGCCACTTGGGTTTGTGAGTTTAAGTGTCAAATCTGGTTAGCCATGTCAGATACCCTTATACATGCATTAAAATTACATAGATATTTCAACATACAAAGAGGTTTATAGTTAAAAAAAAGAAACAGGTCCTTTTGGTCATTTTGCCTCATATATGTACATACAACTGGTATGTCCAAGCTTTCCCACGGCATTTTAGATAATTTGAAATTTATATTGGGTTGTATAAATGTATAAATATTTAAAACAGGGTGGGAAAGGTCTGAAGAAGCTTGAACTAAAGTAGATATAGTTCTTTACTGCATACATGACATTTACATATAACAATGATTTAACCTTAATGCTTTGTCTTAAATAAAGTTGTTAGAGATGATGTGCAATATAAACCTGTAATTGACCAAATATACCTTCAATATTGCTACACGTTTAGGCTCTTACAAAACGTAAGGAAGAAAAAATTAAGACAAAAAGCTTTGTACATTTAACAAATAATTTATTTCCCTAGAAAAATAAGGTAAAAATGAGAAAAAGAACTTATGGTTCAAAAATCAAATCCAAAAATGATCCAAGAATAATCAAAGAATTAAAAAATAGAAGTCCTAGTAATAAAAAGTCCTAATGAAACTGAGTTTGAATCCCTATGAAATCCAAAATGGAAGGTGATGACGTATGCTGTGGTCAGTGTCGTACTGATGTTTCAACAGTTCCTTGTTGAATCACAGAAAATAATATTCCAGTTTTTTAAATCTGTGTAAATTTCAATAACTGTCCTTGTATTAATTAAGAGCACTAGTATTTCCAGGGAAAACAAACTTGAAATCTAATTAAACTGAAGAAAACAAGATAATTAGCCCAAAACAAGATAATTAGCCCAAAAACTGGTCACAAGATAAAACACTTTAACTTCTCAAGTGCTAAGACAATAATCACTATTCTTTCTCAAAACATCAATAATAAATCTAGCTACAACACAAAACATATGCCCAGATGTGGGTCAATCCTCTGGAAAAACTAAATGATACATGTTATTTGTCACATACTCCAAGTATGGCCTTGATTTCACTTTCCACTTTATTAATCTTACTCGGAGAAAGAATAAAAAAAAGTTGTTTACTACAACCCTTACTGGTTCTGAATCAAGGTCAGGAACTAGGTCAGCAATAGATACAAAGTTTCTATAAAGTTGTTTATGTCAAAAATAAAAAATGTATGTCAGAACTGAATTCTATTCCAGTAAAGTTACATTACAATAGCAGTAATGGAATAAAAAAAATTTTAAAACTTACAAACAATTAAATTAAATCAAATATAAATTAAATCAAAAACACATAATATTATCAAATCACAAAACTATATTAAATGATAAAGAGTGTAGAAAAAAATGGAAATTTATAATACTGATTTGAAATAGAAATTTTGAACATAAGAATATGGCAGTGAATACTATGGATGAAATGAGCTGTTGTTTCACTGAAAGCTTACAGTCTTAGATGAAGAAAGATGGAACAAAATAAGACCAACACTTATAGATAGTTCCTGATCGAATTGCCAGTGGGCATTTACAACTTCCGGTCAAGTGCTTAGCAACAGCAGCAATTACATGCTTCATAGAATTTATCTACATTTAATTAGTTTCTTCTGACAGTTTAATCATGATACATGCTCTGCTGGCTGCCATAATCGACCAGGTCATGATAAGAAATTTTATTCCGTCCTGTCTCTGAAAATCAAAGAGAAAAGACTCTACAGTTGGGGCCACAAGTGGCTGAGTGGTCTAAAGCGCTCTCCATTACGGATCACTACCATCTCACCTCTGTCTGCATGGGTTCGAGTCTCAGGTTCGGCCAATGTAGGTATGTGAAAAAGCTTGCCAGTAGCCTCTCGTGGGTCAATGGTTCTTTCCAGGGTTTTCACAGGTTCTTCCTCCACCATTAATACTGGATGCCATGTATAGCCTATCTTGTGCTGAAAATGGTGTTAAACCCTACAACAACTCTACAGCTAAGTGAAGTATGCCACAAACCCTCTGGATAGCTCATCTGAACAGGTCCAACTTTGTGCACACCAATCATTCTAAATGTTTGAATCATTTTATATCTGGTAAGTTTACAATTTTCTTTTATGTTTTAACTTACATCAGTGTAGTCTGTTTTAATGTACGTAATATTAACAATGTTGCAAACGTGACATGGTGATTTGTCCATGTGTATATAGTGTGGCTTTGGTGGATGTACATATATCATGAACGTACTTATTATCAGGGGCATTATTTACATATTTCGGATGGTTGTCACTTATTTTTTAAGCTAGAAGGTCATGGGGCTTTAGGAAGTAATTATATATAGTGTCAATATCTCGCATCTAACTGCCTGGATAATGTAAAAAGATCTTCATTGTGTCTGTTCACTCATAATCTACAGCAATTCACTGTGTCTTATCACATTTCTCAAGGAATTAAAAATGCGAAACCATTCTGAGATGGAGACAGAAACTGAAGAAAGGGGGCCGGGTTGGTACTAGCGTACTGTTTTAACATGTCCTGTTTCTACTTGAGGAAAAGTACATGTAATGGAACTGCAGTTCCGCATTTCTGTTCTCGTAATACTAAGTACTGTTATATGTTAGGTATGTTGCCTAAAACAACTGCAGTCAGGTTTGATTATTCCCAAATATGCTTTCAGGCAAGCTTGCTGTGCTTTACAATGAAACAAACCCCGAATGGGCATCAATACCCCACCCCGTTTCTTAAAACGGAAGATGTACACAAGACTGTCTCTACGGCCATATTTAACGCCATCAACAAGTGACACAATGTATACATAATACGCATAGGTTACCTTCCAGTCATAGAGACAATTTAGTATTTGCTCAGAACGTCCAAAATTCAACTTGTTTGATTCGCACCTCCACAGACAAATTTCTGGTCTAGCCTGATAATGACATCATTTCCTGTGTCCAAATACGGTCAAAAAATGTATCGATGGTACGTCATGTTTCAGCTTTGAGAACCTCATCAAAGATCGTTACCGTTTACAGCTCACAATGATCTATACTGCAGGATGATGAAATCCAGCTTTGTATCAGACAAATGGCTAATACGTGTATACAAAATATCCATATAATGACTGATAAGTAAAAAGGGAGAAATTCGATTAAACCACGAGAACTAAACAGTTATCTCCCTTGCGCTTCAGATAGCATAGGGTAATGGTGGCAGCTAAACTGTGGCTTTTATAACATAACACTAAACACAGTTTCAGTTTAACAGTACTTAGTTCCTGTCGTTCATTTCATAATTGTATGTGCTAAAAAGATACATGTTAACAATCTCTAAGACGACAAAGAAAGAAAAGAGGCTTGAACCCTGAAATTTGGAAAGGAGCTTGCCACCTGTATTGGTTAAGGGTCTCGAGGTCGAGGTGGCCACAGTTAGGGTTTTTCTTATTCTCCAGGGGATAAATCCCGCCGGAATGTTATTAAATTTACTCCCATCTTAAAAACTACCCAGATCGTGCCGCAAGACGTTCTGTCATGTGTAGAGCATTAATTTCTCTTGAAGATTTGTCTAACCAAAACTGTCAAATCTTCATGAAAAAATTATCAGTTTTCAAATAAAATGTGTGTTACCTTGGCCGAATATGTGAAATATGGAGGAATTTTCATGAAATTTTGTTTTCCTTTGATCTTCACGAAAACTGTCACTATCTTTACAAAGAGTTTTATTTTTATTCTTATATATTATAAGAATGGTGCAATGCTTATTTTTTTCGTAAAAAGAAAATTTGCATCAAAACGCAAGAACCCTTTTTTTTATGAAAAAGTTACATTATTCATCAAGATTGCATATTTGTAAACAAAATGAAATAACAAACATTTCAGGTGCCAGATTTTCATGGACATTTGACTTTGTTTATTGTTTTGTTTATTGGTTGTTTTGTGCTTTTTTAAGTTGCATTCTGCCTAAAGATGCTATCTTTTCACAAAAGGTAGCTTTTCTTGAAATTATTAATATTTTTCTTCGAATGTTTAAGCATAAAATTTTTGGAAGAAAATTACATGATCATTATATATATTTAAAAAAGAAAGAATTAATGGAGAATAATACTTTCATCACGAAAACATGTATTCACGTGTTGATGAAATAATTTCACGAAAATTTTGTCTTTATCAGTTTTTGTTTATTTTCGGAAAAGTTTAATTACAAATCAGTAGTAAGTAAATAGCGGTTCTGAACACAGATTTATTAAGAAATTTTGACTAGGGTTTATTTTGACAGTTGATAGGCCCTCCTCAGATTTTTAGTCGGTATCGAGCTCAATACTATGTAAAAAGCAGTTTCGGCCTAACCTAGTATAAACCAAAGCGGTCTCCCCCACCCCATCTAGCCATTTACATCAAGCCAAGCTCATCAAGCACATTGTCTTCATCAGGTTGTCTAGTATCTTTATGACCACATGCAAGAGTTCTAATACTGTCATCCATAATGTAACGTTTATCATCGTAACATGTAACCCGACTATGTTCATCAAGTGTGTGTGTGTGTGTGTGTGTGTGTGTGTGCATTAGCGAGAACAGTTTGATTCCTCCAAGTACCTCCAGATAATGATCGTGCATCAGAGATGTTTTAAAGACGGTTTCTTGATTCCTTTGGGCCATTTTTTTTTACTTCGCCGCCAGCTAATTTGACTGAGTACATTTTTACTGCGCAGTCCGACAAATTCCACTGTGGACACCGAGTTTGTTTCATCCTTGAACTTACCAGTGACATTTTTGTTAGAATCGTCTTAAAACGGACTGTATTTGGGATAGTCTGAAAAGTCGAATAAGCGTTTGTCCTCAAACATAGTAGTTAAGGGGGTCACTTTAGCGACAATGGGACTTTAACATTAAAATAGGGGGGTTGCACTTTGGCGACAGTGGGAATTTAACATGGGAATATCACCTGGAGGTAAATGGGAACTGAATATTGCGTGGCGTCATGGGATGTACAGGATCAAAACTTTTTATAGCTTGAAATTTATTTGTAGGGACAAAGGGTTGATAGGGACAAACATAGACATACAGAAACAAACAAATACACATTCAAACACACATAAAAGAGGACAGAAATGTTCCAAAGAAAGACTCACACATAGAATAGAGACTCGATAAAAGAAAAGTCTATTGTATGGGTTCAAAACATTTATTCAGGTATATACACGAGCTCTCTGGCCTGTGCTTTGGTCTAAGGACCATTTAATACATAAACATTTGGACATGAAACAAACCTGTTTACGAGTTATTTAGTTCTTGGTTCTAGTATGGGAAACATCTATGCTGGGGCACAAATGGTAGCTGACCAGATTTTAAACAATGTGTGTGACGGATAGAGAGCGAAACATGAACTTTGTCCTAGTTGATTGGTTGTTACTTGTTTTGATTTAGCTTTTTCTTTTAAATGAACATTTAATGTAAATACGTTGTATATAAAGTGATTTTAGAAAGGCGTGAACTTTAATTTTAAACAGTAATTTACTAGAACCAGATCGAGGTCTTTCATTCGTAAATCTGTTGTATGTACATCGTGCTAGGTACACTTATCAGTAAGTAGATCAAGTACAGTCATCGTCTTCTTCCCATGGAGGTACAACGTATGCCATATGAATGGTCACTTTTCCATCGGTGATGTCAAATTTTTCTCTCATCGTCTGCACGTCTTCTATAGCCCTCAAAAGTTTGGAAGAAGTTAGTTCTGCAGGTGTGCTAAACCTGAGACATACAGGCGAGTTCAAACTGTCGTGATACATAGATAGGCTCAAACGACCTCGATCTTTGATTTGGCAATAACATTTGAGCTCCTCTAACAGTGAATCAAGTAGGTCCGTAAGGAAACCTGCTACTTCCTCGGCTGGAACGTCAGACGCGAAGTCTTTAAATTTCACCGTGTATTTGTAAGTTGTCATCCTAAATTTTCTCGAGGTCGCTGTCTGAGTCATTTGGATGCTAAAATACTCCTTTAGGTCTACTGAATCCTTTTCCTTCTTGGACGCACTTTGCTGTGACGGTATGATGGTGAAAGAAGTCAATGATATTTGTTTCCTTTCCATCTGCGTAGAGTGATCTATCTTTTCGTCGCTTCTCCTCGCAATGAAGTGTCGTTCTTGGAAGTCGTCCCTTTTTATACAGGGTGATATTAGCATGTCCATAAGGGAAAGTTTTGTGGTCTGGAAGCTGCACTGGTTGCACGTATATTGTCATGGTATTAGTAAATAAACAACTAAGATGTGGTACTGCATTGGAGATGTGATTGTGAGGCATATAATCACACCTGAGTTTCTCGTTCGACTTGAATCTTACGCTCGATACTTGCTGTTTGAAAGGATTCATTTTTCTCGATTGACGTTGGTAGTGACAATGAACTATCGGTCTTGCACATTGTCCCTTTTTATATGCTGACCAATATCGACGTGACCGTACGGCAAAGTGAAGTGGTTGGGAAGACTCACTCGCTCCTGGTACACAATTTGATACAGTTTTTCCAAACGTCGACTGACGATTTGGTGAGTAGGTAAACGTACAATCTTGTGCGGTTCGTAGGTGGTCACTTTAAAGTTTCCATCCTGTCCTGACTGCAAGGCTTCTTTCAATACCCCAAAGTTCACCACTCGACCGTTGAGATAACTGAGAGTCAATCCTTTTACTTTGCACTCGGGGTGCACTTCTCCTTGTTTGTCCCTGTATTTATAGCCGTAGTTTTTAGGGCCGCCACTAGCAAAACTTAGAATCTTGTCGTCGGGAATTCGTCTGTTCAAACTCCTAAACGGTCTCCTTCGATGTCAGGGTGACGTTGACCCAGGCGATCGATGTCGATGCAACTGTCCGTGTCAAAGTACAGGAAGCGATCTCCCAACAGTTCTAAAGCTTCGTACAATTTTAAGCGAGCATGGGCAGTCACGTAGGCTGCAATGACTACATTTCCAAATTCGTCGGCTTGTACAATTCTTCTTCGTAATTGACCAGGATCAAATCCTCACGAACGACGTCCACGTGTTTCGTGTATTTGGTTTTGTCGTGAATTATCTGGAAGTAACGGGAAGGCTCTGTCTAATACTCTATCTTGGTGAAACACGGTCGTTGTGTCATTTTGCCCCACAAATTTTAACATCACGTTGGCAAATGATCGCCTTTGTTCGTTTTTCTCGATGTGGTCTAAAGTGATGACTTCTTGCTCCCAGTATTTTTCATTGAATTTCGTTTGGTTTTCGGGAATGTGGCACCAGGAAGGAGAGCCGCTGTCTTCTTGTTTCAGTTTCAAAAAGGCATCAACGTAGTCTGCGAAAATGCCTTTCTGAGTCTCGTCGCCCTTGTGGTACTGTTCTGTCTTGGGAAAGTGGTAAATTTCGTACACTTCTAACAGTTGGTATCCCATATCCAGAACTTTGAACAATTCGACGCGGACCCATGTTCCCGTCAAGGCGCGTTCTTCCTGGGTGTGCTGACAAGGTCGATCTTGATTGCACGTTTCGCAACAAATGCGGCACAAGGGAAACATCAGTTTTCCTTGGCAATGGTGAGGTAAAACGGGATGGTACAAATCGGTGGGAGGCAAGACTTTGTACTTGATCAACCCTTCGTATTGTCGAATGTTGTCCAGGTCGATGTGTTCCGTCAGCAATTGCGGGTGCCCTGAAGGAAAGTTACAATATCTGCACACGTAAGGATACAGCGAACACATGTTCAAGTATTTGATTTCTTCTCCTTTCTCCTCGTCGGGTTGGTACAGCAAACAGGTGGCATTTGTCCATCCTCCTTACAAACTGTCCCTCGGGTTCAGAGGGTCCATCAACTTGTAACTTTCCACGATGCGTTTAAACTCGGAATTGGTTTTCCAACGGTGATCGTACTTGTGTTCCCACATTTCCACCACTTGGTAGCCTTGCTGTTCTAACTTCAAGCGCCGCTGACAAGTGGCCTGGTACAAGTCTTCCATGGTCTGTTGAAAAAACTGATTTTTAGTGTCACGTTCAGGGTAGCAGAGGTTACATCCGTGAAATAAGCAACCGTTAAACTCTTACACGATCTTGGGGTTTTCTAAGTCTCAGCCATCGACCGAATACGTTCCGATGGTCTTTTCGCCTCTTCCGTTGCGGGCATGTTGGATCGATTTGTCTTCCTTGTCGCACAAGTAATGAAGCCAGCGTAGGGCTTTGACCGAGTATTGACTTTTGACAAAGTTGGTCGTTTGAGGGCTGATGACAGCCAGGGTGTTTTCAGGCGTGAATCGTTGGCGGTACACTAAGGAACACGCTTTGGCAATGGTGCAGGCTTCTTTCAAAAGGATCGATCCCTCCGTGTTCCATGAACAGTTCTCGAAATTTTCTACAACAAAGCCGTAAAATGTCCACGTCGAAACCTCAATACTTTAACATTTCTTCCTGAAAGTCGAAGAGGTCCGAGGCGCGAGCCTGGTACCAAGCGTCGAAAGCTTCTCGTTGTTCGGTACGCATGTTGTCGGGTCGCAATCGTGACCTCAGGCAAATGGGGTAAAACGGCGTGTTGATTGGCTTCGGTATTAAAAAAGTGCAGAAAATAACCTTTGGCCATTTCTGTTATTCCAAATGGTTTAGGCATTCGACTTAAAGGCATGGCCAAGTAACACATCGAATCTTTAAACTGCACTTGTCCCACTTGCATGGAAATGATTTTGGCTCCGCTCAAAGTCACTTTCAGACGTTCGGTACCTTGTTCCGTATAGTATCTGAGAAGAAACTGTCCATCGTATCCCGACAAATTGTGAGCCATCACCGTGGCATGGCGATGACAATCTCCATAACGTTCGATGTCCTCTTAGCTCCACGTCTCGTCGATGGGGTCTAAGATCTATCGGGCGAAATAGGCAAGCGTGTTAGGTCCCGGAAACATTTTTTCACGTCCTCCAGGAATCTTGCTGCAGTGAGGGCAATGACTAAAGATAGGTTCTTCGATGCACTTCTTGCACGCTCGATGAGCCACGCAGAAATTAGGAATGTGAATACCGGTCTCTTGCATGCATTCGAAATCGAAAAAGATGAAATTCCCTTTCTTGTGTCATCGTCTTCCTCTTGATGTTTGGAATGGTATTTTTTAATGTAGCGTTCGTGTTCCAAGTCCACTATTTGGTGACAAATGTGACATTGTTTCTTTTCTGAACATGCGTGTGCCTTGGCATTATTGCTACGCATGACTTGTCTACAAGTAGGACACAATCTCAGGAGTTGACAATCACTTTTCCGCTGTGAACCTTGCGTTTTTAGATGTTGTTGATAACAGGTAGGGCTGACAAAAGTGCGCTGACAAGAATGGCAATGCACTCGTTCTTGTCCTTTGTCCAGACAAGGTTGAGAAGCCAAACATCTTGAGCATTTCGATCCACAATGCTTGTGTTGCTCTAGATTGTTATAGCCATAGTCACATTTCTCACAATGATATATGTGTCCCTGGAATCCAGTGATACTGGTAATGGTATCGAAATGTTCATTGTGATGATAGACGTGAATGTATTTTCCGTCTTTGAAATATTTGCCTCGAAACAACAGAGGTCCACGCACTTCTTGAGGGTGCACTTTCAAGGTGTAGCGTGGAGCTAAGACGTCTTGCAAGTTTTGCATTTCAGGAATGCCACAGGGTTTGTCTTTGGACAGGCCAGCTTGTTGTAACAGGAGTTCTGCTTCTTTTTATTGTTTGACTCGGTCCGATTTTTGAATAGTTTTCCAGGCTCTTTTCTATTCTACCGTGTCGATCTTGTCGGCATAAGTTCGTCATACGACGATGGCACGGGCTAAACACATCTGGTCTTGAGGGTTGTTAATTTGGACGAGACTCTTTTTGGTGCTGCGAAGGTCGTCCACCAAAAAGCACCTTTTTGCATCCTGTCCCTTGGGGAAGAGACACGTGGGGCATGAACAGTGTGGCTTTTCCACTGGTGGTGCGAAACTTGTTGGATTGTTGCAAGTGTTAATTCTTGTCGATGACTTTAGAAGGTGTCAATTCTGCTGGGCTGCTAAACTCTAAACTAGATCCAAACGGGTGACTTCAAACTGTCGTGATGAATGGAAAGTCTCAAGCGATCGTCTTCTTTGGCTTCACATTGTCGTTTCAGTGTGGTTAACAAAGAATCCCATACATCGGTGATGAATCCTTCTGCTTTCTTCAGTGGTACGTCGGACTTGAAATCTTTAAACTTCACAGTGTAAGTGTAAGCCTTAGTTCTAAACTTTCTAGAGGAGCGCTTTTCTGTCTCTTGAATGTGGTAATACTTTTCGGGTGATACTGGTAGACTTTGGTTTGAAATAGGCTCTCTCTATCTGGTCGCAGACGTGGAAGGTGTTGGTTCACGTTCGCTCATGTCTTCGATTTGAGCGAACAGGTTCGCTCATGTCTTCGATTTGAGCGAACATTTCTTTTCGTGTGTGAGGCGATACGTCACGTCGCTGCCTCTTACGTTCTTCTTCTCTCTCACTGAAATCGTGCGATCGTTTCATCTCGATTGCTGATTCAGAAATGATTTAATCAAGTTTGTTCTCTCCATATATACCCTCTCTACCTCTTGTTGTCACAATGACTTGGTATATTTCACAAGGGCAAGTGAAAGCCAAACATATAGGAGCCCAACGACAGCCGTGCGTCTTAAGCGCCTCATTCATCTTGACAACCCTTAGACTCAAACCCTACCACGAAAGAAAAAAAAGTTGCATGAAAGAAACCCAGGCAGTTGGTGTCCTCAAGAGAGCTAGAGACGGCACTGTGCTGTTAGGACACGTATGTATTCAGAAAACCACTTTACTCGACAACGATGTCACCTTCTCTCAGTCACGTCTACTTTGTCGCTGACCACGATGTCTACCAACCCTGTTTTAACACACGTTTTTCTTCATTTGATATATAAAAAAAAATACTAAACCCATTTTTGAAAGAACTACCCTTTATCGACAGCAGCGACTGCGTCTCCTCCTGCTGTTACCGCTGTTTCTGCACCTACAAAGGTGATCTTTACTAAGAGAAAGACCAAAGTATGAGACAGAGCAAGTAAGTTGTTAAGTTTAGTGGATGTATCTTCTATTTGTGATAATAACTTGTGATATTTCACATTTTCCAAAGTGGAAATCTTTACAAGCTGTACACAAGTTATATGACTTTGGCTTTTGACACTTGCACAAACTCTTCACTTTATAAGTGTCAAATATCCAAATGTTTGCTTATTAAATGGATAGTGCTTAGACCAAAGCACATGCCAGAGAACCCATGTATATACTTGAATAAATGTTTTGAACCCATACAATAGACTTTTCTTTTTCGAGTCTCTATTCTATGTGTAGGTCTTTCTTTGGAACATTTCTGTCCTCTTTTATGTGTGTTTGAATGCGTATTTGTTTGTTTCTGTATGTCTATGTTTGTCCCTATCAACCCTTTGTCCCTACAAATACATTTCACCCTATAAAAAGTTTTGATTCTATAAATCCCATGACGCCACCCAATATTCAATTCCCATTGACCCCCAGGTGACATTCCCATGTTAAATTCCCATTGTCGCCAAAGTGCAAACCCCCAATTTTAACGTTAAAGTCCCATTGTCGCTAAAGTGCTCCCCTTAACTACTAACATGTCCTGGTACTCGACCTCAGGGTTGATTTCGTAACATAAACTGTCTGAGTCCGTAAACAGCAACTTCGCCTTGGATCTATAGCGCTCTTTGATGTATAGGTAATGGAAATCATACATGTGCAGTAAAATGGAACTTGTCAGTGACATCGTTTGAGTCTATACTGAAACGTTTTGATGAGATTGTGGCGACAGCGAATAAGGATTTGAGCTATTTCCTGAGTTTATTTTTTTTTCAGAGGAAGACCACGACCTGTACGAAGAAGACCACTGGAGACGGTGTCAGCACCATTAGCGGCCGGCCAAAAAGTTTAAGCAGCAACACGACATTGAAAATAACCAGACCATTTTAAGAGAGACTTTGTTTTGCTTTTTGTAGAAATGACTTTTTCGATCCTAAACACGTCCTGGCTGATTTGTTGTAATTTCTGCTCGTAAAAAGAACACTCCTTAGCCTCTCCTGCCACATCGTTAAGCGTGAACGTGACTATCAGCGTCTTCTGAATTTTATCAACCACAAATACTTCCTCTGTCCAGCTGGATGTGTATCCTTTTTCAAACATGCTCTTTTGTCGGCTGATTCTTACATGGTCGCCGACCTTAAATTTATGCTTAAAAGATAATGCGTCTGTCACTTACTGTTTGCGGCCATAAGTTCGTGTTTTCGTGTGCGTCATTTTAATGCTGCCATGATTTATTTGATTTTACTGGTTCACAATCTCCAACCAAAATTTAAACACCGAATAGTGTTATTCTTGGAAAATATTTTTCACATACGGTTTTTCTGCGTCCGGTTAAACCGCTCAACGACCACAGATTTGCCCTGATTTTGTGTGCTTTTTTAAATTCTTTGAAGCCAATCTAACACAGTTTTGTTGTAAAACTCGCTGCTGTGATCAAAAATAATTTTCCTGATTTTGGCGACCCTTCACCGATATCACTGTCCAGTGCTTCTCCAACGATATAATGTCCTTTTCTTATTTTTCAGCGGAACCACCCAAGCGCACTTGCTGAAAACATCAATAACGGATAGCATATTTGAAACTATCGTTGTGTTAGCTGTAATCTCTCATGTCCATCAAATCCGCTGACCAAATGTCATCCACCGTCACAGCAATGACCTTAGGCCACGGAAAAATGTTTACGCACAGGTTTGTGCAGCTCTTCCGCCAGTTTAGTTTGATGAGTTCCAACTCTAGTGATGGCACCAACACCTAGCTTATGTTTAGCGGCAATGGTGAATCGCACGAGAGCGCTATCAACTCACTCCCTGAAATTTTGGATGTTTTAAATCCCTGAAGTCCTTAAGCAAGACCTTATTAATTAATTAATAATCCATGTAAGTGCAGTGGCCAAAAGAAGCAGCTAGAGTCACACATTGACGCAGAGCAGTAACCGGCAAAAATCGCCGTTGTCACTTTACTACACTCACATCCTTAACCGAAATACATATCTCATCGCTAGATTTTCAGTCAATGAATCTGACAGTCACCGTTGTGCGGCTTCATTAATAATTTTACCAATAACAGCCGGCATAGCTTCTGTTGACGTTAGCGTGACCACTTTTGATACTGATCGAGTCACTAATCGCCGTAATCTATCTCGAAATGATTGAACTGCTTGTAATCCCAGTTGTTTCATCGGCTCCACAGCAACGTTGTTGATGATATCAAAGACTCGCACTCATCTAACCACTTTTTAAATTGTTCGTTTTCTTATTCACGTTGGGTACACGTGTTCCATATCTTTATTGTTTCTCATATTCACGCTGTTGTTTTTCATATTTAAATTGTTATTGCTGCTGTTCTTTTTCGTCCTCTGTAAGATATCAAGGTCACGATCGAGGTCTCTCGGAAGTTGTCTTTGTTTTGCTGATAGCTGCATCACTGGTTGAGGTACGTATGGTTCCATAAATTTTTCACATAAAGTTTCGCCTTCTTTATTTCTTCCGTCCATAAATGCATTAATCGTTTCTACAAAATGAGCCCACCGATCAGCTAGCTGTACGTTGTTTTTCTTTTCCAGTAAACTCCCTAAACACAATTTTAGGCCATTGAGTGTTCATGTATTTATCATGGGTCTTTTATGGTAAGTTCATCATGTACTCCTTCCAGTTGCTGGATCTGTTAAGAGCGACACGTATAGGATTTGTGAAGATGGTCTGGCGAGCTACTAAGTTCAAGTCTTGAGGCACTCGAACACTTTTATGCACGTTCAACACTAACATGGCGACAATTATTAAAAGTGGATCATGGTAAAGAATTTCTCGGATCTGTTGCTGCGCTATTAGTGAAACCGTGTGTACAAGTTTGGATTGGACATGCTAATATACACCAGCCTTGCATATGTTCATGACATGTTGGTGCAATGTGAGAGTACTGTCCAGAGTAACACCTAGGTTTCGTAATTTAATGTTGGTGTTGCTGATATTTATTGTTTGAGGCAAAGGATGTAAATGAGAAAGTCTTTATGTTGTGATCAGAATGGACTCAGTTTTATCATCATTCGTCTGCAGCTTGTTACATGTCATCCATGATTTCACATCAAAAATGCACCTCTCTACAGCTTGGATGGTAGCATCAACTTCAGCTGGGTTGCTAGATTTGTATATTTGGGTGTCATCAGCGTACAATTGGTGAGACACTGGATGATGATCTATGACACTGAGCGACTGAGTGTATAGAATGAAGAGAACATGTCCAAGAACAGACCCATGTGGAACACCACAACATAGATCAACTGGGCTGGAGTGTATTCCATTTGCAGATACAATTTGTGTCCTGTTGACCAAGTAGGACTTGAACCACAGTAAGGCTGTATCATGAATGCCAAATACATGCTGGAGATGGTGAAGTAATATATCATGGTCTATTGTGTCAAATGCTGCAGACAAATCAAGGAGGGCGAGGACTGTGATCTTTCCGCTATCCAAAGCAGAGACAATGTCATTAACTACTTTTAGAAGAGTAGTTTCAGTACTGTGGCAAGGGCGATATGCAGATTGTACATTGCTAAAAAGACTGTTTGAATTCAGATGAGATACAAGCTGGGATAGAACAACCTTTTCTAAGATTTTTTATATGAATGGGAGATTAGAAACTGGGCCGTAGTTCTTTAAATCGTTATGGTCTAGTGTTGGTTTCTTCAGCAGAGGCTTTACCATGGCAGTTTTGAAAAACGATGGGAACTCCCCGAATGAGAGAGAGGTATTAATAGCATCAGTTAGTGAAGGCAATACTGGATCTAAGCACTCAAGCAGCAGTGATGTTGGAATTGGATCCAGTTCACATGACTTTGGTGAACTCTTCATCACGATTGTACGTACAAAGTCCATAGAGACAGGTTCAAATGCTGCTAATGGTTGCCGCTCAAATTATGTATCCCAACTGTATGGTGACGACGATTCAATTGAAATTATGGTGTCAAGCTTATCTCTAATGGTTTGTACTTTGTCACGGAAGAAATTTGCAAACATGTCCGGAAGGTCGACTGGAGAGAAGGTAGTTGGAAATGGTGTTGATTTGTTCCTTGACATTAGCTTGTTAGAAATCTCAAAGAGCTCTTTGCAGCTGAAACTTTCCATGATCTTTGTAGTGTAGTGGGCTGATTTCGCTGGATGGACTATATTTGCGACATTCTTCTTAGCGGCTTCATAGATTTGCTTATGAATAGTTAGTCTGGAGGAAAGCCAAAGCCTCTCAGCTTTACGGCGGTCTCTTTTAGCAATGCGAAGCTGGTCCCTAACACTGTTATACCATGGAGAACACTTATGAATTGATACTCTGCACTTGGTAGCTGGGGCATGTTTGTCGAGCAATGAACGCAGGCAGTTATCGAGTTGTTCTGCTGTAGGAGGTAAGCATGTTGTTAGGTTTGCTTGGATGTCGTGCATTAGTTTGGTTCTATTTATCATACGGAGGTTTCTCTTAGTAGCAGATAAAGGTGTAGGGTTAGGGACTGATACGTCAAGATGGCATATAATGCAGAGGTGATCTGATGCAAGGTCATGGGATACCAGGGAGGACCGTAGAATGTTATCATCAGGTCTATGAAGAATCCAGTTTAAAATGTGACCATGTTTATGGGTGGGTTGGTGAACTGACTATTTGAGGTTAAAAACAGTAATGGAATCTATGAGTTTTGATGTGTTTGGGTTTCCGGGACAGTCAAAGTGAAAGTTGAAATCTCCAAGAATAATCAGGTTGCCACCTATCGAATTTCCATACTCCAGGAGATTCGGAAACAAAAGGAGAGATTCAGCCAGCTTGTTTTTTCTACTAGGAGGAGGGCGGTATAGGCAGAAAAAATGGACTGACCTTTGCTCCAGTGTGAGTGTGGTTTGGACCAGTTCAAACGATGTGTGGTCGAAATTGAATGTTGTGGTGTGGTTAAGACGTTTGATCATGGAGTTCTTTGTGATGACAGCAATTCCACCTCCGCGAGAGTTACGGGGGAACGACTTGATGGAGTAACAAGTGGGTGTTAGATCCGCACACTTGGGCTTATCGCCTGATGTTTTTAGCCATGTTTCTGTCGGGAAAAAACGTCAATATTCTGGTGGTTGATAAAATTAACTATTTCTGTGCGCTTTTCCGGTGGTCCTACTGACTGGTCATTGAATAATGCAATTCGCAGAGGTATCCGTTGGATAGTTGACATAAAGGTTGACGAATTAAAAGGAATTTGAATTAGGTTATCTAAATTAACGGTCGAATATTTTTTAAATTGTTGAGCCGAAATAAGGGAGATAACTGGAATTCTTCTTCCTGTTCTACGCCGGCCAGCTTTGAAACAACGTTTCTTTTTTCTCTTATGTTTACATTTAGGTAATGATGAATGTAGTCCCAGTTCGTTTAGTCTAGATCACAATGTAGTGTGGAGAGCCAAGGAATAATCATTTAAAGCAATTAATGAGGGTCCATTATAGCATAAACGGGTTGACTGGCGAGTATCACGTGATGGCGGTTTGTTAAAAAACAGTCGAGCAATACAGCTAAGAAAAAGTCTAATTGTTCTCATTTCCAAAACAAGGAGATGAATAAACACATGCGAATGGAACAACCAATACATAATGAGCAAGCTGTGTTATGCCTGGCCACAGGATCAAAAAAAAATGGTGCAGATGACAATTCTGATATTTCGTTATTTTTGTAATAAATATATTTGATTTTCACTTCCGCAGATTCAGAATAACTAAGTATCTTTTCTAGTTTTATTCTCCATTCGTCCCATGATGCACAAGCGCCAATATGTAGTTGTTTTAGCAATCCTGTATTTTTATTGATATAAAATAAATCTGTAGCGACTCTAACAGCGGCATCAAAGAATCTATTTATCGTCGACAATATCGATACGTACACGAGCATTGGCGTTGACTCACCATCAATGCAACTAACAATAGCACATAATTTAGTTACATCCTGTAAGTTGACATTAATTCGATTTATAAACTTTTTTTCTTCGTTGTATCAGCAATTATGAAATCTAACTCAGTATCATCTATAATTAATCTTGTACAATGTCGTTTATGATCATAGAATCAACCTTGCGTAAATTTACCAATTATTTTTATGCCAAGATCTTTTGCTACTTTATTTGAAAAATCAGTCATATCAGGATTTTCATCATCAGAATAAATTTTTGTTGTGGCAATCAAACTTGTTTCTGCAAACTATATGACATAATTGCGACGTCTGTTTCTAATATTTTTAGTCAAGCATATACTGTATTAATACTGTTGGTGCCCACATTTTGTTCTGAAAAGTGTTTGCCAAACCAGACATAAGAAAATGGATGAAGCTTTTCAGCAAACTTAAATGATTTAATTCGTGCAAATCCAGTCAGGTCAAAATCTGGCAATGGTCCGGTTATCGCAACTCTGGTCATCTCGTTTGTGGATGACCGAATCGCTTAAAATACTCAGAACATTCTCCCATTCCGAGAAAAAATCTAGGATAACATGCAACCCTATCAACTGAAATAACATCTTTATAATCGTATTTGTTATTCCATAATCCGCCGTGTCCGTATTCGATACAAGCACGCTGGACATCTTTAAGAAATTCCCACAGTGTTGGTTTCCATGAATTTTCCTTCTGAACAAAATGAGCAGCAACTGACGGAACGTTTAAACAATCTCTGAGCAATTGTTCAATCTTAACATCATCAAGTGTATATTTCAACCCAAGATTTTTCATTTCTTCGTGGAGAGATTCTGTACGATAAATATCATTAGGTCGTACAAATTGACCATAATTTCCATCATCGGAACTCTGAAACAGCCATACGGATACAATATAACTTTTACCAATATTTTTGATAAAATCAAACATATCACCTTATAGAATTTGACAGTTCGATTTTGTGTAAATATTGTCACCGACGATGTCCACGCATGCGCATTATGATCAATAATATTTTTCGGAGCTCCCTTCGATTTATATTTTGATTCGTATAAAATCTTTGCATTTATTGTTCATACTATTATTAGGAATTTTAATTTCTTTCCCAGTTTAGCAAACTGATTTATTGTTGCTCCTGTATCTTTAACTGTTTCTTGCCCGCTCATTTATATATTTACGTCGTAAATCCGTAAAACCGTTTACACGTGTCGCATTTGTAAAATGTTCTGTAACTCGTTCAGCAACAGAATTCAGTCTTTTTTGACCTGTCCTAAGGAGGATGAAAATTTCATCCGCATTAAATCGCCAGTATTAGGATTTTCATATATCTGATAGATTGCATAAATAACTGCCGTTAAAGGATACGTTTGCTCCTAATATGGTCTTTCATTACCAGTCAACATTCCTGGTCTGAAATTTTTATTCAGCGCAACAACATTTCCATTGTGCAGAACACATTCAAGTTTGTCACGGATAATCCAAGTATCGTCTTTCTCGGTATTTGCCCCACAATAAATTTTACTCTAAAAAAATATGTTCGATTGTCGAAATAATTATTAATTTTTGCAGCTCGAACATCGTTCAGTGTAGAGTTAATAATACCTTCAGTTTTGTGCATGATTCTGAATGTTGACCACACATGAGTTGTACCATCGCCGCGAAATTATTTCTAATAAAATGTTTATTCGTCGATTTATTAAACAATTTTAATACCGACAATTGGTCTTTTCGATCAAGATCAAGTCTGTAAACAACATTATTTAATACAAATGGAAATGATTCTAACATATAATACTTAAGAAAGTATACGTCTAATTAATACTTTCTATATTATTATAATGACAGGACTCAGAAGAATAAAAAAGAATGTAGTTCGTTGTTAATTGGTTCTACGGATTTTTGTAATCGTAATTGTGTAAATGAATATTGTGCACCTCATGCACAGTACACAAAACGCTGAAGTAAAGGACCCGTTCCACGTGTAAATTGTAAATGTGGTGTGCGAAGAAAACACAAATATTTGTAAAATGTGGAGGTAAAACATATCGAGAATTAATGTGGTATTATAAAAGGAAATATAATAATGATGCTATTAAGTGCGTCAAAGATTATATAGACAAATTTCCCAATATATATTTGAATACCCCATTTTCGTAACAATGGAAGAAAGGGAATTTGTAAAACACCTAATTATTAAAGAATATGAAGTATCTCGCGATGGAATTATTAGAAATTTTCGATTAAAAGGACAAATTGGTTCTGTCAATAATTTTGGTCATTTTATGCTCAGGATTAAAAATAATGCGTACCTTTCTCATATATTTATTTGTGATTGTTTTAATGGACTAATTGAAAAAGGTTTTGTAATTGATCATATTCATTCATATCCGCGAGAAAATACTCTTCTATTTTATAATGTCTAGCATATATTTGCCTAGTGGATAATTTACTTGCATGAATATATGAGTATTTTCATTTTTTTTCAAGAATAAATAGATTAGTGTATTCAAGATCTGATGTAAGTGTTGTATTGTTTCAGTGATTTGTTTTTTATCGTCGTTGGGATATTCTTGAATATAATTCTTGAATAACTGCGGTATGGTTGTCAATTTATTTCGATGTTCGTTTTTAATTTTATTAGCTAATGACGTAAAAAAAATTTCATAAACAAATTCCTAATTATCAGGAGTAACATAAGTTATTGAGAACGGCGTGTATGGAAAAACCTTACCGTCGGGATCATGAATATAATCATTTTGAATACCCCATGGATAACACTCCCTATAATCTGGAGTTATTATAAATATTTTCTTATTTGTGATGAATTTGACATATTTTGGTTCTAACGGTCCTTGATAAACACGTGTAATATCAGATCGTCCTATGACGGATCTAATCGATTATATATATAATATATATATATATATATATATATATATATATATATATATATATATATATATATATATATATATATATATATATATATATATATATATATATATATATATATATATATATATATATATATATATATATATATATATATATATATAAGCGGCATAATCTAGCGACTTTATTCTATCGCCGCTGATAATGTTGGTTCGTGAACAGTGATAGCTATTTTAGATTATTTTCCAG
Source organism: Sinohyriopsis cumingii (assembly GCA_028554795.2). Lineage (NCBI taxonomy): Eukaryota > Metazoa > Mollusca > Bivalvia > Unionida > Unionidae > Sinohyriopsis > Sinohyriopsis cumingii. Next base: position 27,768,521 of record CM068828.1, read on the forward strand.
TGATAGATTTGCTCTGAAATTCATCATTGATTTGTTTAATTTGATAACGGTCTGTGCGAATACCAACAACTTGCCAATCGTGGGTTCCATCTGATTTTTTTTTCTGTACAAATATCAGTGAATTATTTGTTTGCAATCCACCAAATGATTTTGATCTAATATTTGGCCAACTGTGATATACTCGCAATTGTGCTAGGGCTATTTCTTTCCCTGGAATTACAGTTGGAAAACTAATGCTAAATTCAGGAAAGTTGAGCTTCCTGATATCATCGTGGTTTTCAACGGAGTTATATAAACGACGATCTATTGCAGTAATTCATTTGACGTTGACATTATTATTATTATTATTATTATTATTATTATTATTATTATTATTATTATTATTTTCTAAATCTGACGTAGATTCTGACACAATCATGTATACATTGGTACCTTCGCGGTAAATTATAATCATTTCTGTGAACTCAGGATCTGATATTATTCCATCACTACTTGTCTTTAAAACATCGTATTTATCCTGAAAAATAACAACCTCATGCTGGTCCCCTCCAAAGAGGTTCATAAGATCAGCAAGATCATCTTTAGTTGTGTATTTCTACAAAGAAATATAATCTTTTTTTCTTTCTTGTTTTGATAGAAGGTTTTCCTTAAATATCTACCAGTATACTTTAAGATCTGTTTAAAACAGAACTCGTGTACGCAAGTACAAACTTATGAGGTACACCGGAAGATTTTGACACAGCGTCGAGTACAGCAATTACTTCACAGCCACATATTGGTGGATCAGTTATTGTCTGTGTTGGTAAGGTAGAATACCAGATCGGAGTACTTTGCACTTTGCTGACATATTTGAAAAATTTCTTTGGCGGCGCCAACCCATACGAATCGAAATAAATAATTCCACGTGGATCAATCGCGTATGCAACCCAATGAGTACCTGGACAAGAACTTCCATCGAGGTTAATGATACATGCTTCAACACGGTTTGGTTGTTTTGGTAATTAATCATGCATAAAAACACCTCTGAATTTTTAAATATTTAATCGCTTAGCAGCATCAATTAAATCAAAATTGGATATAGAAAGGAGACGCTTTGCGTCTGATGAAGTGTCCCGTGAAGTTTTAGACCATGACCTTACCATGAATGGGGGTTCCTGGTAATCTTAGACTCTTTCCCTTTTATTGGAAGATTTTATTCCGTGACCTGTTGCTTTCTTTAGTGCCATTCCAGAGGCAGTTCCAACAGCACCAAGTGCTGCTGCTTTTGCAACAGCTGGCACTGCAGCGGCGATTAACGCTGGTATAGCTGCAAGCATGAAAATATGCCTCCCATCATGACTGCGTCTTTGATGGCACCTGCAGAAAGATTAAGTCTAACGCCAGTCTTTGATTGTTTAGAGTCACTGAAGTGCCTGAGTTGGCGTTCAGTCAGTGATAGTTTATTCGGACAACCTTCAATTTGTTGTTTTTTAGTGATATTTTATTCCGCATTTATTTGTTGATTTCGATAGAAGCTTTTTAATCTGACCAGGAGTCAGACTGACACTAACATGATTATATGACATTATAATATCATGAGCGATTTAATTACATGTTTTCTACTGGGCATCAATAACTGTCATTCGTCCACCAACATCTTCAAGTAGTATTGTTTTATCTGAGAGTATAACCGCGATTGCTCTTTAACCACAATCAGCGGGTAGTATATCTATTTGAGCTCGGAAGTGTATATCAACTAAAAAAAATCCAAATGTTCCAGTGAAAAGTAATATATCGAATGCAACATCGAGAAATCCCGCTGGGATATCTGCAAACCAGAATCAACAGTTTGATCACGTCCCATAAATATTATCAAACGATGATAAGCACGTGCAATATTTTTGAGATCAAAATTCAGCAACACTTCTTCAGAAGGTTATTAATGTCCGTTTATCTGTATGGAAACCGCACTAACCCCAAGCTTATCAAACACCATTGGATTTCGTTCCTGTGAATCTACTGTAGCTTTTTCCTGAAATGCGATGAATATATGTCGTGGTGCTGACACCCCTTGGTGTGATTCTATATGCCATGTGAATAACCCAGCAGCATTACTTTGAATACTGTCTGTTCTCATTGTCAACCATGATAATATTGATTTACCACCCTGATCCATGAAAGAAAGCAACCGTTGTTCTTTGGCCAGCGATGGAATCATTACTGGCATCCACAGCCAAAGTTTTTTTAGTATTACTTCCCCAGCACCAACTGCAGCATCACGCCATATTGCAACATTGTCAATGGCTTTTCTGACAAGTACCATGGTGTGTTTAGCTCAAAATATGACTTTTCTAACATTTCTATAAAATCCAAATATATGTGATAGTGGAATCACAAATGAAAATTCTTCATTGTCATTTAACATTAATCTACGTGCGGCAAATCCTAAATTGAAATGGACATTCATTGATAGCACTGAATCGGTAGGTCCATCCCGTGCAGCGTTTCTTAACTTATGGATGATCAGTTATATCCTTGGCAAACATCATTAACGGACCAGCTGACCTCGAGTAATCATCGGAATACCTTGCCAGACCTAATATTGTTGTGGCAACATCAACAATTTTGAGACACGATTCAATATTTATTCCGTCAATCATGTATGTGGCACTATTAAATAATGCCACAACACCATTGTTAACAAAACCTTGTCGTATCATCATTTTTAAAAAGTCTACCTTCGATCTCAATGAATGCCTCAGCGGGTATGACATATATACTTGTATCCTAAACCTGTAACTCGATTCTTCCTCTTGCGTCAGGTACATGTGCGTCATAAAAATAATATTGATAATCACGCACAGATTCATCTTTGAGAACTGGTCAAATATGTCAAGCGCTGGATCAGATACACATTTGAATATTTGATTATAATTGTTATCGTCTAACACGAAGACCATTTCGGGAAATTCCATTTCCTCCTATCAGACTAGCAGTTATATTTTTTCTTTCTCCGATAGTGGTACACCAGCCAACTCTGCTAGTTTTTGATTTGCAGCTTAATTTTTTATTTTACTAACATTTGCAGGCAGAACTTCAGTGCTGGACAATTTTACTGGCTGCGGTCGGACCGCTTGTGGTCTGCGTAATAATCGTGCTAGTCTATCCTTGATTGCTGAAAGTGCTTTACTAGCAAAATCACCAACAGTACCAATACTTTTTTCACTAACAACGTCAATAGCTTTCATTGATAATTGTTTTGCAATTGATATTGCTTTTGGGGCTATCCTTCTAAATAGACCCGTAACAACATCACCAAGTCCATCACCGTAGATCCTTTTGTACGTTGCTAGTCGCGAATTTATCACCCTGGCCATGATCGGTCCACGTTGAGCATTATTTAAGATCATCTTATTTTAGTCATTCTAATTACTTCCATTAATCAGTGATAATCATCAACGATTTCATCGATGAGAGACCTGTAAATATTAATGTTCATGATACCACCTGTAAATAATCGTTGACAAATAACAGCTGCTTCATTAATGATTTTTGGTGAATTATTATCGGCTGGTCTTCAGCCAATCAGAATTTCTAATCGTTCAACATCGGCGAGAACATTATTGGGACATGAGGTAATAAGGCCACTCCCCCTGGCACCTGTACCAAGACTAATTCACGTGACACTAGAGTCAGACAATACTATTTTGTTCTCTCATTACCCTCATCCCATCTTCCATTGCTTCTAATTCTTCTTTTTCCACACTTGTTGTTTTGACTGCTTTTCTTACCTGTTTTTGATGCTTTCCTTTTTGATTTTGCTTTTTCAAGTTGCTGCTTCATTTCTTTTTCTCTTTATCAACTTTCTTCTTTTGTTTGCTCAATCTGCTGCCCGGCTAAAAAAGAGTTAAACTGTCTAAAATCTTCAACAGATCTGATCTGCGGAATATCAGTAGCAACACGATATATATCGCTAACCCAGTCGCCATATTTCAGAGTATCAACATATTTGGGTTTTGCATACTTTTCTATCGTATGATATCCAAACGCGGCAATATTAATTAATTGGGTTTGGTCAATGATAGCGGCAATACATTCAGACGTAAATTTATATCTATTATATTGGTTCTGGCTCTTGCCAGAGGTTGTGGTTGAACTTCAGGTTATGGTTGAGGAGGTTGCTGGGGTGTGTGTGTGAACTGCTTGAAGACTGCCAGCAATAAAAACAGGCAATATCTCAAGAGTTTTTTGAGCCTCCTCAGCTGCTATAGCAATTTTCTTGGTTGGTTCGACAATTGGTTTAAATAACTGTTCTGCACCGTTTGTAAATTCCACCTGAGACTCGTGACGCGCTTGTAATTTGTTTCTGACAGAATCACGGACTGGAATATATTTTTCAATTGCCTATAGTCGCTCTCGAGCTAGTCTAGCTGTGCGAGCTTCTATTATTGGAGCACGATCACACATTATTATTTTACATTATTAATGATTTAATTATGCACACACTGCAGCAGCATTGAGGGCTCAACCAATAAATGAGTGGCCAACACGTAAATGAACACACATATTTTTGGAAAATAAAAAGCGACAGATATAAGTAACAAAATAAGCTAACCCAATTAGAGAAAATATTGGTCGTTAGAGGCTTTGGTTTAGCGTTATTGACCTAGTATTAGTGTTCATTTTCTTTCGTACGAAGCTTTAAGTTCGCGAACGGACCCTTCACAATTGACATGTTCGCCCTCCCTGCTGCTCTTAGTCTAAACTATTTCCTGTCCTGTTATGAATAGTGTTAATGAATTGTAGTGTCAATTGTATGATGGTGTTCTGCTAGGTGGGCTCCTCGTCCTCGTCTGTAGGTCGTGCGGCTTGGCGGGCGGGCTGATCGGCCTCTTCGGATGGTCGAACAGTTTGGCGGTCCGCTAGGACACGTCTGCAGGACGGAACTGCTTGGCAGGCTACGTTATCTTCACCGGATACTGGGTAAAGGATGTGGTGGTAGTGCAATACAATGGATGCAAAATGATTACCTTCTGAGTGCTCGATTATGCTACAACTTTTGGCGTTAATGTCGAAGTACGTCTGTTCCCTCACAGTGGAAGGAATCGAATGGAATGTAGCGGAAAAGTCAGACAGATGATGACGATAAAATTCAATTAAAAGTCGTTATTGCCTATCGGGCATGCACGACTCGTTAATACCCTTATTGTGGGTTTGTTAATTGATCGTGAGGGGTAGTACGGAGCCCCACCCTTTCAACGCTTTAATGTGTGCATGGCACACTAATTAATTTAAATGTTCAGGGGTGGCAGGGATGAAGGGATGGAGACAGTAATGGAGCCGCTTGTTAACATCCGGGATTGTTTTTGACCCTTTTTCCGAAAGTAAAAGAATCGTCTTGATTAATGTTGACTCTGTGCTATTTATGATTGATTATTGAAGAAGTGGGTAAGACAGCATATTGTATATTTTGTGGGTTTTATTTAAATTAACAACGTTCGATAGTTTTAGGTTCTATTTAATTGTGATATATTACATTCCGCCTTGTGCGGTGGGCCTGATGAACTGAGTATTAATCACCTTATAAATATAATTTGGGGCCTTAAGACCTATATCTAATTTTGATGCCGCATTGTTCAGCGAGTCCTGTTGGTCATGAGGTTATTAGACCACCTTATTATTCTAATTTCGGATCCTCAAAAGCTAAACCTATTTATTTGAGTCTGTTCGATCATGGCTACTTTCTGCAGCTTGGCCTGATGTCTGGGTTTATAGACACCTTATATATTTTCTTGTAATTCCGGGACAGATGAAATCTATCTATATATAGTATGTATTGCGTCATTTCATAGTGCTGAATAGAGAGGAATAAATGAAAGAGGTTGTTAGTAATATTTGGAGATATAGTTGTATGATATGTAAAATGTTGACCTGATTTTATTGTCATTTCTATATTCTGCTATTCATCTGTAGTAAATATGGATTCAGATAAACTATATGTGACTTGGTTGCATTGAATGTGTTATTTATACTAATCTTTAATAATAGTGTCTTTCAGGAATAATTGTTGCTATGGGCGTTGCCTTTAATGGCCATTGTTTAGTGGATTTTAACAGCTGACATGTGTCAGACGGATGATTCAGTATGCTAAGCTAAATTTAGTAAAGTTACATTAAGCTAATAATTAATATCTGGTTAGTTAAGGGTCTTGTCACTTTACTGCATTGCATATGTTGGGTTTTAGTGAATAATGTTTTAGAGATTTGAATTTCGATAATACTTATTACGCTATGATATGCTTATATTGCAGATTGTCCAGATGGCTTTTACAGACGCACAAAAGGCATGGAGTTCCATTGCAGCAGATGATAGATCTGAGTCCAGACAGTCTTATCCAGGTACCATGCGACCTGAAATCTAGCGTCTTGCACCTGCCAGATTGTTCCCCTGCGCTTCTCACAAAGCCCGACAACAATGATGTTTAGTGGACAGTGATTGGTATTAAGGTACTCTGGACTTTGAATATTATGCGTTGGAGTCTTTTGTAGGGTTAGGAAGATATCAAAATGAAATATGGAAACGGAAGGGGGGTGGAGTAATTTGGTTGATCTTGTTGATCTAAAAGCTGTACCTACTAATTAGGGTTATATTTTTTCTTGCTTACCTATCTCTTTCAGGAGGAACACTATATCATTGTACGTCAAACTGATGTTGGAATTACTGTGTCTGAAAACTTCCGTGTTGGTCGTTGAAAATCCTGAAGAGTTTTGCTTAGTCCTAAAGATTTCCCGTTGTGCTTGGTATTTTTTGCACACGTTGAATGCATGATTTAGATTCTAAGGAGTTGGACAATGAAGGCAATGCAAGCCCGAAACCCTGTTGTTTTGAAGGAATATTCTAAAACTGCTGGCTAATAGTTTTCCCGATCTTGATTCTATTGATGCCTTTCTGGTCATGTTTACTAGCCAGTATGGGTGCCTTTATGTTCTTGCACATATTCTTTTGAATAGAGTACACTGTGCGTTCTTGTTTACTACTATCCCAAGCCTGTTCCCATTTTCCTATGATTTTCTTACTGATGATAGATTTCTTTCGTGCTGTAATGGAGTGGGATTGGGTTCAACTCTTGGAGCTTATTTTTGGCTGCTAGACCCGCTTTGTCGTTTCCTGGGATGTCAATGTGAGATGGTATCCACATAAATTATATTGTCTTATTTTGTTTTCCATGGCTCTAAGTAGCAGGTTGGTCTCTTTTACAAAGTTATCCCGGCTGGTAGAGCTGATCTTAATATGCTGAGTGAATCTCTGATGATTATTGCTTTGCAGATGCTGGTGGATTGGACCCATTTAAGGGCTTCAATTATGGCCCAAAACTCTGCTGTGTATGTAGAGCAGTTGTCTGGGAGTCTGGCTCCGAGGTCTATATTTTCTTCCGGTATTACTATTACTGCTGCCGTTCTGTCAGGATCTTTGCATATTAATCCGTCAGTATAGATTTCGATGTAACCTTTGTATAACTCGTCAATGGCATATAGTAATTTTGCTCTTATTTATAATGGTTGTTAATGTTTGGATCCAAGATTTGCTGCTAATAAATTGACTTGTGAGGTGTTGCATGTTTATTGTATGTGTATCTGATTTGATCTGCCTGCAGGTTTTGAATTTCTAGGTTTTTTGCTAACTCGTGTATTATTTTCATCCACGTGGATTTGGTACTAACCTGCGGCGGCTAAAAGGAATGTTAGATTTAGATTCTTGTCATAGTAGATTGAGCAGGATGTGTATCGTCATGTAATGATATTCTTGCCGCATATCTTAGTAATAATTCTTACCTCCTTAGCCGTTTTGGTGGTTCTCCTGTTAGGACCTGTAATTCTTCTTTAGAAGTATTTCTGTCAGCTCCTGTACATATGCGTAAAACAATTTAGAATGTTTTCTAGTTTAATCAAAAGTTTTGGATTCAACAAGGCATAGACCTGACATCCATAGTCTAGCTTAGATCTAATTAGTGATCTATATAGCGTTATGAGTGTGTTCTGATCCGTTCCCCAATTAAGTCCTTTAATATTATTAAGGAGATTTAAATCCAGTTACATCTTCGGATTAGTTCTTTGATGTGGTATTTATAGGCGAGATGTTCATCAAAATACCTACCCAGAAACTTTGCGACTTTCTCCAATCTGATTTGGGTGTTTTGGATGTACAAGGTCGGGTATTCTCTTTTTATCTTGGTCTTAGGTGAAAACATTATTGGCTTTACTTTTTAAAGTTTAAAACTCCACTTGTCGACACACCGTCCAATCTGATTTAAACTATATTGGATTTCGCCGATCATTTTGTTGCTGCAAGGTTACCTACATTGTCTATGCCGCTGTAGTCGGAAAATTGTAATAAATCTAACTTGGCAAGATCGACAGAACGCTCCAGGTTATTGATCATGATGTTAAATAGAGTGAGGCTTAATCACGTCCCTGTGGTGTGCTATTTTCTAGTACATGTGTGTCCGAATATTGGTACCCAGTTCTTGTCCTGATTTGTCGTCCAGTTAGGAAATGTGATATCCACTGGTGTATGTGATATCCACTGGTGCATGCAGCCATTAATAGCGTAATGGTTTATTTTCGCAACTAGGCCATTTGTCCACACTAGGTCAAAAGCTTTTCTAGGTCGAAGAAAATTGCTACGGGATTGCGATCACATTTCCATTTAGCGTGGGAAGGCTTGTTTTATGATCGATTCAAGTCGAATTAGTTGATCTATAGTTGATATTTTATTGCGAAAGCCACTGTGGTTTTTAAAGATTAAATTATTATTTTCCAGATGGTTTTTAAAATCATAGTTTCCGTCACTTTACAAATGTAATCTGTGAGGGATATTGGCCTATAGGAATTAAGTTATGTTGAGGCTTTACCAGTTTTGTTATTGGATTTACAATTGCTTATATCCATCCATTTGTTAGGGATTTTTTCCGGTTTTCCAGGATGTATTGATTAAGTCTAGCAATGCAATGTCTATATTTTCGGATAGGTTCATATAGATTTCATGTCCTAAATTATCTTCTCATGGCGAGGTTTAATTTTTACTTTTCAGTGCTGTTCTCCATTCGTGTATGCTAAAATCCATATTTAGTGGCGAGAGGTTTGCCTCCTAACTCCGTAATCAGCTGCGGCTAGTTTTGTTCTTCTATATTCCTATGTGTTTGGAATTGGGTAGAATGATTTTAATTACTGCTCATTCCCGCGAAGTGTTCAGCTAGTAGATCGGCTTTCTGATTCTTTGTTATCGCTCCAGTTATATTAGGCATGGGTTGAATTAATTTAGTTACTTTCCTTTATTTTCTTCGAAACCTGTTTTGCATTGCTTCTAAATCTAGGATGAACAGTACTTATGCCAAGTATTTTCTTTCGCGATGCGAATGATTAGTTTTGCCGATTGCCCCATTGTCTTCTATAGAGAATCCGAGGAGAGGCCCGTGTGCCTGAATCTGTTTCAAACTATTTTCTTTTCTTTCAATGCTTTCTTTTTGCATTCATGGTTCCACCATGGTACTGACGGCTTTGTATTCTGATCTCTCTCTCCTCCCGTCTTGGGGATGCTCATAGGCGCCGCGATGACAGTGTTTCTATTACATTCTGATTATATTTGTCTATGTTGACATCTTGAAGTTGCTCTAAGGTCGTATCTTTGAGTATAGAGCTGAATGCAAACCAATGAACCATATCAAATCTCCGCTTAGGTAGTTTGGTGGAGTTAACAATTGTGGTAGTTAAATTGAGGGTGATTATTATTGGGAAGTGGTCACTTCCTAATGTGCTGGTCTGATCGACTTCCCAGTTTGCTATTTCACCTAATTTGGGCGTAGAAGTCGATTGGTCTATTGCTGATAATGAGCCGTTTTCCAGATTAATCCTTATTTTTTTGTTTCTTGGTTGGGTACAGGTTCTTACTGCAGATTTATTATTATCATGCAGTGTGGCATTTGACATTTCTGTTGTTTGTGGTCTTCTCTCCTATTTGAGATATTTCACAGCAGTCTTTGCCTTTTAGTATGGTAAGTGTTCTGTTTCCATTAGGCGTAAAAACAGTCACTTGATTTGTGATGGTGCAATTCTCGACAGGTGGCACATCTCTGTCCTTTGGATGTGCATTTACCGGCATGTTGGCCGCCACAGTTGTTACACACTGGTTTGTATGTGCATGATCTAGTGTAATGCCCCCATGCCTTGCAGTTGCTGAAACATCCGTGTTTCTTGATCTACTCCTCCAGTTTGTAAAAATGTATGTTTGTACCAAATCTGACAAGCAGGGATGGAATTGACAGGAACTCCACCAGTACTGCTGCCGTTTCATGACCTTGGTTGTTCTTGAATCTGTATGCTTTGTAAATATTTGATCATTGATGTAAAAGTTCTTCTTGTTTTTGATAGGGCAATTGCAATACTTTTAGTGCTCAGATTAAGTACTTGTATATTGCTACTGGTAATATATAAAGTATGTTCTTTGGGGTGGTACTTTTGGGTCTGTTGGTTAGATTTCTCAGGTTTCCTTTCATACTGATTGTTCCATTGATGATGTCAGTAGTCTTATTATCCTTTTCCTCATTCTGCCTAATCGTTTTCTTACCAACTGTCCGTTTAATAGGTTCCTTTGCCTTTGTCTTTTTCCTGTTGTTTGGTTTCTCTCTTGAGGTTTTATTTACTACATTCTTACCCTGTTTTGTAGATTTTGCCATGGATTGTCCATTTTATGGGTTTTCCCCTTGCCATCATATTGGCTGCATCTTCAACAATTGGTGACACAGGCTTTTTCCAGTATGCCTCGTCTTGTGAGGCAACGATGCGTTCTATTTCAATTGCCTACTGTGTGTCTGGGAAATGATTTTTCTACAATGGTCCAGGGGTTTGACTGCTTTCCTTCTGATGGTGTCATTTTTGAAGGTTGTTCAAAGATAACTCTGCTGAGGAGACTGCTTGATTTGATGTAGTTGTCTCGCTTGCCTGTGATGTTTGGCTAGTTTTGGTCATCACCATGCCAGCATAAGATCTAATGGGCGATGTTACTTTAGTGGTCGCCTTAGGTAGATAGGTCCGATCATTGTTCTGTGTTCCGGCATTCTGTGCAAGGGGGTCTTTTGAGTCGGGTGTGTTATCCTCTTTTGATGATATATCGATCTTGATTGGTAACTGTTTGTTGGGAGTGAGTGACCATATTTTTAAGCTGCTACTATTGTGTATTGATTGATTCTTGTCTGTGGGCGTTTCTATGGCATGCACAGTGTTTGCCGTCCCTAGTGAATTCCAAAATGTGGGTGACATAGGAATGATGTTATTTAAGTCCTCTGGTTCCTTGAATTTTCCATTGCCCTGAAAAGATAAATGAGGATAATCTGATGGTGATGGCATAGAATCAACAACTTCTTAAGGCAGGTGAAGAAGAACGCGGACAGTCAGGCTAGATTGAAAGTATCCCATGACTGTGCGAAAGTCATTAGGTGGGACAAAGATCCTGGATGGGGCTACTATTGTTAACATTGATCTTGCTATTGTTATCGTTAATGTTAACATCGCTATTTTCCTTTTTGCCGATGTTTACAGGAGAGTTGATATAAGTGTTTGTGTGGGAATTGATTTTTTTCCTCGTCATATCCAATACCGTGTTGGTTTTCCTAATATCACGTCTAATCGTGGTAATTTTGAATTTGTTTCCAATTTGCTGGGACATTTTAAATAAAAAGGAGCCCAATATAAATTTAGAATTTTTTAAGCGAGGTCAAGAGACCAGTATTTCCAATGGATGTACTACTTTTCAGCTAAAATAATTGATTTTGAAGCTAACTAATATCAGCTAATATATTTTACTGAATTGCTAAATAGAAGGAGCGAGAGGGTATTAATATGATGGATATTGTGAATAGTATCTTTCAATATAAATAGCACTGAGTTCATATAATGACCTGTAGGTTTACAGCCAAATTTAATCCTACCTTGAATTGTTTTTTCCCACTTCCAAAAATGTAATGTGTGATGTCAATAGTATATTGGATTTCTGCTTGGAGAATTGCTGGTCCTCGGCTGCAGGTCGTGTAACTTGGAAGGCAGCTAGGCATCGTCGGCTGGTCGTTAACGCTTTGCGGGCTGCTTGACCACGTCTACAGGACAAAACTGCTTGACGGGCTGCTATCTTCCTTTCAAAGTGTTGTGTACTGTGGGTGGTGGTGGTGTGATGCGGTTGATTGTCTCCTGAATTGGTGAATATACTACAACTCTGAGCTGAGATTACACGTCTGCTCCCTCTGAGAGTGAGCACGTTATTGTGAATGGAGGAATGGAATGAATGGAGTGATGGCCAGACAGACAACCACGCCGTTTTATATGCCTCAAACGCTTCCCTTCTTTATTTTTTTCACACCATCCCATCGTCTTCGCAAGGAATGCCTTCCACAAACACGATGAATTCTCTTGACTTTCTTGAAGGAGGCTATAAGCCGATTGCCATTCTTGTTACACCACATAATGCGTTGGGTTGGTCAATAGATCAAATGGGTTTGTAATCGATCCAACGTTTTACAAATTCGGGTTTGCCTGAACCGTTCGATCCAGCAATCAAAATGCTAAATGAATGGCAAAGATACAGTACCTCCAGACTTGGACGATCTAGCTTTTCGTCAATGACTTTGAGAACAGAGGAAGAGGTAGAAGAAGAAGGTGTAGCCATAGTGAAATGTTCACAATTACGAAAATAACATAAACAAGAGATTTTATACTTTTCAGGACACGTTTATTGAGTGTTAAAATTGCAATTTGACACGAAATACAGGAAGTACAACATTTTCGATGAATATTTCGTGTCCTAGCATTTCTAGTGACACTCTGTAATGCTCTTTGAGGCTCTACACTATTAACAATCGGGTGCATTTCGATGAGGTGGTGGTGATATCTGAGGTAGTTTGCTCAGGCATGTATGAGATCTGCAGGGTGGAAGATCTCCGGTAACACTTTTAAAAGCTAAATTTTAAGGGCCGTGTAGACTGTGGACTGGTATACGAAAACAAAATACATCACTTTCGCATCCGTAAGGTTTTACCTGCACATCATTACTTACTATGGTGGTCGTAGTGGCATCAGTAGAGAAGTGCCCATGTCGTGCCGAATTGATGATGTCGTAGGGTACGGCATCGATGCAATCGCAAGGCTCAGTATCACACTCGAGTTTATCACCGAAATGATACATTTTTCCAATGGGCGATTGATGATTTGGTGAGAGTAGATAAACGTACAATTTTCGGCGGTTCATAGGTTACTCTAAAGTTTTGATTCTTTCCCGACTGCAAAGCTTCTTTCAGCACACCAAAGTTCACCGCTTGACTTTGCAATTTCAGTGCAATTCTCCTCGCTTATCTTGGAATTCGTAGCGTAGTTTTTAGGACCGCCGCTAGCAAAACTCCGAATCTTGTTTTGGGGATGCTCGTTCGTCCAGGCACCTAAACGATCTCTTCGATCTAAGGGTGAGGATGATCAAGGCGATGGATGTAGATGCAACTGTCTGTGTCCAAAGCACAGTACACCATTTCCCCAACAAAATATTCAACTTGACGTTGGCAAACGAGTGTCTTCCTTCGTTTCTTTCGATGTGGCCTAAACTGATGCCTTCTTTTGAACGGTACTCCTATTTGAATTTGTCTTGTCTTCGAGAGTCTGACACCAGGAAAGATAGCCCCTGCCTTCTTGTTTTAGATTCAAAAAGGCGTCCATATAGCCCGAGAAATATCTTTCTGAGTTGTCATCGACCTTTTGGTACTTTTCTGCCTTGGGAAAGTGGTACGTTTCGTATACGTCTAACAGTTGGTATCACAGTTCCAAAGCATGTAACAATTCCACGCTGACCCATGTTCCTGTCAAAGTGCGTTTCTCCTTGGTGTGATGACAAGGCTGGTCTTGGTTACATGTTTCGGCTCAGGTACGAAAAAAGAAAAACTCCGTTAAGGTAAGACCAGATCGTACAGGTCGGTTGGAGGTAAGACTGTGCATTTAATTAAATCGTATTGATGAATGTTATTTACGTCAATGTGTACCATCAGTGGGTGCCCTGCTGAAAAGTGACGATATTTGCACACCCAAGGATACAGCCAACACACGTCCAGGTATTTGATTTCTTCTCCCTTCTCCTTATCTGAGCAGCATAGCAAACATATGGCACTCGTGAGTCCTCCAAATAAACTGTCTCGTTGGTATTGGGAGTCCATCAGGTCATAACATTCCCCGAAGCGTTTAAACGCATGATCGGCTTTCAAACGGCGGTCGTACTCGTTTGTTCCCAAATTTCAATGGCTCGGTATCCTTGTTGTTCTAACTTCAAACGTTGTTGACAAGTTTCCTCGAATAAGTCTTCCATGGCAAGATCTGAGGAAGGATTTTGCATGTCACGTTGAGGGTAACAAGTAGTGCATCCGTGAAAAAAATCATTCCTGAAACTCGTGCAAGATCTTAAGGTTTTCTATGTCCCAGCCATCCACCGAATTTGTTCCAATTTTCTTTTCGCCTCCTCCGTTTCTGGCATGTTGGATCCATTTGTTTTCCTTTTCACACAAGTAATGTAGCTAGCGCAGAGGTTTAATGGGGTATGACCGCAAGAGTGTTCTCAGGCATAAATCGCTCACGGTACTCTAAGGAGAACGTTTTGGCGATGGTATATGCTTCTTTCATGGGACTGATCCCTTCGTGCTCCATAAAAAGTTCTCGTGGAAAGGGTACCGAGCGTAGAAAGCTTCTCTTTGTTTGGTGCGTATGTTATCAGGGTCGTAAATGTGGCAGGACGGCGTGTTGATTGGCTTCGGTATTGAAAAAATAAGGAAATGTCCTTTGTCCGTTTCTGTTATCCCAACATTTTAGGCATTCGACTCAAAGGCATAGCCAAATAACTCAACTAATATAATCTTTAAACTGTACTTGTCCCACTTGCATGCAGATGATTTTAGCTCCTTTCTTGGTGCCTTTAAATCATTCGGTGCCTTGTTCTCTATAGTACTTATGAAGGAATTGTCCGTCGTATCGAGAGAAATTGTGAGCCATCACCGTGGCATAGCGATGACAATCTTTGTAATATTCAATGAGTTCGTGGCTCCACGTGTCGTCGATATTGTCTAAGCTGCAACGAGCGAAATCGGGAAACATGTTAGGTCCTCAAAAGATATTTTTCAGCTTCTCGATGTATCTTGTTTCAGTTGGTGCAATGAAAAAGATTCTTGGGTGCGCTTCTCAAAAGCCCGATGGCCAAGCAGAAATTAGGAATGTGGATGCCAGTCTGTTGCATATATTCGAAATCTAAAAAGATGAAATCCCCTTTCTTCTTGTCACCCTCTTTCTGTTTCAATTGGTAT
Organism: Sinohyriopsis cumingii; assembly: GCA_028554795.2. Classification (NCBI taxonomy): domain Eukaryota; kingdom Metazoa; phylum Mollusca; class Bivalvia; order Unionida; family Unionidae; genus Sinohyriopsis; species Sinohyriopsis cumingii. The sequence continues at coordinate 27,783,876 of CM068828.1, forward strand.
TTCTGAATGTTTAAATAATGTTCGAAGTCCAGGATTTGGTGACAAATATGTCCTGGTTTCTTTCCTTGACAAACGTGTGCTTTGGGATTAGTAGTGCCTATCAGTTCTGTTTCTCTTCGTTGTTTTGCTCGGTCCGATTTTCGAATGCACTCCCAGTCTCTTTTTCGTAGTGTAGTTCTTGTGGGCATACGTTCCTCTCACGACGATAGCCCAGTCTAAAGCACATCTGGTCATGAGTGTAGGTAATTTGGAGGATGTCGCGGTTGATGCTGCGATGTTCGTCCACCAATAACCCTTTCAGATGGGAAATGTGGGTCAAGTAAAGTGTACCTTTTCCATCGGTGATGTGAAATTGGTCGCTGGATCGCTGAACGTGTTAAATCATGTTGATGAATTTGGAACGTGTCAGTTCTTCTGGGCTGCTAATCGTGATCCAGAGGGGCGATTTCAAACTGTCGTGATCAATGGAGAGTCTCAACCGATCATCATCTTTTGGCTTGGCATTGTTGTTTTAGTGTGGTTGATGGTGAACCATTCTGATTTATCCAGCGGTAAGTCGGACTTTAAAATCTTTAAACTTCACCTTGTGTAAGTGTAAGCCTTGGCTCTAAATTTTCCGGAGGAACGTTTCTCCGTCTCTCGAATATGGTAATACCTTTTCAGGTGCTGCTGGTTGACTTTCGTTGGAGGTAGTCTCGCTTGGTCTGGACGTACACGTGGAAAGTGTAGATTCAGGCTCACTCACGTCACCTTCAATGGTGCTGGCATTAATACTGCCAAGATTTCATCTCGGGTACGCGGATATATGTCCCGTCCTGACCTCTTATTTTCTTCTCCCTTCTCATATATATATATATATATATATATATATATATATATATATATATATATATATATATATATATATATATATATATATATATATATATATATGGCTTGTGCCTTACATAAGAGTATTGATGCAACTCTCGAGCAGTCAAGAAGGTGGAAAAGGCCTCGTGGATCGATTTTCTGATCAAAGCTTTGCGAGGCGGCATACAACAGTTTACTCCAGGGAAGGCAACGGACTACTCCTCCTTTCGAGATAAAAAGTCCAGCTACTTGTTATATCTACCAGAAGAAAGGACATTGGGCTTCTGAATACCCACAACATCAAATCAAGACACGAGTAAAGAGAGACAAAGGTCACGATAGCTGTTATAATTGTCAGGAGAAAGGACATTGGTCTTCAGAGTGCCATAAAAAAGAGATCCGATCAAAGAAACAAGAGGAGAGGGTTTCCGAAAATGAAGAAGAATCATCCGAAAAGGAAGAAGAAGAACCCATGCCAGTCAAGAAAGATAAGAAAAGAAGACAAGAAGAAAAATGTGAAGAAGAGGAAAAACCTATTGTAGTGAAGAAATTCAAAAATTTTAAAACGAAAGAGTGAAAATGGAAGAAGGAAAAGGACATTTGATGATGCGAAATTTCATTGTAACTTCTAAAAGAGAGAATATACCAGAAAGTAAACGCAAGTGTCCCTTGGTCTTGATTTTTATCATAAGGACCTAAACTTACGCACTCACAGACGTTAATCGTTCAATGATCATGGGAAAAAAGGAATTTAACTTGATTTAGCAAACGTTGAGTAGTCATACTTTTCTAGAGAGGTGGGTGGCGCTGAAACCGTTGGGAGTTGTGATTGAATAACAAACTCATGAAATGGAGGCAATGAGCTTGAACTGCCTTATATTCTTGACACGGCCAAGTCCTACTTCTTCACCTGCTACTGTCAATGATTGGGTAGTGATCGCTGCTGCAGCCAATGGTCTCTGAGGGGTAGTCAGCGTAGAGGGATTGATTTCTGGGATAAAATGTTCGGCTCAGGGTGGTTTTTTTTTCTCTTTGGTAGAGTTAAGGACGTCTGATACATTTGTGTCAAGTATCTTAAGTCTGCCAAAATGCATCGTTACCGTTTGACCTTTACCGTCCTTTTTCTCTCCTTTGCATTTCTCTTCTCTTCTTTTTCTTCCTCTCGTTTTTTTTTCTTCCTCTTCTTGTTTTTGCTGCTGAATGACAAAGGCTTGTTTTGCTTCTTTATGCTGTTGTAAAAAATACTCCAATTCTTCATACTGCCTCTGTCTAAATTCCTCTGCTTAGGTACGGAAGGAGAAGGTGCTGTAGGTACTGGAACCAGTACAAATTCATTTGTCGTCTCCACCATAGGCGCACCCCAATACACTGACTTCTTAGTTTCCGCTATGCTCCAGCTATGTCGTATCCATTCACTGCGCACGGACGCCGGCGCACCAATTGAGTGTGTGGCCTCACACGTACTTCTCTTCTGATTGGAAGAGAGACTCTGTGTTCTGACTGGATTTACTAATGAGCGTTTGAATTGGTGCAACATGTCAATTTGTTTCGATCAGCCCTTAGAATATAAATGCCAGTGGCTCGCCTCATTGTATTCACCTGTTTTCATGACAAGATCTAGACAAACGTTGAGTCGTCTACCCTAATATTGCAGATGCTGTTCAGCCCGGACTACCCCACGTGTGTGAAAACATCATGGGCTATCACGAAGATAGCATACGGCTATTTGGAAGAGAAGGATTTATGTGGAGAGGCAAGCCTGTCTGAAATGAGTCTTGATTTTCGGTCCGGCTGTCAGACGAAGTTTAAGGAAGTGAAGGAGACCAGTGCGATGATCATTATGTTAACGCGTCAGGGTTAACAACCACAATAGTCCGTTTTAGGTCCACTCAGTTGCCTGAAAATATATACTCATTGCAAAACCTGTTTTAAATCTTTATATTGTAAAAGTATTTTTTGGTTAATTTCGTATATCGACGTTTTGTTTATCGCTATAAAACCCTTTGTACTTTTAAAAACCCATTTGTTCCTATGAACATTATATATAACATTTTCCATACATACTTTGAGTAGCACGTATTGCGGTCAACTAGAACACTTTTACTAATTCATTGCCCGATTAAGGTTAGCTGCTTGTAACACTGTTGACATTTTTGTCCCTATAAACTGTTCTGTCTCTATAAACCAGATGACGTCACTCATGTTAATTTTTATTGTGTCCCTAAAAAAATCCGCCATTTTCTCTATATAAAAACATGTCCCTCGGTCATCACACATAACTACTGCCACGTGCCCCCTTTTTAACTCCATTAGAGTCTGGAAAAATCAATAGACGCAGAACGAAAAGGATCAATTTAATAGTTTTCGTTTTCTTAAAGGAAACAGGAAATAATATTAATAGATGAAAGGCATCTCCATTTGCGATAACGATCCATATAATTAGGTTTGTGGGGAAAGGAAGGAAGGAGGAAATACCGATAGATAAACAAAGAAAACAAAAGTTCATTGAATAGATGCTAGAATACGTCATCAGTGTTTAATCTTGGGATGTTGACACTTATTAATTTAAATTGTAATCTTGGAATATTGGCACTGTTAATAATTCAATGTTTAATTTTGAGATATTGACACTTCTATTAAATAATTGTGTCATCTTGAGATATTTAAACATTTATTAATCCAAAGCGTTATCTCGAGATATTGACACTCATCAATTCAATGTATAATCTTGGTATATTTACATTTTTTAATTCAATGTGTAATCTTGAGATTGGCGAATAAGAAATACTCTCTAAAATAATAAAGAGAAATAAGCTTTACGCAACCTTCTTTCTTTTAGTTATTGTTCCGCGCTTCAGTTTTTCTTTTAATTCAAGAATATTAACATTACTTGTTATGTATTGTGTGTTTAACTTTCTTCCATGATTGTAGATAGTAATTGTGTGTTAAAACTTTCTTCCGTGATTGTAGACTGTAATTGTATGTTTAACTTTTTTCCATGATTGTAGATTGTAATTATAATTTGTAGGCAACATATTACATAGCTAGATTTTTCCATGATTGTAAATTAATTTGATAAGACGATTTTTGTAAAGCTGTTTATTTACATTTGAATTCCGGACATTAGTCTTCCCCTTGGAAAAAACATAGTCTTCCTGGTGTTTTTCAGGCAGTTTGCTAAATATTAAGGTAAACATCCCTGACCTTGTTTACAAAGTTGATGGAAACTTCCACTGTAAATGACCTAGGTCAGAGCATTGTGTTGGGCCATAATTCAGGTGACAGTCTATACATTAGTTGCAGTAAACAAAATTATTTCATTCCTATTTTAACAATTGTCTAGTGGAATCAGTCTATTCGTTATACTTTGAGAGGATTTATTTACTTAACTTATTCATTGGAATTACATTGTGCCTACTGACTGTTGGATTAAATCACTATTTTTGGATTATTGTGAATTCATTCAAGGAAATGCCGGTTTATGCCATTTTGATGCGTCAAGACTGTTGATACATTAGTTCATTCAGTTCTATCGACACATCAGCATATTCAGTACTGGAATTCATTCCGAACGCTATACCTCTGGATAGAACGTTTAGTACTATTTGGGATTTAATTCACAATACTGTAATTTTCTTTTAATTTTTCACTTTGCATTCTAGGGAAATGCATTATTTGTTGAATTTTTCTCAAATGAATGAGCTTTTTTTCTGTTACTTAGTTTAAGACCAAAGAGTCGTAACGGACTAAATTAAAATAAACCCAGATTATTTATTGTCTTTCATACATTGCTATATGACAAACTCTCTCTAGAAGGATGAATGTATGTTTCCCATGAGTCTATTAATGAGCTGACACTCCCGAGCAGTCGGATCCTCGACGCACAGCAGATGGACGATAGCTCTGAAAGAAGTGATAATTCGACAGTCTACAAAATAAGATGTATCAGAATATCCTATAAATTAAATTAAATAAATTGAAATCAAATAAATTGTATTCGAAATCTACAGGATTGTATACAGCACAAATTTATAAGTTTAATTTGTGTCACACAGGAAGACACAACAGTGATTTTTGTTTTGCTTTTAAAGAAGGCGACACATATCGTGTTAGGTATATTTGATTTAATTTATATTTGATTTAATTTAATTGTTTGTTAGTTTTGAAATCTTTTTTTTTTAAATTTCATTATATGTCAAAATAATGTAGTTTTGTTTACTTGGAACTCGATACTTTTCAAGAAAATAGTTTGACCTTGACTGTTCATTTGTTAACACTTATATCCGACCTAGTTCCTGACCTTAATTCAGAAATCAGTGAGAGAAGTAAACACCTTTTTATTTTTTTATCTTATTCTTAGAGTAAAATGATTGGTTCTTCTCAAGGTTATACTGGGACTACGTGCTTTTATGCGTAAATACTTCTTGAAGGTTCTGGAAAGTTGACCCTCATCCGGGAATTTGTTTTGCGTTACGAGTTACTGTATAATCATTGTTTATAGAGATATCTCTCAGTGGGGCTTCTAAACACTAGGACGAAAAGGTGTTTCTTTTGTTGTGTCATTTTGGGAATTTCATTTTAATGTTTATGCGAATTATTTGGATTCAAAAGGTATTTTTTCCCAGGACGCATATGAGTGCTCATACAGAATTCTTGGACAAAGACATTTCATTCAATTTTATTGGGAAATTCAAACACCGGATATTGTTTTGTGAATAACACAGAACTGAAAACTTACACCACAAAGGATACAGTGTACGTCATCGCCTTCCATCTTGGATTTTTCGTTGGGAATCGAACTTGGATTCATTAGAACATTTCATTATTACGACTTCTAAAATTTAATTTGTTGATTATTCTTTGATTATATTTGGAATTGATTCTTAAAACCGTAAGTCCTTATTTTTTTCGTTTTTTACAGAGTTTTTTCAGCGAAATAAATTATTTGTTGTTGGAAAATTTTAACTCGTTTTGTCTGATGGATAAACTGCACTCCCACGGTCGTGCAGTATTTCTATCCGAAAAACTCGTTCATATTTTCCCACACAAATGCAGTAACATATATAGAAACATTTATGCATCTCGTGGTATATCAGTGATACAGCGTACATACTGTAAATACATTCAATATTTATCGTATGCTTGTATTTGTGTTCGTTAACTTTACATTGTCAGAATTGTGCTGTATTTTACAACACTGAACATCTTGATATTGCACCACGTGCACGACACGTGTGCCTGAACTTAGTATATTGTATTAGGAACTACTTGGCAAACAAACCATGTACACTCATGTGAAGACGTTTTAGGTTTGGGTTGATTAGATTTGTTTGTGAATGAATTAAACAAGATGTTTCGCCCATTTGAATGTGTGTGTGTGTGTGTGTGTGTGTGTATGTGTCCCGCTAATATGTATGCAGTGTGACAGTTTATAGTGATGTCTAGTGCCAGATGTCTAGCACTTGGGCATCATGCCGCAGACATGTAGCATCATGTCCCACCCAGTCACATTATTCTGACAATAGACCGACGAGTCCTACCATTAACCTCTTAAAACTGAGCACCAAGCGAGGCAGCTGCTAGTACCCGCTCCCTCCCGTATCCAAGGCGGACGTTCTAACCATTTGGCCAGCGGAGCGGTCCCATTGGAAAGTACAGATGATAAAGTTACTTTGGACGAGTTCACTGAGTCAGAAACCAAACTTCCAAACAAGCACACTGATGAACGTGATATTCGCAACATTAAGAAGAAGAAAAAACTGAGACGTAGAAATTGAAAATATCGTTGTGATCATTGAAACAGTTATTTAGGAGAACTGTCCATAACTGGCTGAAAGGACTGTCACACAGCAGCTGCTTTGCAATATTCCAAGTTAACTTTTTTGATACAATGTTTTGGATAGAGGCTATCGACAAAAAAGTTAACTTGGAATATTGCAGGTCATATCATAGATGGGATCCCTCCAAATAACATGCATGTGACAAGGCATAAACATGTCTTCGTTAGCTGGTAATAAGTATGGCAAATAAATACACTTACATTTTTCATCCTGAATTGCCTCAAACTGTACTTACTTGGTAGTTCTGCAAATCCCAATTACATGAGCTATGCTATGGGTTCTAACACTTGATTACGCACCGCGAAATTATACTGTAATTTCGACGACATTTCCATCTGCAAGAACATTCTGCATAAGGCGCTCAAAATAGAATGAACATGACATTTCATAGCGTCTTTTTGAAAGAGTTCATATTTTCTCACATTATCATTCCAAACATTCAAGAGACCAGAAATACACATGCAGCTTCGTCAAGACCCATCCCTCCCTGTTTAAATCCCAGACAGATGTACTTTGTGTGGAACTGACACAGCTAAGCGGATTTGAGTAGGATCGACCAAAAAACAACAACTAAAATGCATACACACCCAACAAAACGAACAAACAAGCAAACAAGTAAACCAAAATCTATTTATTCCAGACCAAGTGGAAAAGCTGTTGCAACGCACATCCATTCACAATATGACTCCAAAATTTCATGACTCCAAAGACTCCAAATTTCATGACTCCAAATTTCATGACTCCAAAGACTCAAAAATTTCATGACTCCAAATTTCAATGTTAAGTAGACCAAAACCATATTTTTTTTAAAAAACTAATGTCGAGCGCACGACTAAGTTCAAAGGTAGCTGGGCGGTGCTAGGTGCGCATTAATATTGTTATTTTCTATTGATGAATCTATGGTTGTGCATTTATTTTGGAATAGAGCATAAATTCAATTACTTTGTTTCTTGTAGTGTGGTTTTTATATTATTATTAAACCTTAGGTAGAATAAGAAAATCAGTATATAATACAAAGGTTACTGCATTTGTATGTGAAAATATGAACCCGTTTTCTCGGATGAATACTTTTCTCCGAAAGGTCTTGATATATTAATCCGAGAGAAAAAACAACACTCGTTTATATTTTCTCATACAAATAGAGTAACCTATAAATACCATGTACATTAACAATAGCGATGCTTTTATAGGGGCTGGCATAAAGCAATTTGATTTGCCAATTCTATTGGTATATCAAATTATAATACGCATACATAAATATTGTTTCAGCATTAAGTTGCATTTCAGCAGTATGCTATCGCTCCTATATTCTCTAAATATGTGAAGAGTTTCCACTGATAAATCATTAGCGTTGTAATAAAATAACGATAAAATAATAATTCCCGTCTTCTAAGTGAATTGAACATGGTGCGTCTCTGTCTGTCTGTATGTCTGTCTGTCTGTCTGTCTCTCTGTCTGTCTCTCTCTCAATCTCACGCATAAAGAGAATAAAGGGAAGTATGTGGAGTGAGAGAAGAAAAAAGAAAAACTGAACTTCGTAATGGTTAAGTTGTGAACATTCCATGAGAACTCATGGATAACTATAAGTGTTTTAATGTAGTGTTCACGATACCAATGATACAAAGTAGCATTAGCTAGCCAAGATTTGTACGGTACGCAATCTATTTAATGCTTTGTTGATTTTTATATCTTTCTTCGTGTTTTATAAAACCCGTTAAAAAGGGTCTAGAAACATTATTTAACATTAAAATGTCACAGACCTCCGTCAACCATTCTCTATCACTGTGTGGGTCGGTAAAGCAGCAGACTAATCGACTAATAAAGAAACATAGGGATGGGCAATGGATAAATGTCTTTAATGGAATGTCAGTACGTATTACCAGTCTCTCTCTCTCTCTCTGGACCGTTGTAGAAATGTATTAGCGAAGATTTGTTAAAAACGAGCGTGGCAGATTTGCATCTATGTCATACGACGATGTCTATGGAGCTATGAGTGATGGAAAAGGTAGTCACACAAAGCAACGGAAAGAGGGAAAAGTGAGAAATGGAGGATAGTATGGTTGGTAGCAGTTTTAATTAGATGAACTGTAAGTAGTGAATGGGGTCACCCTACGTACAATGGGAATTAGCATTACAGGGACCCCTGGGTCACTCTACGTACAATGGAAATTTAACATGGCGAAAAATCGTGGGTCACTCTACGTACAAGGGGAATTTAACATGGCAATAAATCGTGGGTCACTCTACGTACAAGGGGAATTTAACATGGCAATAAATCGTGGGTCACTCTACGTACAAGGGGAATTTAACATGGCAATAAATCGTGGGTCACTCTACGTACAAGGGGAATTTAACATGGGAATAGAGTTTAGGGACAAAGGGAATGGAACATGGGATTTTTTTTTTAAAAAAAATTTTAAAAAAGGGGTAGGCAATTCAAAGGCTATCTCTTTTCGAGATATATGGCTGGCCCTGAAAAGGGCCTTTGGGTTTTCTTCTTCTTCTTCTAATTTCTTCTTTTCCTCCACCAAGTTCTTATTTTATCTCCTACACTCTTCTTCTCTTTCTTTTTTTTCTTCTCCTCCTCTTCTATCTTCTCTTCCTCCTCTTCTTTCTTCCTCTTTTCATTTTCTTCTTCTTTTTCAATTTTTTCATTCCATTCTCTCATCCTTATCCTTTCCTCTTCATCCTCCTTCTCCTCCTTTATTTCTTTCAACAGATCACTGATGATTACCTTCATTTTTCGTAAATTGTTTATCTCCATCTTCACTCTATGGGGACTATATGAATAGTGATCCTCGTTTAGGTTAACCAACATTTGCTCAAACATTCCTAAATTGTCTATCACGTTTTGCAATTTTTCCATTTTGTTAAGGTGGTTTGAAGCCATCTTCTTTTTTATTCTTTGCAGAATGGTTTGAACCACGAATACTGTGGGTTCTTATACAAAAAGCACGGACGTGATGGAAAACATCCCCCTAAAAACATAAAATTGATCTTACCTAGATCATAACCCAACAATGTGCGAACGTGAAGGAAAACATCCCCACTTTTCTCATTTCTTATAATCAAACCCGAACTATACTCTCCACATACTCTAAGAAACAATAAAGAAACCCATAATCTACTATTCACACAAACATACCTGAGCTCTTACAAACACAAACACAAACACACAAACACATACCCTCACATTTTTTAAAAAGAGTTAGTGTTTATAATCACACTACTCTACCTACACACATTGGCAAATGGATCGTTATTTCTTTTCTAGAGTATTGGGTAGCCCTGAAAAGGGCTGTTTTGTTTGGAACTTCATGGACACCTAGTTAATGGTGGCACCTTCCAGGCCTGGCGCCACATACACATCTTATCCCCCAGTTACTTTTTACCTTTTGGGGGGAGAGAGCAGAGGCAGGATATGTCGCTTCAGAATCCCAATTTTCGCTCTCTGGGATTTTGAAATTTCTTCTCTCCTTTTCCTCCTCCTCTTCTTTGTTTCTTCTTTCCTCTTTATATCTTCTTTCTTCTTCTTTGTTTCTTCTTTCCTCCTCTCTTATCCTTCCCTCCTCGACAATGGCTTCCGCGGCCAGTTCATTTAATATGCGCCTGGCATATTCCAGATGCACATGAAGCTCCAACAGTTTCTCAAGTCTCGTGTTCATTTTTTTGGTGTTGATCAATCAACAAGGGTAGCTGGACTGCCGAACGAGTTTCAATTTATACTGAAAGCGCGGACGTGAAGGAAAACATCCCCCCTAATAACATAAAATTCATCTTACCTAGATCATGACCAAAATCAACAACAACGCGCGGACCTAAAAGAAACACTCGCTCACTTTTTTATGCTACCCATCACTTCAATAGACTATCCACATACTCAAAGCAATCCAATCTAACCCCAAATATACACCTCAAGCAGCCCAAAAAAACAAACTAACATCATTTTAATCTACTATCCACACCAACCTACTTTATCACTTACAAACACAAACACACCAACACATACCCTCACAATTTTTAAGAAAGAGTTAGTGTTTATTTTCACACTACTCTACCTACACACACTGGCAAATGGATCATTACTTCTTTTCTAGATTATTGGGGTAGCCCTGAAAAGGGCTGTTTTTTTTGCTATGGCATTCTTTTTTAGTTTCTAAGAATGCGATGTCCTCTGAGGATAGACTTTCTGGCGATAGGTCTGCTTCTTCGGAAAGAGAAGAAGAACTCTTTGGTGTCGATACGGCAATCGACAAAGCCTCTGTCAGCTTCAGGTTGTTGCTGCTGTTGCTGTTGTTGCTGCTGTTGCTGCTGTCTCTGAAGTCTGTACTTCTCCGTCCATTCTTCTTTTTCTCTGTTCACTTCTTCTCTGAAGAGCTCTTCTATCAGGTCTTCAGTGATTTTTAACATTCTCACATTCTCTATTTCTTCTGGCTTCGGTATCAGACTGTGTCTGACCCTATGCAAATTCACGTAGGCTTCATTGAGCTTAGCTAGTTTGGAGCACATCTTCTTAGGAGGATGAGTCGACAATGGATGGCTAGACTGGAAACAACCCCGGTTCTTAAAGTGAAAGCGCGGACGTGAAGGAAAACATCCCCACACGATTTTCGATTCGCAACGTTCAGTGATTGTCATGAGAGGGATAGTAAGAAATGAAAGAGCATCAATTCAACATTCTTATAGCTAAACAAAAGACAAAGGCATTTTTTCAAAACACAACATTTTTTTATTCAAAAATCACTTAACACTTAACAACAACTCTAACATTTTTAACAATAATCCAACACTATAACATCAAATAATTTTTTCAAATCACAAACTTTTTTTCTCAATGGACAATCTACTTTAAACAGGGCTGACAACGTTGTGAATGAAATTGTGATTTCCACTGTTGGAAATCATTAGGCCATTGATGGACACTACGTTTCCTAGCTTGAGACAAAAGATAAGCATAATGGTCACAAAACCATCGATCTACTTTCACATCGTTTCTAGCAGAAGAACGAGGATCAAAATGAGTCACTAAATGTTCTAAGGAATAGCCCAGGCTGCGATGATGCAGAAAATACACACAGTACTGTCCACACACCAAGGAATCTGTGCCTTGTAATTTCACGTTATTGAATCGGGTGGTTTGAGCATTTCTTCTCATAAAGTCGATGATATCGTCTTCCAAAGGGGGCAATCCGTACGAATCGAAATATTCCACACATCCTTCTTGAGGAAAGTAGACGGCTACCCAGTGGGTTCCTGGGAGATGACTTTCGTCCGTGTTGATCACGTAAGCTTGATGGTCTTTAGGTTTGCGATGAGGGAGTTCATCTTTAGCACAGACGACAGGATTCCAAGAAGCCGTATACGAACTATGGTTCAAAAGGTAATAAAGTTCCCAGGTATCCATTGATTTGTGTTTTTTTTCTTCTTCACAGGTAATGATAAGTGATCAATTCGATCCTGACTTTTTGCTTGAAAATGTCTGACGAATAAACGGTTATTCGTTCTGTTTCCTCACTCTGATTCAGGAGAGCTTCGATACGATGGATCTCTTGAGTGGTTAATGGTGGACAAGAATGTTCACGCAAGTCTTTATACCACTGGTGCAACACGTCTTTGTTTGAGATGAGACTCCAAGCTTCGTCCAGATACTCGTCCAATTTTTCTTCTTGACTCAACATCAGGCATTTATCGTGTTGAATTTGACTGGGATGATCGTTTTGACATCCATAACAATTTTTCTTGATCAATTCCGTCATTTTGTCGACCAAGTGTTTGGCAAAACAGGAGACTAAATGGGCTTCTTGTTCTGGCCATCTCGACTTCATCATGACAATTTCTTCGTCTTTGTCTTGGGATTCTCCTTCCACGGTCTCCTCACATTTCATGTCCAAAGTTTCTTCACTAGGTAAAGAGGGATAACAGTCTTCCATGGCTTCTAGTAATCTAGAATGACTTCTCTCAAACTGTTGATTTCTATCGTATTGTCAAATTCTGCATACAGGATCACGTTCAACGTTGGATCAGCAGGGTCTCGATTTGCAAACTGAATTTCCACACGAATCTGGCCAGATTTTATAGGGTGGAAATGTCCCTCGTCGCTGCCTTGGTCTGGAGTGAAATCGAAAGCCCACAAAGCGTAGCCTCCTGCATAATCTTCGTACGTAATACCGTGACTGGTATTGGTTCCTAACTGTCCGGTGGCTTCGTACAGGGACAAGTACGATCTCAAGTAATTGTTCTGGGCAAAGTTAGGCTCAAAGGGTCGTGTACACAAGGTCTTGCCGTCACGACTGACTTCGATTTTGGACACGCTAGAGTGTCGAAACTCAAAAGGATTTTCGTTGTGAAGTCCATTGAAAGCTGAATTCCTGACGATACCAACGATCAAACGCTTGGGTAACTGTCCTTGGAACAGATGATCTTCGATCATGGATCGCTGTCCAACAGGAATGGTGAACGTTTTCACTTCCACACGTCGTATGGGATACTTGGCGGTCGTTCTGCTCAACGTCTGACTGATGTCGTTTCCCACTTTAGGTAACACTTCCACACGGCGTACGTAAAGTCTGGCTTCTTGGATAACAGTTTTGTATTCGTTGGCATGGGCCATCAAATGGAAAGCGGCAGTGCTACGATTCAGTCTCAGGCGAATATCAACTCCGTTCAGTAAATACTTTTCTTGTAACCACATGTCCAAATGCAAACGATCCATCAGTTCTAAACTACGTCCTTGCAAAATTTTAGTTCTACGTGTGTTAAACCCCACATTGTGAGGATTGTCATCTTCTGTCAGGGCTGTGTCGCTAAACGTGCCTGCACCTGCCGTGTCAGGTTTCCATACCACGCAAGCATCCAGATGAGTATTCTTGGCTTCTTTTCCGTACGTCAAGAGATTTTCCAAGTAGGCACGATATGGGTAAGTATCCATGCTGCTGCTGACCAGTTTGTTATTCAAGTACAAGTCCACTTCGCTGAACAAGGAATGCATGAAATTGTTGACGGGCGCTACCCTATCATTGGCTCCAGGATTGGTGTTGTCAGTTTTGATCACTTTGACTTTCAAATACAGGTAACTGCTATTCAGATCGATGTAATCTTCGGGTTGTCCTTTGATTTCGAACTCGATGGGAGCGGAATCCGTCAAAGAGGAGACGGGATGAAATTCCACCCACTGGGATTCTTGCATCGTCATCATGGTGGGGGGCATGGCAAACATATCCAGTTCCGTCTTGGAACAAGCACATGACTCTCGGTGCATCATTTTTTCTGTGTCTCAATAATCGAAAACGTCTAAGTCTCGAACGGTTCTTCTTTTCTTGGCTTTTCTAGCTTGAAGTCTGGTGAAAGGGTGTTTTCTTCGTCGTCTCTTTCTGCCTTGTCCTTGCTGAATGCCTGACTCGGTAGCGTGCAGGGCATTTATAGGTGTGTCTCGTCGGCCTAAAATGTCTTTACCCGTTTGCAGCAGGACATTTTTGCCTGCCCTCATGAAGGCTTCTTTAGGGTTTTGTTTGTCGATGATGACATTTTGGAGAAATTCTTTGCCTTGCGTCAGTGCCGCATCTTTCAAGGCGTGCAATCCGCGTGTCACCATCGGTTTCAACACCGGGGCCACCGAACGAAAGGCCGATTTTAACATATCTCCTAAACCGTGTCCTCGCTGTCGTGCAACCCCTTGGTACACTGGATACATGACTTGCTTACGAATCGTGAGAGAACCGTTTTCGAAAATGGAGTTTCGCCGTGACTTTTCCTTTGGTGAATGGAATATTTTGTCCCAAATCTCCTTTTATAGTAATGTTGACCGTGTCCAAATACGACTTGCTGACCGGCAAATAATGAGGATGGACAAATTCGCGGTGAACGTGGTAAGTGTTTCCACCTTCCTCGTCAGCGTTTGCGGCAGAATCCACTTTGAAAGGAATGACACGCAGTAACGGCACGGAGGTGTGTCCCACCACGTTGTATTCCACCACATCGGAGTACACGAACATCAAATTCAGTCCTTGGTTCAGTTCTACTGGGGTACGAAATAACTTGCTAAAAGACTCGTTGTCGTAAACGATGGGTAATTCGTTGTTCTTGAGTATGCTCATTCTCAGGTTCATGTCTCCGCCCAACATGTCAAACAATTCAGGACAAAATAAAATGGACATGATTTTACTCCGCTCAAATCTCATCGAGAAGCGACGAGCTACTTTGTGGTACTCCATGGTGACACTTATTTTGGCATGCTCCAAAGCTTTCCCAAACACGCCATTAAACTTGGCAGCTATGACGTTGACCAAATGTTGACCACTGAAATAATAACCTGGGGGAATTAAAAAGTGGTAGGTCCATTTTTGAGTTTTCTCATTATAGATTTTATTGTCATACGTGACTTTCTTATTCAACTCCTGTTGCAATGACTCGTCATGAACTTCCACATTAAAAAAATTTTGATTGGGAATGACATTGAGGACTTGGGTCGGGTGAATGATTTCCACTAAAGCCACTTCCCAATGGGCTTCGTGATCTAAGGGGATGGCCTGAGGTAATTTGGCCGTGTAACAGCACAACGTGTTGTGGGGAAACACCTCCATGGAACTGTCACTGGGTAAGGTTAAGTAAAATTGGTTTTGGTGACTCATAATTCCAGAGTTCTGTGGCTGTCCGAGGGAATATTAGTGGATGTCAGAGGTGTGTCTCCGCCCAAAATGGGGTTCTGGTTGTGGTTGTTGGAGTGGTGACTGGCACTGGCACTGGACACAACGTTCCCGTTCGAGGAGAATTTCAGGGAGGGATTGGGAAGCAGGTAACCGATGCAACTGCTCAATAAAATGGTCCACAATTGTTTGTCTCCTTGTTGCAAACTCAAATTGGCGATGGCTGCCCCGATGACACAATACACCACGAAGATTTGGCAGAAAAAGACGATTTGCGTTTTAGGCACACGTTCTCCACACCACACCCACAAGGGTTGTTTTTGTAAATCTTGCACAGAAGAACTAGGGGAAGAAGGACTGGTCGACGTAGCTGCGTCTGCTGCTGTGTGAAAGGGCATGATGGTCACTTCTTCTTTTTATAGTCGATGACTTGCGAAGCGTCGATCCAAGAATCGAAACTGGGTGGATATCCTTTCCAACGTACTTTGACTTCTTTGACACGTCGTTTGCCCACTTTACGGGTTCTGCGTTCGAGAATGCTTTCGATGTCGTACACGTCGTCTTCTTTTTTGGTGACACGTTGTAACTCGGGCAAATAAAACGTTCCTTTGAGTACTTCTCCGTTCATGTCTTCCAATTTATAGACGGCAGGATGACGGCCATGTACTCGTCCAGTGACGCGAAACAGTTCGGTCGTCCAGTTAGGTAAGTAACCTTTGTCGAAAGTGCGTTTGGTTTTGCCAATGCGCACCCAATCTCCCACGGTCAACTCTCCACTTTTCTTGGGGACAGCCCTCGTCGGGGACGTACCGAACAGGCGCTCGAACACCAGCACTTCGTTGTCGGGAGTCACGTCTTGCGGGGCACGTCCGATGCTTCGATGGTAAGATTGGTTGTACGCTTGCACCAGGTGCGGTAAGATGTCGATGTACTTCAGAGTGTGGTGATGCGTAAAATATTTCCACATGCGTTCTTTCAAAGTACGTTGAAAACGTTCCACGATGCTGGCTTTGGTTTCGGGATTCTCGGTGGTAAAAAAATGAATGTCACGTTTCTTTAATTCTTTTTGGAAAGCTTGGTTCAGAAATTCGGTGCCTTTGTCCGTTTGCCATCGAAGAGGGCGACGACCGCTTTGTTTCAACACCCGTTGCAGGGCTCGCACTAACTCGCTGCTCGATTTGGAAGTCAAAGGCACGACCCAGGCAAATTTGGAAAAGACGTCGATGACACAAAACAAATATTTGTAGCCGCGATTGTAGCTGGCCAAATGAGAGACATCGGCTAAATCGGCTTGCCATTGATGATCGATGCCTTCCACTCGGGTGCGACTTCTGGCAAACTTGCGTCGAATGGGTTTGTGTAAAGTGTAGGTAGCTTGTTCTTGTAACCATCGTTGCACTTGAGGTAAACGGAGACTTTTCAGTCGAGTTTTGGCAGCACGATACAATTTTTGAACTCCTGCGTAACCTGCAGGATGCGAGGGATCGTAGTAAATGCTGGCTAAGACTTTTTCCATTTTTTTGTGTTAATAAGGCACCCACTCTTGGAAGAGGCTACTCTTTTTCTCTTGGGGTATTTTCTTGGATTGCAAGGCTTTGCGTGTGCGACCGGCAATAGGTGTCGAAGAGGAGGATGTCTGAGCAGGGGATATCGGTTCTTGTTTCACTTCTGTCTTCACTTTCTTTTTCTCTTGTGATGAAGAAGGGGTGGCCATCATCTTTTTAATCCATCCAATTCTGGAGGTAGGTGGTGTTGTTAACTTGCGTACTTTTTCTGGTGGAGTTAGAAACCCTTCCTCTTCTTCTTCTCCTTTTTCTGTCTTGACCACTGGTACTGGTACTGGTACTGGTGATGGTGCTGGACTTTTCATCAAGGTCTTAAAATCTTTCAGAGTGGGTAGAGCTGTTTCGTCTAAAGCTTTCTGGTGAAAGAGTTGCAGTCGTTGCAAGAGTTGACCGTACTTTTGCGATTTTTCTGTTTCGGACAAATCTTGGCGATCCATCAAGGACTGCAATTCGTGTTGTAACTGGGACATCTCGCTCAAATTGGGATTGGGAGGTAAATGCGGGGTGCGTTGTTCTTGCCACCGATGGTATTCCATCCATCGTTTGTAAGGCACTAAAGCTAGTTTTCGTCCTTCCATGGGGTTGTCAGGGGTCAATTCTGAGATCTTGGGACTTTCGAAGGCCTTTTTATCTTGGTCCCATCAGTCCTCCCAACATGGTTCCCAAGACTCCTTTCAGTATGGGGCCTAACAAGAGAGGCAAAATGCCTCCACGTTGAACCAACATCTTCTTTTTTTGACGAATGGGAATTTTCTTTTGAACCATTTGGCGAAGAACGTGACGATGTTTGCCTAAGCATTGTTTCTGGTGTTTGGACAAAGGGATCGTGCCTTTCAAAACGTTCAAACAACATTCGCAGACGGTATCGATGACCTCTTTGGAGGCCGTTTGAATGAGTTTTTTTCGTAGGGGTGGAGAAGCTTTGGACAGGACAGATAACAGGTCCCCATGTTTAGCTAAACGTGGTGGCAGTCCTTTCCTTTTCTTTCCTTGGGGTTTTCTGGAGGGTGACATTTTTTGCTTGTGGGTTCCGGGACATTCACCGAACAGACACTAACGTCGATGACTTAACGCACACCCTTTTATCTTTTTTTTGGGACTATCGCTTTGTCATAAAGGTGACAATGTTTTTCCCAAAATCGCCAAGGAATCCTCCCCTTTGTTGACGCCTCTTTTTCTTGGAACGACTGTGTCTTTTCTTAGGGTAATGTCGATGCTTGGCTAAGCGCTTTGTCGGATGACGCGTCTGCCTTTGTCTCTTTCTTTTGTGGCTTCTTGGAGGTGACATCTTTTACAAGTTCACTGATACCCAGACTTGGTCACAGGCTCTTTTTATACTGGAACGCGTCGCCACTGATTGTCTTTACGTTTTATCAGTTTGAGGACAGGCATGACACGTCGTGCAGGGGTACGCAACGGACTAAATCGAGCCAGTTCTTGCTTGGACAAATCCAGTAAACTTTGTAACATGCCCGATCTTTCTTGGACTTTGATTTTGGGAGAAGGTACTTTGTGAGCAGCAGCCACTGCCACTAAATTGGAGGGTCCTGCCACTGGGGAAGTTCTTTTGGGGGTCATCAACGGAGATGTTCTTGGTGTGATCAACGTCTCCAAGTACTCTTCAGTTCTGGGTGTCATCAACGGAGAAGTGGATGAACGTGAGGATGCCGGAGACGCAGTCACTGCCGTGGCAGGTCGTGGTTTGCGAGTGTAAGGTTGCGTCCTGGCCGAAGTGCCTCTCTTGCGACTAGTTTTCTTCTGTGGACTTTTCTTTTTCTGGGGACTTTTTCTCTGTTTCTTTTTCTGGGGGCTTCTTTTCTTTTTCCGAGGTGGTGTCTGGTAAGAGGAGGGTCCTGCCACTGGAGAAGTTATTTTTCTTGGGGACCTGGTCTTTTTCTTTTTCTTCTTGGGGCTTCGTTGGACTTTTGTCTTGGGGATAACTTTGGGGGCATTAGGATCCCATCTTAAGAGTGAGCGAATGATGACCCCTCCTAGAGTACCGCTCCCTCCAGGTTTCAAAATGATTTGTTTTTTGGTTTGAGTGTCAATGCGGGGATCGGCCAGTTGGACCAAAGCGACTTTGTTTCGATCGAAAAAGCGTTTGGTTTGATGAGGAATCTGAATGATTCCTTGGAGTAATTGACGTGCCGTCACCGTGAACCATCGTAAGACTTCTTTGAGACTAGCTTCTAAGACACGGGCTCGTGTTTGTGGATCTTTTTCTCGACTGATGCCATACAAGGCACGAATCAATTTGACGGGAAGATGCGACTGAAGGGACGTCATGTTCACACTGTGTGAGACAGACGAAAAAGGGTCTGAGGTTTTTATAGATTTTTTTCATGGGGAGTGAAATGAAGTCGAGGACGGAGACGTGTACAGGACAGGCCCTCCGTCTTGGCACCAGTGGTGAAACAAGTGGGTACGAAATCGCAAATCATCGGGGGTCGTAGGTTTCAAATCGACGAGTAAATAGGCGTGTGGTGTTTGAGTGGCATCGTCGTACGCCTGAGTCAGCCAAGGCGTTCCTAACTGTTTGGCTAAGACTTGCACTTGCGATTTATCTCGAGGGCTTTTAAACAAGACCACGTAATGCGCATTGAGACTGATGGTGCGATGGGCTTTACTTTGTTGAAACAAATTTTGGGTGATGTAAATGACACTGGCATTACGGTGATGCCCTTTGCGCGTGAACCACAATTTAATTTCTTCTTCGTCTTCTCCTAACATGTCGTCGAAAATGACCAAATGGGTTTGACGGGAGTCAGAGACGATGCCGTCGTCTTCTTTAGGAATGCCTTCCACAAACACGATGGAATCGCCTTGACTTTCTCGCAAGAGGCTGTACGCCGATTGCCACTCTTTGTAACACCACACGATCCGTTGAGGGGGCCGATCGATCAAATGATGTTTATGTTCGATCAAACGTTTGACGAATTCGGTTTTGCCTGAACCGCTAGGTCCAGCAATGAGCATGTTAAAGGGATGGCGAAGATACAAAGCCTCCCAACTGGCACGATCTAAGTGTTCGTCGATGACTTTGACAGTAGAGGAAGAGGGAGCAGAGACAGCAGAGGTAGCCATGGTATGAGAAATGTCACTTGTGACACGAAAAAACAAACAAGACAAGAGTTTATATACTTTTTCAGAACACGTTTATTGAATGTTTCAAATATGAACACGAAAGACAAAAATACATACAACCCAAATAGTGATGTACAGGAATATAAAACACAGCAAAGCGATCAAAGTGGAATATAAACAAGTGTCTGTACAACATGTTTTGGTTAACCAAGATGTCCTAGGGACAGTGTGTAATGTTCTTACAGTCTCTACATGAGGTATTGTCACACAAGTGTCCTCCCGGAATGACCTTTCAGGCATGTCCATGACAGTCCTGTCCTGAAGCGAGTGGTTGTTCTCGGTGACGGGTTCTTCTGGCACCGTCACTAACACAGGTTGAAAAGTAACTTTTTTCCTTGAACAACTCTTGTGCATACTGGGCCACTTCTTGGGTCCAAGCCTCAAAACCCCCCTTTTTCCAATCACGAACATCTGTCCAATGAGGGTGTAAGTCACAAGCTACACACACATCGTCATACACGTCTTGGGTCGCTAAAAGTTGACGAATCTTTTTTTCCTGTTGAGGTCGAGAAGTATCCAGATGAAACCGCAAGGCTTTGAGCAAAAGGAGTTTTTCGTGACCATTTAAGGCCATGGAGGTGGTAAGTACTGATCGTAAAGAGTCCACAAAGAATCGGCTGGTAAACGAAATCCCAGAAAACAAGTCACTAAGACACACACCACTTGTCGTCCAAAATTGAATGGATACAGTTCTTGCAATAATTGATGGTAATGATCCACGGTTTGAATATGGTCATTGAGTTCCTTCCACGGAATCTGTTGGATGACATGTGACATAAGTCGTGGCATGGCAGCCTGTTTTTATAGTCTCTTTGTTTCGGAAACAATACACGTACTTTCTAGCCAGAGATCTTCGTTCTCCAGTAGGGAATCTAAATCTTGCATACTGTAACCGAAACTTCAGAGTTCGTTTAGAAGTTTCCTCTTCCTCTAAGTAGATTCCACGTAAAATATGTTGATAATCCTTTAACTTGTCTTCCTCAATGTATTGCTGTAGGTGAATCTCGAAGTAACCAAAATAATGAACATTTCGATCATTCACTAACTCAAAGTGTTGAACAAGGTCTGACCACTGAAACAATTTCTGACGAATCAGTTCTCTTATACCATTCAGGTACCAGTGGTTAAAGATCTGGTGACGTAACGGATGCAATTGTTCTTTACGTTTGACTTGTATTTTCACCAGCTCTCGGTAAATGCGTTCTCTCAACTCCACAGGCAAAGCACGAATGTTCTCTAGCAAAGTATCCATGAATAGGTCATACTAAATCCTCTTTGGTCTGACACAAGAAATGTACTCTTTGCACAAACATGGTTTCACTTCAGTGTCGAATTTAAATCGTTGAGTCACTAATCTACACATTACAATTCGTTCAGAAGTTTCCTCTTTCACCAAGTTGACATTGTGTTCAAGATGTTGGTAATTCGTTAACTCTTCCTCTGGAATTCGATGCAGTACGTTTACAATGATGTAGGTAGAATCGTCCATACCAAACCAATCCTTTTTAAAACTAGAGGATCGTTGATCAATGTCTGTCCGATGGAACACTTTCAATTGAATCAATCCTTGTATAGCCTTCAGGTACCAGTGGTTCAAACACCGGTGACGTGACGGATGCAATTGTTCTTTACGTTTCACTTGTATTTTGACCAGCTCTCGGTAAATGCGTTCTCTCAACTCCACAGGCAAAGCACCAATGTTCTCTTGTAAAGTATCCATGAACAGATGATTATGGTAAGAAGTTACTTCAATGTCTCGGTCCCACTAAGGGTAAGTAATGACAATTCGGTGACCATCGAGCATGTTCTACGTAGGCCGAATCTTGCGGTTCCCAGTGGTGAAGTGTCACATCGCAACTGAAGCACCTGACTTTATCTCCTTCGCCCAAGTAGAAAAATCCGGCTCTGGCTAATTCTTCGGGGGTCGGTCCTCCCAGATACTTTGGCCATTTTCCTTTGAACGATTGAAGACGATTTTCAAAGTCGCAGTATTCCGACAAACGCACAGGAAAAGAATATTCGTTTTTCACAGGTTCGTTTCGATGAGGGTTGAGTGACATGGGTAGGAGTTTGCTCAGGGCTGGATGACATCCGTAGGGGGGTAGACGTGAAGGTGAACATTCCCCTTTAAAACGAAACCCAGTAAAATGTCCAAGAGGACGAGCAGCATCACTTTCGCATCCCACAGGTTTGACACGCACAGCATCACTTTCCATGATAGGGGTAGGGGCACTAAAGTTCCCATGATGCTTTACGGCATCGCTCAGGTCACAAGGTACAGCATCGTATCCATCGCAAGGCTCACAATCGCACTCGTCTGCAAACTCCGTGACGCAATTACAATGGTAACCACATGGACAATCGCAGTTTCCTTCCGGACATTTTCCGTCGCAATGCCTGGGTCTTATCCATCCAATATTAGTCACACTAGAGGAAGATACAACTTTTTTACAATCCCCAAACTGGAACGATGCCTCTTTCAAAGTATTCATCTTGTTCGCTCGGTCTTGGTAGTCACAATGAACTATCGATCTTGCCTAGGGTTCCTTTTTTATATACAGACCAATACCGACGTGACCGTAAGGTAAGGTGAAATGATTGGGAAGTCGAACTCGCTTCTGGTATACAATTTGATAGACTTTTTCCAAGGGTCGACTGACGATGTGGTGAGTGGGTAAACGTACAATCTTGTTCGGTTGATAGGTGGTCACTTTAAAGTTTCCATCCTCTCCCGATTGCAAGGCTTCTTTCAATACCCCAAAGTTGACCACTCGACTGGTACGATAATTCAGAGTCAGTCCTTTCACTTTGCACGTCGTGTGCACTTCTCCTTGTTTGTCACGGTATTCGTAGCCGTAATTTTTGGGACCGCCACTGACGAAACTTAGAATCTTGTCGTCGGGATGTTCGTCTGTCCAGGCTCCTAAACGGTCTCCTTCGATGTTAGGGTGATGTTGAATAGGGTGATGGATGTAAATGCAACTGTCCGTGTCAAAGTACAGGACGCGTTCCCCTAACAGTTCTAAAGCTTCGTACAATTTTAAGCGAGCATGGGCTGTCACGTAAGCCGCAATGATGACATTTCCAAAAGGGTCGTCTTGTACAAAGTCCAGATCTTCTTCGTAATTGACCAAGATTAAATTCTCTCGAACGACGTCCACGTGTTTCATGTATTTGGTTTTATCGTGAATCATCTGGAAGTAGCGGGAAGGTTCTGTCAAATATTCCGTCTTGGGTAAACACGGTCGTTGTGCCATTTTACCCCACAAGCAATTTAACATCACTTTGGCAAACGATCGCCTGCCTTCGTTTTTCTCGATGTGGTCTAAAGTGATGCCTTCTTGTTCCCGGTATTTCTCTTTGAATTGTATTTGGTCTTCGGGAGTGTGACACCAGGAAGGATAGCCGCTGGCTTCTTGCTTCAGTTTCAAAAAGGCATCCACGTAGTCGGCGAAAATGCCTTTCTGAGTAGGGTCACCCTTGTGGTATTGTTGTGTCTTGGGAAAGTGGCAAATTTCGTACACTTCTAACAGTTGGTATCCCATGTCCAGAGCTTTGAACAATTCTACGCTGACCCAGGTTCCCGTCAAGGCACGTTCTTCCTGGGTGTGCTGACAAGGTTGGTCTTGGTTGCACGTTTCGGCACAAGTACGGCACAAGGGAAACATCAGTTTGCCTTGACAATGGTGAGGTAAGACGGGATGGTATAGGTTCGTGGGAGGCAAAACTTTGCACTTGATCAAGCCTTCGTATTGTCGAATGTTTTTCAGGTCGATGTGTTCCGTCAGCAATTGTGGGTGCCCTACGGGAAAACGACAATATTTGCACACGTAGGGATACAGCGAACACACGTCCAAGTATTTGATTTCTTCTCCTTTCTCTTCGTCGGCTTGGTACAGCAAACAGGTGGCATTGGTCCTTCCTCCGTACAAACTATCCCTCGGGTTCAGGGGGTCCATGAACTGGTAACTTTCCACGAGGCGTTTAAACTCGGGATCGGTTTTCATACGGTGATCGTACTCGTGTTCCCACATTTCCACCACTTGGTATCCTTCCTGTTCTAACTTTAGGCGTCGCTGACAAGTGTCCTGGTACAAGTCTTCCATGGTTCGTTGCAAAAACTGATTTTTAGTACCACGGTCAGGGTAACAGACGGGACATCCGTGAAATAAGCAACCGTTAAACTCGTACACGATCTTGGGGTTTTCTAAGTCCCAGCCATCTACCGAATACGTTCCGATGGTCTTTTCGCCCCCTCCGTTGCGGGCATGCTGAATCCACTTGTCTTCCTTGTCGCACAAGTAATGTAACCAACGTAGGGCTTTGACCGAGTATTGACGCTTGACATAGTGGGTCGTTTGAGGACTGATGACAGCCACGGTCTTTTCAGGCATGAATCGTTGGCGGTACACTAAGGAACACGCTTTGGCAATGGTGCAAGCTTCTTTCAAAGGATCGACCCCTCCGTGTTCCATGAACAGTTCTCGAAATTTTCCACAGCAACGTCGTAAAATGTCCACGTCGGAACGACAATACTTTAACATTTCCTCCTGAAAGTCGAAGGGGTCAGAGGCATGAGCCTGGTACCAAGCGTAGAAAGCTTCTCGTTGTTCGGTACGCATGTTGTCGGGGTCGTAATAGTGAGCCTCGGGTAAATGGGGTAGAACGGCATGTTGATTGGCTTCCGTATTGAAAAAGTGTGGAAAGTACCCTTTAGCCATTTCTGTCATTCCAAACGTTTTAGGCATTCGACTCAAAGGCATGGCCAAGTAACTCATCGAATCTTTAAACTGTACTTGTCCCACTTGCATGAAAATGATTTTGGCTCCGTTCAAAGTCACTTTAGGACGCTCGGTGCCTTGTTCCGTATAGTACCTCAAAAGAAACTGTCCATCGTATCCGGAGAAATTGTGAGCCATCACCGTGGCATGACGATGACAATCTCCGTAACGTTCGATGTCCTCTTGGCTCCACGTCTTGTCGATGGGGTCTAAGACCCATTGTGCAAAATCGGCTAACGTGTTTGGTCCCCGAAAGATTTTTTCACGTCCTCCAGGAATCTTGCTGCAGTGAGGGCAATGACTGAAGATAGGTTCTTGAATGCACTTCTCGCACGCTCGATGAGCCACGCAGAAATTAGGAATGTGAATGCCAGTCTCTTGCATGCATTCGAAATCGAAAAAGATGAAATTGCCTTTCTTCTTGTGACCGTCCTCTTTCTCTGGTGGGGGTTGGTATTTTTGCACGTAACATTCGTGTTCCAAGTCCACGATGTGGTGACAAATGTGACATTTTTTCTTTCCTCGACATACGTGTGCCTTGGTACTATTGGTACGTATGCCTTGTCCACACGTAGGGCACAATCTCAGCAGTTGACAAGCGCATTTCTTCTGTGAACCTTGCGTCTTCAGATGTTGTTGGTAACAGGTAGGGCTGACAAACGTGCGCAGACAAGTTGAACAAGGCACTGGTTCTTCGCTCAGACAGGGTGGAGAGGCCAAACATCCTGAGCATTTCCATCCACAATGTTTGTGTTGCTCTCGATTATTATAACCATAGTCACATTTCTCACAATAATAAACATATCCCAGGAATCCAGTGATACTGGTAATGGTATCGAAATGGTCATCGTGATGATAAAGGTGAATGTATTTTCCGTCCTTAAAATCTTGGCCTCGAAACAATAGAGGCCCGCGCATTTCTTGAGGGTGCACTTTCAAGGTGTATCGTGGAGCTAGGACATCTTGCAATTTTTGCATCTCGGGAATGCCACAAGGTGTGTCTTTGGGCAGTCCGGCTTGTTGTAACAGGAGTTCTGCTTCGTTTCGTTGTTTGGCTCGGTCGGAACGTTGAATAGTGTTCCAGGTTCTTTTCCATTCTACCGTGTCGTTCTTGTTGGCATAGGTTCGTCCCACCACGATGGCACGGGCTAAACACATCTGGTCATGAGGGTTGTTAATTCGGACGAGACTCGTTTTGGTGTTGCGAAGGTCGTCCACCAATAACATCTTTTTGCGTCCAGTCCCTTGAGGAGGAGAGACGTGGGTCATGTCCAGTGTGGCTTTACCATCGGTGATGTCAAACTGATCATTAGATTGTTGTACGTGTTGAATCTTGTCCATGACTTTGGAAGCAGTTAATTCTGCAGGGGTGCTAAACTCGATCCAAACAGGGGATTTCAAACCGTCGTGTTGTATGGAAAGTCTCAAGCGATCGTCTTCTTTGGGTTGACATTGTCGCTTGAGTGAAGTGAGCAAAGAATCCCACACCTCAGTGATGAACCCTTCTGCTTTCTCTAACGGCACTTCAGCCTTGAAATCTTTAAACTTCACCGTGTATTTGTAAGCCGTGGTTCTAAATTTTCTAGAGGAGCGCTTTTCCGTCTCTCGAATGGAATAGTAATTTTCAGGGTTAACTAAGGGTGATGAACTTGGTTTAGAGGGTTCGGATTCTGGTTCACTCATGTCCTCTTCAAAATCACTGGCATGAATTTGTGCCAAGATCTCAGCCCTGGTACGAGGCGATAGATCACGTTTCTGCCTCTTACTTTCTTCTTCTTTCTTCTCGAATGAATGGGATCGTTTCATCTTGAAAGCAAAAAGTTAAATAACTCAAGTTCAAACACCATAAACTACTTTATAGTCATAGCAGACCAGCGTATATAAAAGGGTGTGTGTCTTGTCCTTTCACTATTCATTTCACTCTCGAGCCGAGCACAACGATGGAAGAGACTGACCAGATGGAACGTTTCGTCAGAGCTTTGCGAGGGGTCATTAGAAAATTCTCTTCAGACCAGCCTACGGACTACTCTCCTTCCTTTAGAGATAAAAGTCAAGATACTTGCTATATCTGTCAGAAGAAAGGGCATTGGTCTTCAGAGTGTCCAGACCGTCAAAAAAGAAAAAAAACAGGGGATAAAAGAGACAAAAGTCAAGATACCTGTTATTATTGTAAAGAAAAAGGACATTGGTCTCCAGATTGCCCCAAAAAGAAACAAGAGGAGTCAGAAGAAGAGAGGAATTCTTCAGAAGAAGAGAGGGATTCTTTAGAGGAAGAGAGGGATTCTTCTGAGGAAGAAAGAAGACAGGTGAAGAAAAAGAAACAGGAGAAAAAAAGAAGAAGGGAAGAAAGCGAGGAGGAAGAAGAGGAAAAGAGTGAGACGGTGAAGAAATTCAAAAAACAGAGAGACTAAACAAGGAGAAAAGAAGAAATTAATGAACTTTTTATTAAAGTGTTGTGTTATAAATTGTGAATTGGATTGTAAAAAATGGAGAAAAGAATAAATGAATGATATAAGGTAAGTGTCTTTGAGTTGTGATTTTAAAATAAGAAGCTACACTCACGCACTCATACACAGACACGTATTAAAAGGGTAACATGGGTGAGTTTTTTTTTTTTGAGTTATTGGCAAATTGAAATTGTATTTCTTTTCGAGAAATGTGGGTGGCCCTGAAAAGGGCCTTTTTTCTTCATGGTGTAGGGGTGAGTTTAAGCAATCAATTTTAACTGCCTTAAGCCTTTGCCACGGCCAAGGCCTACTTCTGGACTGCGTAATGTTGATGATGATAATGATTGGGTTGAAATCACTAAGGGTGGTACGGTAGGCTTAGTCACAGGGTTGACATGTTTGGCTCGGGAAGGTCGTATTCTCTTCGGTCGTGATAAAGAAGTCTGATACATTTGTTTCAGACTTCTTAACTCCGCTAAAATGTCCAACAGTACCGTGACCGTTTCATTTTCACCCTCTTGTTTCTTTGCTGCTACTTCTTCTTGCTGTTGTTGCTGTTGTTTTTTTCTTACCTCTTCTTCTTGTTGCTGTTGCTGTAGGAGAAAAGTCTGTTCCGCTTCCTTTTGTCGTTGTATAAATTTCTCCAATTCTTCTTTCTGTCTCTGTCTAAAATTCTCCACTTGCGGTAATGAAGAAAGTAACGAAGGTTCCGGAACAAATTCTTGCGAGGAGAGAAAATCCACAAAATCCCAATTCACCTCTTCTGAAAGTAAGTCCGGGTTCCCTTGGGCAGTCTCCCCTGCTGGTGCACCCCACTGGATCGTTTTCTGAGTTTCCGTCATGTTGAATCACTGTCGCATAGATTGACTGCACACAAGCGCTAGCGAATCTATATTGACTACGTGACGTCACAGACTGCTCTCTTCGGATTGGATGCAAGCTGACTGAATTCTGTAACGCGTGTTCGGATTGGTAAATGAACTCAATCCGTTTCAATCCTTCCTCCGCCTATAAATAAGCGCCGTTCAATGCATTGATTCACCTGTTCTCGTCGCTTCAAGATGTGGACTACAGTTGAGTCATCCACCCTTGTGTCTTCCATGATGTTTCGGACAGACTTGCTCATGTATGTCCGATCGAAGTGGACCGTTGTCCACAGGACAAACACCAGCCTGTGGATACGTAGGATCTACGTCGAAAGACAAGGATGCCTGAAAAGAGTGCTGATGTACGGACCAACAGTAAGACGCAGCCAAAGGACAAGAAGAAGACCAATGCGGTGCCATTTATGTTAATGAATACATTAACATAAAACCCAAAGGCCCTTTTCAGGGCCAGCCATATATCTCGAAAAGAGATAGCCTTTGAATTGCCTACCCCTTTTTTAAAATTTTTTTTAAAAAAAAAATCCCATGTTCCATTCCCTTTGTCCCTAAACTCTATTCCCATGTTAAATTCCCCTTGTACGTAGAGTGACCCACGATTTATTGCCATGTTAAATTCCCCTTGTACGTAGAGTGACCCACGATTTATTGCCATGTTAAATTCCCCTTGTACGTAGAGTGACCCACGATTTATTGCCATGTTAAATTCCCCTTGTACGTAGAGTGACCCACGATTTTTCGCCATGTTAAATTTCCATTGTACGTAGAGTGACCCAGGGGTCCCTGTAATGCTAATTCCCATTGTACGTAGGGTGACCCCATTCACTACTACTGTAAGTACATTTAAATGTTTAAATTATCTCTTGCCGGTTCTTCATTTCCCTTTCGTTTATATTTCATAAACATCGGTTTCCCAACGTTTCGGGCATAGTCAGCCTGGACTATTGTAAGTTTGAATGACAAATGGAAGCTATAAACAAGAATTCACTGATGCAAAAAGGAAACACGAAACAGATGAAAAACGGTCTTACATTGAGTAAATACATATCTATTTTATCTTGTTGTCAGAGCAATTTAACGAACAGTGCGAAATAAAAAATAAAAAATTTTCTTCACAAATCCCGAAATCATACTTAAGTAGCTATATAATATCATACAAATTAAATTTTTGTTTACACGCCTTATTTCAAGAACTGACCATTCCCTCCCACCACCCATTTTCCGACAGTGATATGTCGTTATTTAATGTAATAAAAGTATATATTGTTCTTACTTCGGATCATCCGTACACGTGTAATTCAGATCATTTCCCTTGATGTCGGATTGCAGTTCTAATAGGCTCCCAGTTTTACAAGTTTCACTGAAAATGATAATTATAATATATCGGTATAAAGCAATGTAAATAATTAATATTTATTAGTACATATTAAAGTATTGTTATTTAACAGAGGTTACCACACACTGGTGGATCCGATAATTGGATATAACAATGCCAGCTAATACAAAAGGTATGTGATATGGGATCACAAAATAATCATGTATGACTAAAACAAAATTTTCAGGCAACAGCATCAGATTTTACTGAACTGAAGGCCTTTATTAAAATAGGGCAAATGCGAGTGTGTTAAATCCTAAATATGGTGAAGGCGAGAGCATTGACTATTTAAGATATGGCACAGGCGAGTGTATTAAACCTAAATATGCCGAGTTCCCTGTATGTAAGAGAAACATATTGGAATGAATAAATAAATTATTACAGAGTCATACAGAGTCAAGTAAAATTGGAAACAAAGCAGTGCAGCATAGGGATAGGCGACTGATGATCAAAGTTGAAGCAACACCCAGAAACATACTGATTGTGCAGGTATATATGACAAAATCTGCAAGCGAAGACAAATTGATAGATGATATGTACGAGCAAATAGAAGAACTTAACAACACAGACAAAGCAATAATTACCTAGTAGTAATGGATCACCGGAATGCAGTAGTTGGAGACAGAGCTGATAAGAAAGAAGTTGATTGTTTTAGACTAGGTAGGAGAAATGCTTGAGGTGAAAGATTGGTAGAGTTTTTCAGAAACAACAGCTAGTTGTGACATAACACATGCTATCACAAGGAAGGAGAAGAAGGTTCACTTGGAAGAGACCGGTAGACGAGAAAGATACCAACTTGATTTCATACTAGTTAGGCATAGCTATAACGACACCGTAATGAACTCTTATAGCTATCAAGGGGTGGATATCTGATCGGACCATAACTTAGTAATGATGAAAGTCAACTTAAAACTGAAGATCAAAAAGGGAAAACCATGAAAATGTGGAACCTAAAAATCTTGAAAGAGATTGACAAAGAATTTAAAGAAAGGGTCGAGACGAGGATTGTTAATGAACAAACAGCCAAGAAAGATGTCAACCAAAAAGGCTGAATAACTTAAATGAAACAGTTCTAGAAAGCGCGAAAGATACAACCTGATACAGGAAGGGAAAGAAAATTAAGTAATACCCGATAACAGAGCAATGCTTCCAAAGATGGAACAGAGAAGGAAAGTATAGAGACTGAATACAACAGAAGGGAGAAAGTTATATAACAAACTAAACAACCAGCAGAGGAGAACGATGCAGCAGAAAAATTGTAGATACTCAATGTGAGAACTTGAACTGGCATCAGAGCTTAGGACGGATTGATTTAATGTCTGCCAAGATAGGAACGTACTGATATAAGGAAAACGTTCCACAAAAACGGGCTTTTTAAGAGCAATGATGGCACATTATTACAACAAGAGGATAAAATCAGGGTGGGTTGGAAAGGATATATCGAAGAGATGTATGACATAGACTGAAAAGCTAGTATTCAGGACATATGCCTTGAAAAAGAAGATAGCATTGGAGAAGATGAGAAAGGACCTGAAGCATTTGAATCGGAAGCGACAGGAGCAATCAAAGAACTAAAGCTTAACAAAGCAGAAGGAGTCAATGTCATTCCAGCAGAGTTCATCACAAATCTTTGAGAGACGACCGAAAAAGAGCTGACAGCACTATGTAATAACATTTATACAGCTGGCTGTAAAATTTACAGGGTCAATAATAGTTACCTTGTCAAAGATACCAAATGCAGCAGAATACGCAAACAACAAAACAATTAGCCTAATATTGCATTTACCAAAAATCATTATCTAAGTGCTAATTAGGCATTTTGGAATAAAAGACAAAGAACTTCATTGGCAAGACTCGGTTTAGATTCAGGAAAGTTTGCGGTACGCGAGAAGCTATGGCTATGATGAGAACCCTATTTGGGCGTACACTAGAACACAACGAGGAGCTTTTCTTTGTTTTGTGGACTTTGAAAATGCTTTTGAAAGAGGAAACTGTGTCAAACCATTGGAGAAAAATCTGAATTGACTGGATAGAGGAGACTCATCATCAATCTCTACACGCAGCAAGAAGCATTATTAAGAGTAGGAAAGGTTAATTAAAAAACAGAACTGATAGGATGTGGAGTCAGTTAGGACTGCTCGTTATCACCTTTACTATTCTCTATATATGCAGAAATGATGATGGTCGAGGTGGAAAAGTAGAAGAAGGAGTAAGAGCTGGAGAGCAACTGGTGAATGAGTTAATATTTGCAGACGAACAAATTATAGTTGCCGAGCCAGAAGATGTATTACAAGAACTGTAAACGGTATGACATGAAGATCAGTGTGAAAATACCAAAGTCATGATAATATGTAGACAGCTACTTCTCTCTTATACGATCAATCTAACCTCTCCTTTACCCCCTTTCTCTAAACTCTACATCACAGCCCAGCATGTACGTAACACCATTAATACCTCTGAGAATCTAACACTCTAGCCGAAGGTGACAGTAATATCTATAGTACGAGGAATTCTAGGCCCCTAAAATTAGTGCACATAAGGTGGTCCAACACCCAAGAAATACTCAAGTTAGCTTCTATAAGGTGGTCTAAAACACCAACGACCATCAGGCCCAGCAGCACAAGGCCGCAAATAAAATCACATTAATTTAAACACGTAGGACCCTAAAAACAGAATCCAACATATAAGGTGGTCTCTAAAGTCCAAGACCATCAGGACCAGCTACACAAGGTGGCAAACTTTATTAAAAACTGTCACCTAAGATATCTTTCCTTAGCAAAACTCTAACTCAAAACAGCACATAGTTTTGTTTTTATTGTGTAGGACGACAATTTAGACTCGATATCCTGAAGTCTAGTAGCACAGACCTGTGACCTTGGATCCGCCTTTCCGCCCTCTCCTCCCATGCAAAGGCCAGATATTAAAAACAATCAGCCTGCAGTGCACGCCCTAAATGCTACTGAAAACTCAGTACCAAACATATGAGTGTGTGATGGGTCCATTCCCACTCATACATACCAACTAAATACAGCTAAGTAGTAACGACTGAATACATTGAGTGTGTGCTGGGTCTATTCCCACTCGCCTTCAAGTCTTCCATTCAGACAGTTAGGACCTCTTATTAGGTCCACTGCCTGACGGCTTCAATTAAAAAGTGCTCCCTGAGCACATAAATGTCTAATGGAAGTGGCTCCAATTCCTTCCCCTAGGAGCAGTTAAATAGCCTACCATGTAGGCACAAATCAGAGGTACATGCTCAAAAGAGCGCAAACCTCTATAATCCAACATATATAGATAAATGTAGACAGGGAAACAAACATCTAAATATCATAACTGAGGGTAAACAAGTTGAACAAGTGAAAAAAGATATCGGGAACTCTTTTTACGGAAGATGGAAGGTGTGAAGAAGAGATGAAAGGAAGAATTTGAATGGAGAAAGATGTATTGAACAAGAAGAAAGAACTGCTAGCGCACAAAATTAGAAAAGATTTCTAAACAAAGATTGTCAAAACCTTAGCATGGAGTGTAGCATTGTATGGATCAGAAACTTGGACTCTTAGGAAGGAAGAAAGAGGGATGTTAGAAGCTTTTGAGATGTGGATTTGGAATCGCTTGGAGAAAGTCAGAATGGAGTTTCAGGAAAACAAATGAAGAGGTACTACGTTTAGTAGATGAAATGAGAAGATTGTTGCAAGTAATTTTGGAGAGAAAGAAAAGATGGATAGGACATAACCTGAGATGTGTAAACCGATTAAGAGAAGTAACAGAGGAGAGAATAGACGGAAAGCGACCAAGAGGGAAACCAAGAATTATGCATCTGGATGACTTCAAAGATGGACAGTCAGTTGAAGTGATGAAGCATAGAGCGATGTCAAGACATAAATGGAAAAGATGGATGCCTCAATCCTGCAGTATTTCAGAAAACTAATGTAAATGATGCATGAATGAATGACGAGTCATATACGGTATCTTATTGTGAATGGATGTACTTATGGAAGAAATAACCATTAAAAAGGAAGGTAAGATGTTTTCAAAAGTACCTCATTCAAAACACATACCTGTAGGTACTGTCTAGTCCGTGAATGAGGAGGATATTGATATTGTGTACTTGACTCTTGTTCAAGGCCGGTAGTTCAAACCTCCCGAAGTAACTAAAACAAACGTTTGAACACAAAATGATATATCATCACTTACTTAAAACGTCACTAATATTAAAGACCCTACATAACTCCGATCCCAATATTTTATATTGTTTCATTTTAATAATCACTGAAGTGGACTTTTATCAGAAGAAGTTAATTGAACACTTTACGGTTACAACTTACATTTTATCGCTGAATAAAAATATATTTATAAACTTAATGATTAATGTCATATTTAATGTGACTAGTACTTTGGCCATTTCTTATCACAAAGATATACTCATTTAGAAACGTCCCATTGATTCTGCTATACTCGAGTCTCAAACAGCAATACTCATTATCGCTCAAGACCGATGTAAAGAATTTACACGAAACTTCAATCACACCTCGAACGTTATTGATGACATTGTCGCATGAAAATTGTTACCAGCATAAACAGTTCATCCTATTTTAAAAACTTTATTGTATTGACCTTTCAAAAAGATGTAACTCCATCATTTACATAAGAAATTCTTCATTCCATGTGCACAAAATTATGTAATTTGACAGACTTATTACGCCGAGTAAAATTAAGATAACTCTCGGCTAATTTGATCGAGTGCATCTTACTGCGTAGTCTAACGAATTCAACTATGGGTCCTGAGTTGAATTCGTCTTTAAACTTTCCGATGACCGTTATGTTGGCTTCGCCATAAAACAGACTGGGCTGACGTTAATCCGAAAAGTGAAACAGGCGCTTGCCCTGATCTCGTAGCATAAGCTGTCCGTGTCTCCGAACAGCAATTTGGCGTCTGGACCGTAACGCGATTTTGATATTACCCGTAATGGAAATCGCTCATGAGCAGCTTAGAGAGCTCTAGCGCGGTAGTAGATGGGCTGGCTCATGACGAGATGGTTTATTTCTGTAGATGGCTACTAGATCATCGTCAATGATTTTCATGTTTGCGAACATGTGATCGTTGACCAGCATGTTTATGCGTTCGACGTCGTTGACGAGTTTCATGTGGGCATCTTTCTAATGTTTTTCATGGTCTTGCCAAACATCGAGTTGTTCATAGTCTTGAAAAAGTCCTTTTCGAAATCTGTCTGAGCCAAAGCTCGTTTGGAAGTGTTAAATTGGATATATGTCTCTATCCATTTTTCTGGTTGAATTTAAGCACTCGATGAGTCTCGACGAGTTCTACTCTGAGGCGAATGCACTGCCTAAGAGTCTTGGAATGAATAATCTACCTGTTTTTCCACATGAGCTTAGGTATGACTTTAGACACGTTCGCTTCTCCGCACTCGGTTTTATTTTCCATGAGGAGCGTGTGAGGATAGTGCATGTCCTCTGTCACCGTTAAAATTTCTGGAGCAAACGGATAATCGTACTGGCGGATAGTACAAGTCGACCTCAAGGAAATATCCGGTGTCGTCGTCACTGTTGAGTATTTCCTATGTGAACTTTTCCGAATTCATCCAGGCAAAATTTCCCACCAGTATCGGCTGTGACATAGCTCATCATACAGGTTATTTAGATCCAGGTAAATGATGTATTTGGACTCTTTTTCAGGGTTGTAGTCGGACACGTGCTTGTTGTTGGGACCGAGTGTCTGTGACTGAGCACAATGATTCCTCTGCGTATTCCCTTTTCGACAAAGTTGAACACGTCCACATAGGTAAACAAATCCAGGGTGACTCCACTGACCGTTAACGCATCATCTCACGACAATCCCGCTATAAACTGAAAACTGTCGATGAACCTCAGTTTACCTAATGAGAAAGAAATGTACTTTTCCATGTTGTTAGGAATGCATTTGATTTTGTTATTCAGGAATTTGCCAACCGATTTCAAGATGACATGCGAGTTGTAGCCGCGGTTATTATCTAGCACCACCAGAATAAAATTCAGTTTTTGAAATCGTAAATGTAGTAATG
The DNA here is from genome assembly GCA_028554795.2 of Sinohyriopsis cumingii. Classification (NCBI taxonomy): domain Eukaryota; kingdom Metazoa; phylum Mollusca; class Bivalvia; order Unionida; family Unionidae; genus Sinohyriopsis; species Sinohyriopsis cumingii. The sequence continues at coordinate 27,819,465 of CM068828.1, forward strand.
CTCTTTCACCCGATCGTCACCTAGAGCTTGTCTGCATATGTAAAATGTTACGGCGCTGTCGAAATCAGTTTTCTTCTGGGAGGTAAAACATTTCGTGAGCCTGCAAAATGCCATCTATTTTATCCACCATATTCAGCAAATCCTACACGATTTTTTTTTCGTGTAAAGCTTAATGTCTGAGCTGTAATTTTCGTTGTTGCTCACGATCTTAGCAGCGAATTTACACAGCGCGTGCTCATGATACGGAACCGTGTTGTCCCCAGTGACATTGCCTACTCAGTGACGTTGCCTTGACTGGCATCATGAGCGACACCGGTTCAGACGATCAGCGCCTCGAAATCGGTGTACTCGACAAAAGGAATCCTTGCTGTGCAATGGAAACTGGTGAACGTTATCTTACTACTTCTCTCTTTTAGGCACTTTTATCGCCATGACGTTCACGCAATCAAGGCCATGATTTTTAAGTTTATACTGTGTTGTAAAACTTATGAGGCATTTTTTGGGGGTATAAAAACACGCACTTCCTTTTGGACACCTCCCTGCTCATGTTCCTGGAAAAAAAATTCTTTATCTGGCAGTGATGGCCATTAGAGCCATGACCAGCAACGTAAGATAAATCAATGCACGTGCTTTCAGCGTCCAGTACAGACTGCTTGTGCAAATAAGCACCTATACCCGAATTCTTCCATATTTAGTTATATTCGTGAAAACTTTGTCATGAATTTCCCGAGCGTACCCAAACCCCATAAATAGGGGTGAGATCCGCCGTTTTGGTAGTTGTGGTTCTACTGGACTGCAGTAATGATTTCAAGACCAAGCAAACAGAACAAAAGTCTCTTATCATCTCAACTGATAATTTCAAGCATTTGTACAATAGCAAGGTGGATTAGTCACTACCAATACATTAAACTTAGTATTCATAATGACTATAATGTTTCTCTGAAGTTGTTTCGACGTTTATTTTCTTGTTATATCAGATAAAAGTTCACATAGAAGGATTTAGCTGACGACACTGTCGCTGTGTCGTCATCAACACTGCCGTCTGCTATCCATTGGAAATTTAGTATTCCGAATGGTATCATCGAATTTCCTACTCAATTACATGTATCAATTTCAAATCACAAATTTCCATCCATTTTGTAGTGGTTGCGTCATTTAGATGTCAAAATAATATACCCGACACAACGACACACTTAGCTGCTACAAAATGACACACATTGTCGCATTCAACACACGCGACACACTATTGACATCCGATTCATGACTGTGTCGTTCAAAACGACAAAACTTTGTCTCAGCCACCAAACGCGACACACTATTACCATCCGGTTCCAGACTGTGCCTCTAACATATTTACCATTGTACTATAAAACACAAACTCGGGTCTGGTTCCGAACCTTGATTGAATGCACAAAATGATTACCACTTATGTACGCCATATGAACAAATTTTGAGAACTATTAACTTATTGATATTATCTGAGTTAGAGATTGTGAGAACTAGAACAAATGGAACATTTATGCTGATTTTCACATGCAATTTACCACTGAAACTATTGTTGTCCTTCCAACATCACGTTTATCAAACTTTTGTTCAGCAAATATTATATTTTACCATTTTAGCATTAAATTTTGTGCAAAAACACATACAAGTCTGGAAGTCATATAATAAACTGTGTTGACTATTTACATTTGTTTTTTTTTGTGTGCTAAATATAAACTTTTGTGGTGAACATGCCATTTCTTGACACTACAAAACACTGCAGAGATCTAGTAACTGAAAAATGCGTGAGCTGTCCCTATATTCCATTTTATTTGACCTTGACCCTTGACACGTTACAATATCTCATTATTTTGTTGTTGCTGTTGTTGTGCACGCATTTCCGGATTGATCCGTGAGCCACATTGTGATCGCGCACGTGTTGACGATAGGATAATAAATGAAAGGATTTGGGCGGATTTGCCGTGGAATAAATTAGGCTCAATGCCGAATCGACGGACGATAACGACCATTGAGCGATGGAGTAGTTGATCAGTAAACTGTTCACCTCTGCGATATTCACCGGTAAATCTCCTTCTTTGGTGGATAAATCTGTGACAGCATTAAAACCGAGGACAGAACCTTTCGAGACGGGTATGTCAAATCCCACTTGGTATTCTCCAGATAAGGTAATCCTCTTGTACAGCGTGGAGTATTTGGGCTCAGTGTGTCTGTTCGCACTAATCAGCCTGAAAATTTCCGTTGCAATGTTGTTAATATTCAAACCGCCTTTTGAAACCGTGATCGGGTGTCGCTTTACGCTGACACAGCAAGAAAACTGGTTATTGCTCGTGGTGACCTTAAAACAGCTGTTCCAGATCTCGGTGAAAATCAGCGCGATTTGGTACCACGCATTTTGGTCTAATTCTATGGGCGGACTGCATCGGATGGTTGAAGATACCGACCGTGAATCGAATGACAGCCTTTCACCTTAGAACTCACTCTAACAAGATCCATAGGCATGGCGCGCAGGCAAGATTTATTAACGCGAAAGCAGCGAAAGGAGCTGTCGGGAAACGACCTTACAGGGTCACCTAAGAGGCAGACCTCATCCGGAAGCACTGTGTTTTGCATGGGAACGGGATACTTTAAGCGGCTCTTACAATTATTGTAGTCTTGATGGTATAGACATGGATGACAACATCCGATACTTCACCTATGCTGTCGTAGAAATTCGTAAGACTCTTGAGGACGCTATCGTTAACATGTAATATCACAGCATTGACATCACTGTGAAACTCACGCTCACAAAGGAGGTAGGCATATGAACAGATCTTGTTTTACTCACAGCTCAGAAACAAAAATATTTGTACGACAATGGCACGCTGAATATTGCCTACGACAGAGACTTTATCATGAAACATGAAACACAGCATAAGCTACAAGGATCGAGAAGAGCTTATAAAACTCATACACATTGTCATAATTGCGGACGCGTTAATGAGTTTACTAACTGTATGAGGCGTTGATTCATTCGGTCATTGTCAATGTAACCGGAACCACCTTTGATGGTGGTGCTCGTGTTACGACTCGTTGTATTGGATCTCGAACCGATTGAGCCGCCTGCGAGCCCAGTTGTTTTAATCGATTAACAACGGCACATTTAACAGCACCCACAACTCGCACTGGAATTTGTTTAGCTATGGGCTCAGCGCGTGATGATAAGATTGTGAGTGCTTTGGTGCGCTCGCAAATAATCCTATAACAACATCGCTGAGCCCAGTTCCGTACACATGTACACATATTATCTCGCAGTAATAATACGAACGAGTTTCACATCTTCACGTACGACTGTAATTGTTGTATTATTATTCAATATCAGGTCGATGTCAAATGTAGAGTTATATCATCGATGTTTCACTGCGCAGATCAACCACGTGACAGTCTTGGTTCACAAGAGAAAAACGGATATGAGTCAGCCGATTATTAAAGCATGGTAGATACACAGTTGTTGCTAGCGTACTCGATATCAAATCACCTGATTCTACGGTTGGTGATAACCCTGCACAACCACACCTGTCATTTCGGACCTGCCTTCGTAGCTACCACTAACGGCGTCACAGGTTAAATTATCCTGAGTTGCTGAAGTAATTCTCACAATGTTAAGCGCGATTTGATATCCTACACGCAAAACTCTTTCATCATCAGAAATGTGGCCAGGCCAATTTGACACGGACCTAATGGACGATCAAGCAATATCAGGCACATAATTTTGAGATTATATGGCAATGACAGAACTGAGCGTGGGTTCATGAGCACGTTTGAAAATTTTAGAGTCTTTACCAGTGACCACCGAAATTCTTCGTCAAATTTCTTCATTGATCGATTCTATGTCGTATGCACCCGAGGAAAGTTCAGTAGTATGTCACTTCTTGCCCTTGTCGGCTGAAAACACAAATGAGTTATCTGCGGACAGGCCACCACATGTTGGTATTTAGATATTATAACAACTGTGATACTAGTTCGATCTCATGTGTGCGCCAATGAGCAGCAGTCACAGATGCAAAAAATTCACACTGAATTTTGGTTTAGTTAATGAAAGAGTGATAATCGAGGTTACGCTCTGGGCTTTATTTACAACCACCTGTTGCAGTGATACTTAGATTTCACGTATAAGAAGCGGTGCGTCTAAATCGTTTCAGAATTCATCATTGGTGTCGCAGTAATGTACACAATGAATATATTCAACAAGTTCATACATAACCGCACAATTTGTGTCTTTGTCGATAAGACAATTAGTGAGCAGCCGTTTATAAATCGATGTGACTTCATTAATAACTTCGGGTTCTTCTTGCCCACAGGAACTGATAGCTCGAACATTTCCAATCGATCCGCAAGTCCTTTAGGGTCGCACAGTCCACAAAGTCTCTTTCATTGTTTATCTTATATTCGTTATACTTTTTTCTTTACTTCAGAAAATTTATGGAAGTTTTGGATAGTGTTCATCGACCCACTAAAAAAATATTTCTTGATCTGCTTCTCTTTCGCGAATTCTTTTCTTCTTCTTCTTCTTCTTCTTCTTCTTCTTCTTCTTTTCTTCTTCTTCTTTGAGTGACGATTTGCCTCCATCCGCCTTTGAAAAATCTTGTACACAGACTTCTTCATATGCTTTATGATCTGCTCTTTCTTCTTCTTGCTCGGAAATACAGGCCTTCTAAATACTATAAGTTACCGCTTTGATGCATATTTCGTTAAACCGTTTCCCTTTTTGGATTTTGCTGATCAAGGCACATGCGTGGCACGTTGTTATTGTTCTTCATATTCTCAGGTGCAGCTGTCATTTCTGGTTGTGGCTGTATCACTGGTTGTGGTTCCACTAGTAGCAATTGTAAAAAAATTACATAACTCATCACCTTCATCAGTTCCTCCTTTTGTAGATCTAGCATGCACTTGCTTAAAATAAGTTCACCGATTACATATAGCTTGTTTCTTTCCCATAAAGTCCCTGAAGGAAATTTTAGGCTATCCGACATTCATAAATATATCATATGTCTTTGGTGGCATTTTTATTATGTACTCCTTCCAGTCGGGAGATCTCTTAACAGCGACACTGCTAGGAATCGAAAAATTCGACTTTCGAGCTGCTTCGTTAAAAATTGAAGAGGTGTTGGCAATTCTGACTTGTATTCACTTGGCACTTTTGGTATCCTGGCAATTGCCTCTCTGTCGTACTCATCAAGTTCACTGTTGCGTTTGGCGAGAATACCCTGGGCCTCTCAATAATCCTTCAACGCCTTCTTTGACTTCCTAAATTTTCTCTGGCTAACGTGCAAAATTTTTTGATTCGTCATTGACCAATATCACTCGTAAGCTGGCTAGCAGTAGCACGATAACCAATCTAGTAAGTGATGATTCCATCAGGGAGTATACATCGCTTAGGATCCAACGCGGACAAACTCACGCTGGTGCATTGGTATACATCCACGTGATGCTTCTTGTATCGGATCATATTTGCGGTGTGTGTGGAATCTTGACGGTCTCGAAGACATTCCAAGTACAATTCATGTTTGAGATCTTTTGCACAATCACCTTTGGAGCACCTTTGACTTTTTTATTTTTGCCAGTGCTCTACTGTTTGACCCCATTCCAGTACATTTTAGGTCGCAGTCCCACATACTCTTTGATTCGTTTACCCGAGTAATCCTCTTGAAACTTGCCAACCACCTTTTCCATGACAGCACTAAATAACGCATGTTCTTTCGGATAATCGTTGGTATCAAACTTATTCACCAAACTTGTCTGTGCCATTTCTGCGTACACATCATCGGTGGTGATATGCAGCAGCAGCTGTGTGTACAGCATCTTGACCCGATCCTGATAAAGCAGTTTGATTTTGTCATAGTAAAACTCGTACATGAGCAGCTTTGACATATCCAGTACGGTTGTACCAACATAGACTGGCGTTGTAAGTTTGATATTTTTACTGTAAACAACATAAAGTCCATCCTGAAAGTTTTACTGGACTCAATGGCCGGTCCAAAGCGAGCCTTTGAAGCATGTCTTGCTCACTAGTATTATAGACGAGATCGACTCGAACTCGTGTGCGCAGATTCTCCATGGTTTTTCTAAAGCTGGTATTGACAATGAGCTTGAAAAAGCCCTTTTGAAATTCATTTGGTGGCCGTTGTGCGTAGGTCCGTATTAATCTAAACATGCGGAGCCATCCAGGCTTGTTGGAAAAATACAGGAACTTGACGAATCTTGGTTACACGCATACCCAATCGCAAATTCAAATTTTGCACGTGCAGTATATAATTGTGTTTGGCTTTAAGACTCGGTACCAGTTTGGTGCCTTCGGTGTATTTGCGTCCGGGTTTATTAACAATGCACTGATGCGTGGACAACAACATACCGGGCACTGACAGCGCTTCTTGGGCCAGCGGATAACCGTTGTGTGCCTCGTGTAAATGCTCAGGATATTCTTGGTCGACTTGAGAGTAATATATGTGGTCATCGTGGATGTTATGATCGTGCACATCATTTTGTAAATCAAAGTATGCAGGATCGATTCACTAAAAGCCACCAACCGGAAGTGCCTGAATCATAGCCCATTCGTACAAATTAGTGGTATATACTAGATACATAATCTTACTGTTATACCTGACACGTTTGGGTTTTTACCACGCTGGGACATAATTGTGCGTTGTGTTTTTTAATGGTAACACCGCAGTTAAAGTCATGACTGGTGAGCAGTTTTTGAATGTTAAATATATGGATGCAACGTCTACACGTATATTTTTTACTATTGTGCTTGAATTACAAGGTCACAACTGTGAATCCACGGTGTAGTAGTTTTAAATCCATCCTTGTTACGACTAAGTGGCATAATCAGATGTGCACTAAGGACAATGTCTTCTTTAACCCTAGCGTGGTCAAAGTTTTGTAAAACTGCTACGAATCCTAAAATCATATTCGTGAATAGATGCCGAGAGCCTTTGCCTGGTGTGTAGATGGGTAGAGTAATGGTTTCGTCATTTTCCTTCTCGGCTGCAGTGTCTTTAAGCCGGGTGGATATTAAACATCACAATTCCCACCACCCTGCGCATGTATGCTAAATATAAATTTTAAAGCTGGCAGTCTCAGATAAAATATCCCATTGTTCTTGTCTCCATCGAAAACATCTAGAATATGGGATAAAATCGCATCCATCTTGTATCCAGACTAACCATGCTCAAATCGCCCGTCACTGAGTATTATACGATCTCGGCATGTACAAAAGTCTATGTGCTGTATTCAATAACACTGAATTTTCTGGAACGCGGATAAATACCTCAGATGTTTTAATTCATTTGTTTTTGCATTAGCTTCTAAAAATTGTTCTCCGTGCCCACACTGCCGCAAATCTGCAGCGTCGTATGTTACCTTGTATAAAATTTATCTTGGGTGGGTGGGTAAGCTGCTTTTCCTTTATGGTATCTTAAGATACATCTTGGTCTGCGTGGTATTTCCATTTTCAGTGCTCTTTGCATTCTTATATTTATATTATTAGCCTGTTCTTGAACATGCTCGTCTCTACCTCATCATAAACATGACTCGCTTCAGACGCATTAGACGAGCTATGATGTTTCTTTTAGGGTGTTGTATTTCATGCATGATATATTCCGCATAGTCTTTTCAGAGTCTGCCAAAGTTTATTACGTTCTATTTATAACGTCAAACTGTCCTTGAAAATCACATTAGGAGAATGGCTATGTGGCACTGAAATCGAGCATGCATGGAAAAAGAAAACAACAATTGTTAGGAAAATCTTCAGTCTTCTTAGTTTTGGACATTATTTAGAAAGAAGAAGAAAAAAAAGACAAACAAACAAAGCAACAACAACAAAGATCAGTCTGAGAAATTAGTATTACCCCTTGAGCATATCAGACAATGTGTATATTATATACACCTACCTACCTGTTTCTGTCATACGCTGGTCTGTTTGGGTTGGACCCATTGAGCACAAGAGTTACCTCTCCTGAAGCTGCGGCTGCAAACTAGATTTGATTTAAGAAGAAAAAAAATTGGAGATTCTAAACAACTGATACGTGTTCAGAATTCATCTGCCTCCTACGTTATTGCTTGGTATCGGAATCATTCAGAAAACTAGTCGTATGTCATATTAGATTTTTCCTGACGCATTCGTTTGATTAATAGTAATACTAATACAAATTATATTATTATATGGCAATTCATTTAGATATAAAACTGCAGTCTATACTTGTGGTGCAAACTCGATTTACATGAACAAATTACATCTCACCCCGCCTCTCTCTCTCTCTCTCTCTCTCTCTCTCTCTCTCTCCAGTTAGTTATACATTACAGTATGCATACGTAAAGAGAACAATGTGTATGAAAGGGTGTAAAATTTCATGAGTGAGAGGAAGAGATTTACTGAAAACGAGGCTTTCCCCCAGAAAGCTGCATCAGCCTCTGTGCCACATGTTTGAGGACACACATCGTAGTCGATACCGGGAGCTTTCTTTTGTCCACACCATGTCAGATTATTGACTACATAACCAATCAGAATGTCCTCTAGCGTAAAGTAACGTCTGCTAGTTTCGGCATACTCATGTGAAATAACGTAAGATCCTGACCAGAACATTGTCTGTCAACAAAGCAATAAAAGTAAACATAAAATAAAATAAATTTACTCCTCTAATATTATGATAATGAGGCACCGAGAATATCTAACAAATTGAGATTCCAAAGCCCGAAACTCTTTCATGATCGCCAATAACTCTTCTCACTGCGCATGTGTTTTACATACGTGTGCATTTGTGAGTGTAAAACACTCGAGTACACGTGGAAGCTTTACTTGTCATAAGTTGGGAGCTGCAGTGTTGTGAGGTCACAGACAGATTGACATATGCTGACAGCACTTCGGTGATCTACTGTTAGAGAATTGTTGTGGGTTAACATATAATGCAGTTACAAACCACACAGTTTGATACATAGAGTATGGGGCTAATGCGGGAATTAAATTACCAGTCCCATGGTGTGATTGTTACGTCACAATAAATATAAAATCATTGTTTGGCTTGAATGCTTCATATCGATTTATCAAAGAGGCACAAAACATGTTATATAATCTATTTTTAAACATGTATCAGGAGCATATTGATAAATTAACAGGGTTAGGAATAGAGTGGGCATGTGTGCGCCAATCAGCAGCAATATCACCGCTGCCACCACTGTTTGTCTTGGTGTTGCTGGAACTGTGATTGCAGCTGCCATCATCGGTCCACCAGTCAAATTTGCTGTTGGGACTATATCGATAGTAACCTGGCAAAATAATTTCATTGCGACTACATTCGTGAATACGTTTCTGTTCAGAAATTCTCGCGACGGCACAAACCCAGCATAATTGCAAAGCCGTACTAGGCGACTATCAGAGATACAACAATTAGAATGGTGGATATATAAATTTTGTTGGTTAAATTAGAAAATGATTGTCAGGTCCGCGCACAGAAATGGAACCGGACAGCAAGCGAACCAGAACTGGTAACAGATTTGCATTCAGTAAAATTCGAGTAAATGTTTCATTTGTATATCGATCAGCCCCTGAGCTCACTGTTTTGCAGCTCTAAAACCCTGACAAACAAAGAAGCTTCCACGTGGACTCACATGGGCTATAATCACAGATGCAAATGTGGGTAAAAATCCTCAGTGGAAAACGTTATAGTTCATCCTGAAGGGGTTTCAGGCTGTCTCATTACCATACTGCTACTACTACTACTACTACGGCTACTACGATGACTACTACTACTTTCTCTCTCTCTCTCTCTCTCTCTCTCTCTCTCTCTCTCTCTCTCTCTCTCTCTCTCTCATGATGCAAACTATGACAGCCATATTAATGACGACAAAAGCAACACGAAAGGTGATAGTGATAAAATGACGAAGACGATGATGATACTAACGAAGACCATATTTATTATAATGATTTCGATATTTGTACAAAAAGAATAATGATGATGAATATTACTACAACGAAAATAGCGATCATAAAATACGCTGTAAATGATGAACACAAATAACCTGATTCTCTGGCGTCTTTATCGAGGCGGCCTCTATAAACATATGATAGTCTTCCTCGCTGAACTCGCATGGATCTTTGTACTGGAAGGCCGACGAGAAATAGGACCACAGTTGTTCACAGTCCTTTTCTCTTGAATATTAAATTGAATATTGGATACAAGATAAGAATGAAAAATAAATTCTAGCGACATATTGAAACATTGAATACTGAAATAGTATAGGTTAAAATAGAAATAGTGGCACCGTATGTAAAAATAAGTGTGCTCTCAGAGACTTCTAACGATTTTGTACATAGCAATGTATAAGTTATCATCTTCTTCATATGGTAACCACAGTCCTATATTGGATCTCGCTTAATAGAATAATCATACAACAAAACAATTTTTTGTGACGCACTTTTATCGGATATATGAAAACTCTGAAAATGTTAGTATTTTTCCATTAGGCGCATCAATAGTGTGCATATAGAAGGAAAATGATAGACTAAGAGAAATATAGACTGACGTAGAAAGAGCTAACGGCCAGAAGACTGAATTTACTTATATCTAGGAATGCTGTATTTATTCGGGTAGTCATAACATCGTCCTATAAAGATCTCTGCGATATGTCTTGTTGTACCATGCTTGTATATGGAATTTCTGGGCATATGCATTGCCTGGCAGACCGATGTCAAGATCGATGCTAGGAACAGTCGAAAGAGAACAGACGATGCAGCTGTCTTCATTTTTATAAGATTCCCCGGGCAACTGTTAAACAAATAGCAAAGAACAAATGCATGAGTGTCAGGGATTGATTAAGATAAATGCAATAAACTGACAACGAACAATGCAAAACTAGTATATAAATAGCTTGAGCGCTTTCGATTCTTAATGAGTCTTTTTCAAAGGTGAATTCAAAACATAGACAAGACAAAAAATAAAACATAAAAACCATTGTATTTGTATCGAAGATTGCCTTCACTTTCGTGCCTCTCTAAGTTTTTGTTCTGTTAAGACAATGTCACCAAATGTCCAAGTGGAATATTATTTTAACGTCTCTAATAAATGAAATGTATGCTGGATGGTTTTGGTCTTTCCATATTGACATTGTTCTGTACACTGCAAGTTTTATGAAAACTTGCTCGGTCGTAATAAAGTCAGATTGTTGTGGATCTGACGGTCCAACAAGAATAGGCGCTATTTCTGGTCACCCCACGTTTCTGACCGATAAATAGGATGCATCAACGGCGGCACTGAACATTGGTTCATGTACTGTGATAGCAATCTTGATTCTTTTCCACCAATAGACTTGATTTTGCGTTGAAACTCATCATTGATTGGTTCAATTTGATACGAGTCTGTTGGAACGTTAACGACATTCCAGTCAGGGATGGGGGTGAGGTGAAACTCATATACGCGAATACCAGTGAATTGTTGGCGGGTAATCCACCAAATGATTTTAATCTGATATCTGGCCAACTATTATATACTCGAAATTGTGCCAGTGCGATTTCTAAGCTTCTGTTGGACCCTCCAGGTGAGAACACTTGCGTCCCTGGTGCTTTTATCAGGGTAGAAAAACTAATACGAAATTCGGTCTGCGTTGATGTCGCTGATAAATATCGTGGTTGTTGGTGTGTTGTATTAATGCCAGTTTGTGCTAATAATGCTCGTGTCGATGTTGCGTGCATCATACATTCATTCTGGATCGCTTCGCGATCTCTCATAATTTACAGTTTCTGAATGTTGTGTACTCAGTGTTGTCAACATCGCACACGCGTTATGATAAATATTGCTTATTGCAATAAACTGGACGCGCACGTCGATATTTTTTTTTCGCGATGATATTAAGAAAACCAGCAACACCGGCGATAACGGCAACATAGATTCCTATATCTGGCGCTATAATGTACCGATTAACTTCATTGTTTTAGCGACTACGGCGGATATAGCGTATATAATATTGTCACTGTCGACGATGCGTCTGTGTTATATTTTTGCGACGAATTCCAGACACCACCAATTCGGTTAATTGATTGTCTTCGGGATCAAATATGAATATTTCCTCAGTATTTTGATTTAGAATGACTGAGACAGTTCCAGAAATGGATCGCTGAAATGACACTATTGATACATCTTAAATACCCTAAATTTCCCAGAGCTGTTTACTGAGTGCCTGCACATGCCGATGACATCAGCGGTATGTTTGATTGTGCTATTTAGTTGTGTCCATATTGCTGATCCAGAATTTAATGTCTATACCGCGTTATTGAACCGGGTGTTATGAATTACACAGGCTTCGATCTTTCTGACGCGCTCATCGAGGCCTCCGCGAGCGTTTTCGTTGATCGTTGGGATTGAGTCTTGAACGTTGACTAGATTGCCGAGTTTTGAGTTAATTCCATGGTTCCTGGCATTGGCGACCATTGGATTTCCAAAGAAATCATCGAGGTTTTATCAAGTCTTTGAAAGTTTCTGTGAACATCCGTAAACGAGCTTACGGGGACGTCATATCCAGCCCGCAACGTGGCTAATTTATTATCAATCGTGAGGTTGTTGTCGTTCACGTATTTCTTCGTCAGACGCTGATTCTCTCAGAAGAGCAATTCTTCTTCCGTTCATGTTGAATTCATCGGTTATTGCATCGCCGGTTTTAGTAACATATTTATTGATCTCGTTTCTAATCGTTGATATTTACACGTTTGAATCCCTGATTTTCCAGGTTTCAATAAATACGAGAATATTATCGACGGTAGCGCCTAAAGCTTCATGCGGTGGCTATGATGACCTTGATATAGCATTAAGCATAGCAAGTACTTCTGGACCGCATATAGGTGGATCTTTTAATGTCCATGTTAGTAATCTTGAATATCAGATCAGTAAGTTGCTAGCGGGATCCTTGGATCCTCCACTGATATATTTTAAAAATCGTTTTATGGGGAAAAAACCATACCTATCAAAATAAACAACCCTATGTGGATCAATAGCGTATGTAACCCAGTGAGTATCAGGGCGAGAACTTCCATCGAGATTAATGATACCAGTTTCAACGCGATTTGGTTGTTTTAGTAACTGATCGGGGGTGAAAACCCCTCTAACGTTTTGGATGCTTAATCGATAAAGCAGCATAAGGTAAATCAACATAGGACATTGGAAGCTTGCTTAGCTAAATATTCCTGGTAGTCTTAGGCCCCGACTTTACCGCGAATGGATTGTTCCTGTCCGTCGTAGACCCCGTTCCTTTTTCCTTTTTTTGTGGTCCCTACACCCTTACCCGTCGCGTTTTTCAATGCCATCCGGCAGTAGTTCGATCGGAACCAAGTGCGGCTGCCTTTGCAACAACCGGAGCTGCAGCGGCAATCAATACTGATATAGCTGCAAGAAAAGGAAATATACCACCGGTCTGCTATATCATTAATGGTACCCTCAGAACGATTGTGTACTACCGGTCTTTGATATCCTGGCGTCATTGACGTGCCTGAGCTGACGTTCTGTCAGTGATAAATTATTTTGGCCTTGCAAAACAGTTGATTTCATTAATATTTTTATTACAGAATACTTTTTCGATGCTGATTGTAGCTTTTTAATCTGACCAGGTGTCCGAGTAACAATGACGTGATGATATGACATTTATGTATGATTTAATTTCAGATCACTTGCGACTGAATTACATGTTTTCCACAGGTGCATCAACGACTCTCATTCGTCCACCAACACCATCGAGCTGTATTGACTGATTTAGCAGGACAACAGTGATGGCTCTGTAAGGACAACCACTAGCTGGTAATACGCATTTTCTAGCTCGAAAATGTATGTCAACGACAGATTGTCGAAATAAATCGAAATGTTTCAGCGAGAAATAATAGATCGAATATAATATTGTGAAATCCCGCTGAGATATCTGCAAACCGGAATCAACATTCTGATCACGCCCCATGAACGTCATCAAACAATGATACCCATATGCAACATGATTGTAATCGAATTTCACCAGCACTTCCTTGGATGGTTCTTGATGTCCGTTTATTCGTAAAGAAACTTCACTAACTTTAAGCGTGTCAAACGCCATTGGATTTCGCTCCTGTGAATCTGCTCAGGGCTTATCCTGAAGCGCTATGAATATATGTCGCGGTGCTGTACTCCCATATGTGATAGTATCTGCCATGTGAATAACACAGCAACGGTACTTCTAATACTGTCTGTCTTCATCGTCAACCATGACAACATTGAATTCCCGCCGCCATCCATAAAAGAGAGCAGCCGTTGTTTTTCAGTTAACGACGGTGTCATCGTTTTATATCCAAAATGAAAGATTTGTTAATTTTTCTTAACTATTATCAACCCCATTTGGGTGCCAGAGTGTGTCGTTGTCGTGGCTTTTCGAACAAGTACAACTGTTTGTTTAGCACGGAAAATAACTTTCCTGATGTTCAAGCAGAACCAGAAGATGTGCGATATTAGTATCACACACGAAAATCCTTCATTGTCTTTTAACATCGATCGATGTGCTACGAATGCTTGGTTGAAAATTTCATTCATCGATGCGACTTCAGTTTCAACGGCGTTCATTGTTACGTCGCAACTCTCAGGGTAATCTATGGTATCCTTCGCGAACACCATTAATGGACAAGCGGACCGTGAATAATCAACGGAATATCTTGCCGGACCCAGTATCCTTGTGGCAATATCAACATGTTCGAGACATGATTCAATATCCTTTCCATCAATCGTGTATGTGGCACTATTAAACAACGTCATAACACCATTGTTAACAAACAACTCTATCTCCAACTCCATATGCTGTATCGTCTGCTTTTAACAGTTTCCCTTCGATCTCACTGCATGCCTCAGCGGAAGGAAATATATGCTTGTATTCTGAACTTGTAGGTCGATTCTTAAACGTGTGTCAGTTACACGTGTATCTTAAGAATAAAACTATGATAATCACGCACTGATTCATCCTTGAGGACGGGTGCTTCCATTTCAAATGCGGGATTAGACATACGCTTAAACATTTTATTATATTTACTGTTGTCTAAAACGATTTTCCAAGTATCTCGCGAGATCTTCATGAAATTAATGATCATTGGTGGATCAGCGACGACGTCGTCAGACCATTTCCTGCGAGGCAGTTTTACTGGCTGCGGTTTTCGTCATATTAATCGTGTGAGTCTGTCTCAAATCGCTGAGAGTGTTTTACCAGAACTATCACCAGCGGTGCCAATAGCCTTATCACGAAAAACGACAATGGCTTTCATTCCCATTTGTTTTGTAATCGGTATTGCTTCTGGTGCTGCCGTTCTGAATAGACCTTGATCATCACCAATTCCATCTGTAGATAACATTATATGTTGGTAATCGTTAATGTATCACCCTGACCTCCACAGGTCCACGTTGGGCATTGTGTATAATCGTGTTATTTTACTGTCACCGATCTAATTGTATACCTGTAGTAATCTTCAGTAATTCATCGGTAAGTGACCTATAAACGTTGCTGTCCGTGACACAACCTGTAAATAAATACAGACAGATCGCAGCTGCTTCACTGATGATTTCGGGCAAATTATTACCGGCTCGTCTTCCGCCAGTCAGAATTTCTAGTCGATCAACATCAGCTAGGACGTTATTGGGACAAAGTTGATCGTGAATCACCGCCGATTCAGGGGTTACATAACCACCTTGTTTTTGCGACCACTATGTGCAAGCACATCAGGGGTTAAACCATCTCCGAGTTTTTCTTCAGGTGGCGATTCACAATACGAATCTGGCTGTGGTTCCAGAGCGCGCTGCTTGAACACCCTTGTCGTAGCTTTTCCTTTTTCCTTCATTATTTCACATCTAGTTTTTACGCCTGATTGACTCCTTTCTTCTCTTGATTTTTCAAGCCCACGCTTCATTTCTTCACGGTTTCTTCCCATTTCACGCCGTGCTTTTGCAACGTATTCCTCTACTGTTTGGTTAAAAATTTCAAAATCATTTATATCTTCATCATATCTGATTTGCTGATTATTACTAGCAACTCGATATACATCCTTAACCAAGACAGCAGAATTTAGACTGTGAACATATTCGCTTTCACCTATTGATCTCTACCACCCCATCCAAACACTGCAATTTGAAGTATTTGGCATCGATCAATAGTTGAAGAACTTGCAGGAGTAGTTGTCGAGCGTGTCGAAGGCGACCAGCTATATCAGCAGGCAATGTCTCAAGAGTTTTTTTATGTTTCCTCAGTTGCTGTAACAATCTTTCTAGATGGTTCGACAGTTTGTTTAAATAACTTTTCTGTACCTTCTGTAAATTCCACTTGAGCTTCCTAACCTTGTTGTAGTTGTTGTTGACAGAATCACGGACTGGGAGATATTTTTCTTTGTTGCCTCTAGTCGTTGTCGAGCTAGTTTATATGTGAGATTCCATGGTTAACGCAGAATCACTCATTGTTATTGATATAATAACGAGTGATTTAATTATTCCACCTGTCACTGCCGCGTCCACTTTTTCTTACCCCAGTGAGAAGGTTCGGTTTTTCAAATCGTTTAAACGTCGATTCACCTCCAATTGTTTGGGTGACATTTTTCGTAACCACTTTCGAAACCATATAGCGAAGTGTCTGCACCCCCTCCATTTTTTGTTGTTGTTATATGTCTTATTTTCACGAAATAAGGTCTCGAACGTTTGGCCTGTTCAGCCTCCCTCGCTTCAGCCTCCCCCCCTCGTATAAGCCTATAAGCCTTATTTTGACCGAATATTTTGGTCGGTTCAGCCTCCCTGCTGCTGCATGTCATACACATTTACAACCCCTTGAAACTTAAGTATAGCTTTATCTTCATATTTGATAATTTTGTAAACTGTTCAATCACATACACAAATAATATAGAGAAAGCTAACCTGAAGCTTACGTCCTCGTACTATGGATTTCATCAGCAGACTGATTTAATAATAATAATAATAATAATAATAATGCACATCTATGTTTTCACCAAAGAAGTTTTGTCTTAATATACGTGAATATTCAAACACATTTATATCAACTTGAAACATAAAGTGTAGTCTGTGAAAAACAATTCTGTAAGATAAATGGTCTAAGTAACGAGTAAAAACTTGCTCTGACCGTCCTTGTTTCTTCTGGCTGTCTGTATGGCGTTATTTTCTAGCCAGAATGAGCCTTTTCGGTTTCGATTACCAGGTAAAAATGAAAATTTTGAACGGGAGTGGGGATGAATGTATGCAGTTTTAACCTCTGTCATATGACCCAATTGTGAACCTAATATATCTAACAATTTTAACATTATCTGCCTTATCTTGATAGAACATTCCTATCTTCCTCGTCTTACGCGACCTCAGAATGATGTACAAATGGTGTAATTGCGAGTAATCAATGGTGTAGCTACAAACGTTTGCCGATCCTCCCTCCCCACCCGCAAGAGTTCAGAAATGGGCCTTGGCCTGCTCCTCCTCCTCCCCTCACTTAAAAAATTGTCTTTTAGGGCTCATTTCTTGATAGCCAACTCCCCTGTGACTGATCATAGGCTAATGTCAATACTTAGTTCAATTTAGTGCATGTTATCATGCCAGTGATATATATTATGCCAGTGATCTATATTAATGATATATAACATGCTGTCATGCCAGTGATGCATATTATTGATATATAACATGCTATTATGCCAGTGGGGGCCCAAAGTGGCCGAGTGGTCTAAAGCGCCCTCCGTTACGGATCACTGCCATCTCACCTCTGTCTGCGTGGTTTCGAGTCTTGGATTCGGCCAATGGTGGTATGTGAGAAAGCTTGCCAGTAGCTTCTCGTGGGTCGGTGGATCTTTCTGGGGTTTTCCCGGGTTCTTCCTCCACCATTAATACTGGCCGCCATGTATAGCCTAAATGGCGTTAAACCCAACAACAACAACAACAACATTATGCCAGTGATGTATATTAATGATATAGAACATGCTATCATGCCAGGGAGTTACTTTCCCTGTTTTCTTGTTAATTTTGCACTTGCCTTCGTTCAGTTTAATGTTTCATTATAGCTTCCTTGCATATAACAGAGCCAAATCAGGTCAAGTGCTGGGGGGTCCAAAAGTTTAAAAAGGCCCTGACTTTCCTAGAAAGTGCACAAAAGCAAATATATGTGTCTATTTACTCAGTAAACATGCGCAAGAATATAACAACGGTGAAACGACAAGTGACGATACGTTTGTGCGTGTGCACGTTTTTTTTTTTTTGTTTTTTTGTTTTAGCGGGGGTGGGTGTAGGCAGCAAGAAACCCAGGACACCACCACCACCCCCAACCGATCAGGCCATGGATACACGAAGATAAATTGTGTAAGAAGCGAGTGATTTCACTGAGATAGTTACGCATATCTAGCTCATCTCAGTTGTTACAAACCATGAGAAACTTGAACTCATATTTAACCACCTATTTTCTAGTGAGTTAGTGCCTACCTTTATCGATCGCTCTGATGGTCTAGTGGTTAGAGGATCCGCCTCGGATGCGAGAGGTCGTGGGTTTGAACCCCAGCCGAGTCATACCAAAGACTTACAAAAATGGTACTAGCAGCTGTATCGCTAGGCGCTAGTACTGGAAGGCCAAGTGTCAGGATAATGTGATTATGTGGGACATGATGGTACACGTCTGCGCATGATGGCCCAGTGCTAGACATCACTATAGATTGTCGCACGCCAGACATCGTAGCGATATGACTGAAAAATCGTTAAGGTTACGGTAAAGAAAATCTAAATCACAAACCTCCAAAATCACACGCCTTCCTTTACCAGTTTATAACTAGTTTCAGTACAAAATACAATTGTAAATCTCGCGTTCAGGACACAGGCAAGGCCAATGCAACTCTGAATTAGAACAGAGATTAATTTCTGGTCCAGACATCGGGTGTGGTCGCTATTCAATCACTTACCACATGTCATCGTCACTCCAACATGATTTATGCGAACTGGTACCTCTAAGTTGTTTCTATCCGCAGGAACTCCAACGTTAAACCCGCAAAATGTGTGTGAACTCAATGATTTTCAAAAGCAGCAAGTGGAAGAGCTGTAGAGTTTTAACGAAGATATAGGGAGGAAGAAGATAACACGTGTACAACAATAACATCAGGAAGAGAAAAGGAAACGAGAAATAAAAAGTCTTCTCATCCGTGATCAACATAATATGATATGTCAAAGACTGACATGTCAAGCTGTAGGTATATTCCAGATAATCTTGACCAACCTGAAACTATGGGAGCTTTGCATGAATCGTCTTTGACAAAGTAAAAAAAAAAGGAAAACTGAAAAAAAAACAAAAAAAAAACGATGCTTGCATCTCAAAGATCAAAACCATCAGAAACAACAACAAATACCTAAGTGACGATGGGTTTCTGACGAGGAAAAGGAACAAGTCAGTTTCAGTTATTGACGCAAAATCCATAAATTTCTATATATTGTATATAATTTTATTTAAGTCGTTAGAGTTAATGACATTTAATTCTTTTATTCTCTCATTTTGTGACTGGCCAGTGATAAAAAGAGTACATGTATGTATGTAGCAGAATCATATATTTTATAATTGTATATATTCATATTTTAATTAGGCAGAACTGGGTATTTTATTACTTTATAGAATTAATAACCATTTCCAACTGAAATAAAATCACCTGTTGCAATTATTGTGTGTTGCTTTTAATTTGTTCACATTTAGCCTACTAGGCAACCTTGCACTAGGATTACCTATTTAAGGTTTGTTTACTCTGTGCAACGAGGCTACCCTGATTACTGTTCTTGTTAATTTGTTTTGATAATTGGATAATTAATAATTAACTTTCCTATTGGTCAGTTTACAACTTTATTTGTATAAACAGCATAGTATGAATGGTATATTAATGATAAGTATTCCATATGATTGTTTCTGAAGTGTACTGGTAATATGATTGCAGTAATGGTACTAGTTTTACTCAGTGCATTTATTACTATGTGAATGTTAATGTTTCCTTTTGAAAGAGCACATTTTTCGCATCTCAGGATATTTTTTAAATTCGGCTATAAACTGTTACGGATAAAATATATGATCATCTTAAATTGCCACCTGTGATATTGTTTTCGTGATATTATGACAAGGTAGTAACTTGTAGAGAAGTTTCACGTAATGAATCAGATAGAATCCAAATATCTATATTTTACATAGTATTTAATTCAATACCAAATGTATTTAGATCTATGGTAATTATTAATTCTTTAATTTCTTTGCATTCCCGGAAGAGTGCATGATGATTTTGTTATAAGGTAAAAACGTGACCTTGACCTTTGATCCATATGATAAGGTACATAGATTAATATGATATAATACGTTTGATGTATCAGTTTTTTTTTAATCTGCTCTGTATATTTCTCTCTGACACGTATGTGATAGTCTGTTCATGTAAATTCCAATGGAACTAATATATGTTGATATATTTTAGTGTACTTAATACGTTATTGATCTGCACAATAAACTTTTCTGGACCTATCATTATGTCCATGTGTTTGTATGTCTGTCTGTCTGCTCTCTATTTTGCTCTACACACTGGTTGCTTTACACCGGTAATTTGTACACATGCGTTTAGATTTATTTGGGTTCACTATCTCTCTGTATGGATAATTAATAAAAGGTCGTAGATCATTCGTTTTGAATGCACTGGGAGATGAACTAATAATGATGGCAATGTTATGTATATGTATTACATTTATTTTATTGTATTTGCAAGGTAAAGAAAGCAGGGGAATACATTTATCATTAGTTGTTTTATGTTATAATATAAACCTCATGCACAATAAACCCAATTTATACAACAAAATTGGACTCGTTTGCCTGTTCTGGGTCCAGAGATGATGTAACATGTACTTTCTCTAAAGGTTGATTGATAAAGTCAAATCAGCAACTGTCTGGGTTAAGTACGCCACGCTTTAGTTAGAATGGAGGTCACGAAGACATCACTCGAAACCAGGAGTGCATTTGTTCTGTTGCTGGAGGTTGTGGGTTCGATCCCCGGCCGAGTCATACCAAAGACTTACAAAAATGGTACTAACAGCTGCCTCGCTTGGTGCTCAGTATTAAGAGGTTAGTGTTAGGACTGGTCGGCCTGGTGTCAGGATAATGTGACTGTGTGGGACATCATGCTACATGTCTGCGGCATGATGACCCAGTGATAGACATCACTATAAACTGCCACATTGCAGACATCGTAGTGATATGACTGAAATATTGTTAAAGCTACGTTAAAAGTCCAAATCACATCACACATTTGTTCTGTAGAGATATTATGCACGCACTAGTTGTTGTTATTATTTGTTCGTTGGACAAACAAAGTGGAAAATATATATTCTAAAATAGACACTGCCTTGGAGATTATGTCAGATCATTCAAGGACTTGAACGTTTAAATAATTATGTTGGATTATGTGAAACTTTCACGGAATTAACTTTGAAGTATAATGTTTTGGATTTAGAACTGTGAATCTTCAGTGGAGCTAGCACGGTAGCATATTAACAGATTAGAACCTTTTTTCGGAATACCTTGGATAGTTTCCAGATTAATATGAAATTAATAGTACAGTTTAAGATAATATCACCATGTAACAGTTTGTTTTGTTCATGGGTAGTATGTGTTATTTCCTAATTGTTTATGCCTCAAAAGTATAGAAAATGGCTATTATTCTCCACAAACGTTGCTTTTGTGACCAGGACAGTGATATTTTGAAATTTGCCTATTTTCCAGAACATTCCAGATAGATTCAGCGCTGAATAAACTTCGAGTAACTTCTAGAACTTTCAAGAACTTTCCGGTAATATAAATAGTAGTATAAGCCCACCAGTTCAGTTTAGTTCCAGCTGCCTAAGTGGATACGTATCTGCCTTTTGTGAGATGGCATCAAAAGGCTGCAAGCATCCGGCAGACTATTTCGCTCAGTCTGCGGCCAGTTTTATTAAGACAAGAGCGAACAAATACTCCGTGGAAGCATCTGCTAAGATGTGAGGCCTACAAGGCATATTCCTGCATTCCTGTTGTCACGGAATTAAATGCTTTAATTTACTGAATACATGTACTCGGGTTTCGTTTTTTGTGTACAACAGCAGCAGAGAGGGTGAACAGACCATAGAATTCCGACAAAACAAGTAAAACAAACAAAATAAAATCATCTCGTAGAAGGTCAAGATTTTACAAATGAACTTTTCCTTGAGATGTTTTATTTCTGTAATGGACGATTGTACTAATGAAACCTCAGTTCGAAATAGTATCTGAAAAAATAAAGTACTCTACGTGTTTATTTATTTCTTGTTTATTTTTTTGACGACCAACGTTGGTAGGTACCCTCTCTGCTGCTATTAATTTACCACCATACCAAGTTTGATGAATATTTTTCAACGCGTTCTCGCTGTCGTTTTTCCTCATCTGTTTCACCTTCATCTGAATCTTCGGAATTTGTTCTATGTTTCAAGTAATATTCAAGTTCTGATGGTGGTTTTTCTATTTTGGGATTTATGTTCTTTCTGTGTTTATAATATATCATCAAACTTCTGTATCGATCTCCACCGCAATTTTGCAAATCTGATATAATCCTCTAACACCGTTGTTACAACCAACACAACTTCGTGGACCAGCATGAAGGTTTTTCTTTATAAGATAATTATGTTTCTTGCAATATTCTCCACGGCATTTTTTATTACAATTGTTAGTGGTTCCTTGATGTAACCACGCACAGTTGTTCATTATCTGTTTAATTTAATTTAATTTTATCATCACCCCTGTTACCCAAATATTTTATCAAGACCCACACGATATCTTGTTCTTGGATCATGTAAATTTATTGTTATAAATCCATGTGGGGTAGCTTGCGCTCGTGAGAAGAAATTTTTGAATTTAATTATATCCATGTCACCACCACACCAAGTTTGATGAATATTTCGCAACGTGTGTGTGTCTACGCCATTAAACACAACTAAAATGTTGCAGTTGTCTCTGATCACCTTCGGAATTTGTGTATATCGTTGAGTAACATAGATCACGTCTGTATTTTTATGTCTACCTCGGGAAAATATTCTGGCTGGATTTGATTGTTTATCTAGCATCACATCGGCGTATACAACTAAATTATTAATAAATCCGTCTATGGAATCTACGGATGGTGCTTCATCAATATCAGTTATAAACTCTATAACATCATTATCCTCATCCAGTAATCGCGCGTTTTCATTGAAATCTTTAAGTACATCATAACATGGTTGATCATCAACGGATGGTGCTACTAAATATAATTTATCCCATTTCAACCATCTCATTATCAGATTAAGTAATAATTGCGTCTTACCCGATCCAGATGGTCCTATGATAATCATTCTGATGGAGTTCGGTAGCGCAGGATGATGCTTAACAGGTTCTCGCTGCCGAGTTGCTGAGAAATCAATTATATCCATATATATTATAACATGAATTTATATTGTTTACGCTGTAGAGTTAAAACTCCAACTACTGATTTAGCTACAGTTATAACAAAAAATAAAAAAATAGCGTACGGTGGAAAATGTTCTATATGCGGTAGAAAGAAATTTTCATTTTTACCTAATAAGCGGGGGGGTGATATTGCTAATTTGATGTCAAAGTTTCCAGGTGCTCCATGGGCTAAATACAGCGGAGAAAAACATCTACCAGGATATAATTATTGCAGTCCTGGTACTCGACTCGATATCAGGCTCGATAATCAGGATCAACCAAAACCAGGCGAGGAACCAATAAACGCTATTGATCGAGCTTGTCATGCTCATGATGTAGCTTATAAAAGTCAAAATCTACAAGATAGGCATATTGCAGATGTAAAATTAATTCATTCATTAAATTCTATAAAAAATAAAAATATTAGAGAATCATTAGCTAATTGGTTAGTAAGATCCTCGATGAAAGGTAAATTAGCGATTGGGGCTGGTAATTAATAATGGAATCAATTTATTATTCACCGAGAGGATACTGGAGAGGCAAAGCAGCAATTGGTAAACTCGCTGATGCAGCGGCGGTTAAACATTCTACTGCTAAAGCGTGGTTGTCCAGGCAGGCAATATGGCAAATTTATCTACCACGTCCTAAACAAATTCAGTACGCGTATTTCGATGTCAGTGTTCCTAATGAAGTTCATCAAGCTGATATTCTGTTTTTACCGCATGATACTGTGCGTGGAAAAACGTACAAATACGCGTTAACCGTAGTTGATGTTGCAAGTAGATATAAAGAAGCAGAGCCGCTATCAGCGAAAACATCATCTGAAGTAGCCGATGCGTTTGAACGAATTTATCAACGAGGACTCGGACCACGAGGTGGTCTGCGATGGCCACAGCTACTACAGGTTGATCCTGGTAAGGAATTTCTTGGTCCAGTATCATCGCTGATGAAACAACATAATACCAAAATACGACGAGGTCATACTGCAATTCACCGTGATCAAGCAATTGTTGAGCGATTTAATCGAACACTTGCTGAACGGTTATTTGGATATCAATACGCGAGGGAATTTATTCAGGATAAAAGATCTCGCGAATGGGTTGCAAGATTACCAGGCGTGATAGCTGCATTAAATAATGAGATCACACGAACAACCAACATGAAACCCATTAGCGCGGTCACAAAAAAAAATATACCAACACAACGAAAAGATGTTGGAAAACAAAAAATATTCGGTGATGTTACAGTCAGATATTTATATGAGCCTGGTGAACTTGAAGGTGGTAAAGCGAGAGCGACTGATCCTATTTGGAGTGTTACCACACACAAAATATCTACCGTGACAAGATCCACTGGAAGAAATGTAGGCGTTTCCAGACCTGCAATCTACAGATTAGATTCGGCCGCTCCTCAACGTGGATTTACACGTGAACAACTACAAATAATTTCCGCGGATACACAACTACCACCGCGATCACTCCGGTGATTTCGATCACTTAACTAGCACCCAAGGCGCTAGCGCCTCTACGTCGATTACACTCAAGACAGGTTAACATGGTATTTTCTCGTGTATGACCGCGACTATTATCTTTTCTATCTACGGTAAATTGTCTTGAATCATTACTCGAATACCTCTACAGCATTATGCAATTACAACTTGCGCAATGATTATTCTGCTGCTGTTTTAACTCAATAATAAATTCAACATCAAGATCAAAGTCACGTTTATTTTTTTTGTCAGATTGTTTGTATCCGATTAATTTTTTTCTTATTATATCATCATCGATGATGTTAAATTTATCAACGATTTCAGGAATTATAATTCTACGTAATTGAGATATATTTCTGACCCTCGATACCGCCAAATAAACTAAATTTGACCACTCGATGCGATCGTCTACAATCCAAACTCGTGTATCAGAAATAGTTAATCCCTGAGACGAGTGGATTGTCATGGCGTATCCCAATACCCATGGAGATTTGTCAGCGTGTAATGCATCTTCGACCACACTGATATCAACGGCGACAATATCATTTAATACGAGATTCTGTTTCCTTGACTCTGTCAAGGGTCCTGGAATATCAACATTAATATTCTGTTTTCGTGTATCTGATGGTCTATAACACAACGGTACGGGTAGTTCTGAATATTTTTCTTTATGCAGCTGAAATAACTGTTGTTGTAAAGCGTCTCTGATTATTTTTCTACTTGCTACGATCAAATCGGTGGGTCTCCATAATTTCAAAAAATCACTCATTGATGTCTCTGAGATCACTCCACGTATTATTTCACACTGAATTTTGTTTGATTGTAATCTGATTAATTTTTTAAACTCCCTCAAATTTGCATCAAGAGCTCTATGATCATCATCTATTTCTTCGTAATAATCAACGAAATTTTTTAACCAATCATGTGGAGATGGTCCAACAAAAGGCGGAGGTTGACCATGATCGCCACACATTATTATGGCGGTATTTTTCGTCAACAACCAATCAAGAAACGTTTTTAATGTATCCAATGACACCGTGCATATCTCATCCCAAATAATTATTTTAGGTATATATTTTTCTCCCATCCGTTCAGGAGTCCATGTATCTCCGCGCCACCGAAAGAAACTATGATACGTACACGATTGTACTTGCCGCTGTTTCATCTCACGTGCAAGTCTATGTGTGGGTGTCAGCACGATTATATCTGAATTTCTAAAAACATTAATCGTTCGAGTTGTTTTGCCGCATCCACCAGGTCCATTGAGATATACTGTCTTATATCTGGTTATTGGATCACTCAACGATGGTGCTTTCGACATTTCTGATATTTTATTACCCTCACGATAAAAATCTCTCACTGGAACATCTGCTGATTCTGTGTAATTGTGTAATAGTTCCTTTTTTATTCTCCACGAACCCCATCGTTCATCATTACTTGTAAATTTCATAACAGGTTCTAAATATTTACTTGAAATATAAAATGAGTCTGTTGCGACTCTGACTGCGGTCTTGGGAAATCTATTAATCATCGATAATAAATTTATAGAAACATAAGCCAACATGGAAGATCTTAGATGAGTATATTGTGGGGATACGTCATTTATGTAACTAACGATCGTACCTAATTTTGTTCCGTCGGATAAATAAACACTCTCTCGATTTACCAATGTATTTTTCGCCGTTGTATCAGCGATTATAAAATCGTTCTCGGCATCATCTAGAATTAATCGTGCGTGATGTCTTTTATAATCATATGCACCACCTTGAGTAAATTTACCTATAATTTTTCTACCGAGATCTTTTGCGGTTTTGAGTTTATTAGGAATATCATCTTCGGAAACATCCTTAAACTCGCTAATAACTTCAGAATCTGACATGGGCAACCAAACTTTGGTCTGTGCATGATATGATATAATTGCCTCACTGACCACCAACGATGTCAGTATCATACAATCTAGCATATATCGTAACAAAGCTATAGGTGCCCAACGTTTTTCACAAAAATGTCTACCAAACCAAACATAACAAATCTTGTGAAGATTTTCGTTAAACTCGAACGACTCAATACAGGCGAATCCAGTCAGATCAAAATCAGGTAATGGTCCATTAATTGCCACTCGCGTCATCTCGTTTGTAGGGTGACCAAATCTTTCAAAGTACACAGAACAATCTCCGTATCCCAGAAAACTTCCTGGATAACATGCAACCATATCAACCGAAATAACATCATTGTAATTATATTTGGTATTCCATAATCCGCCATGTCCATATTCGACGCAACTTGCGCGTACGTCCTCGAGTAAATCAAATCGTGTTGGTTTCCATGAATTTCTCTCTCTGGCGAAATGAGCCGCAACAGATGGAACGGTAAAACAATTAGTTAGTAATTTGTCAGTATTTTCCGCGTGCTTGCACTGTAAAAACGTCGCAAGATTTTTCATCTCGTCATGGAGGGATTCTGTGCGATATATTTCACCGTTCGGTTTGACAAACTGATCAAATTCACCCTCCTCATTACTTTTAAATAACCATACCGATACAGGATCGGTTTTACTTATTTCGTTGATAAAATCAAACATATCTGCCCCAGAATTATCTGGGGAGTAAAATCTAACAGTTCGATCACGTGGAAATATTGTTACCGCGTTAGTCCATGCGTGCGCGTTATGATCGATAATATTTATTGGAGCTCCCTTCGATTTATATTTCGACTGGTACAGTACTTCTCCCGTTATTGTCGCTACGGTTATTGGAAATTTTAATATTTTTCCTAACTCAGCAACATCTTTTATTGTAGCACCGGTATCCTTAACCGAATCAGCCCACGAGTTTATTTTTTCACGCCTTAAATCAGTTAATCCATTTCCACGCATCACGTTTGTAAAGTGTTCTATTACTCGTTCGGCCACACAATTTAACCTTGAAAATTTCATCGGCGCTAGTTTATCAACGTTGGGTTTTTTATTTATCTCATAAATTCCATAAATAACCGCCGTTACAGGATACGCTCGTTCATAATACGGTTTGTCAATACCCGTCAGTAGACCCGGTCTGGAATTTTTACTTAATATGATAGTTTTAGTATTACCAAGGACAGGATCATATTTGTCACGGATAATCCAACTACCTGTTTCTGTTAATACAATAAATTTTACTCTGAAGAAATATTTTTGATTGCCCTCGTATTCAGCGATGTAGTTAATGATAGTTGCCGCTCGCTTGTCGTTCATTGTGGCGTCCGTGACTTTGTCGACACTGACTTTGTCAGCTTTCTTGACTCCGTCAAGGCGTATGATCTTGAACGTTGACCATGTATGAGATGCACCATCCGTGTAAAATTCTTTCTTGGCGTCGTGAATTTTCGAGATCAAACTTTTATTTTTCGGATCAACCAGATCTCGTACTGGCAAGTCAGAAGATAATCTGTCAAGGTTGAATTTATATTTAACAGGCCTAGTTTGGGATAATCTCTCAAACTCGTTCATATAATTAAAACAAATATTTAAATAAAGAAAATTATATATATATATATACAATGTCTCAGTGCAGATGGTTGATGATCGGCTCAGTAAATCGATGCAACAAATCCTGTAGAAAGGAATTTTGTTGGATACACTCACAAAACATACGACGAGGAAGTCTAGGACCAATACCATGTCTGAGGTGTGGTATTGGAGTGCGAGGAAAAACAGAATTATGTGGAAAGTGCGGCGGAAAACGGTTCAGAGAACTTAAAAGATATTATGACAAAAAAAATAATAGCGGTGAAAACGCTATAAAATCCGTGAGGGATTATATATCAAGATTTCAGACAAACAATGATTTAAACGTATAATATTATTATAATGGAGCAAAATATATTTGTCCCACATCCTGTCATAACAAACTATGAATCAAATATTAATGGTATCATCAGACACTGTAGGTTAAAAAAACCAGTTGGTTGTATTAATAATCATGGTTATCTAAGGTTCACATGCGAGGGGGGAAAGAAACATTATCTATGTCATAGATTTACGTATGAATGTCATAATGGGATGATCAATGACGGTCTTGTTATTGATCATATTGACGGGGATACTCAAAACAATAATTTATCCAACCTTCGTGTTGTCACATACAGCGAGAATAATACACGTGGTAATACAGGAAGATGTAAGACAATCGGAAAGAGGGCGGTAATTTCCACAAACATAGAAACTGGCAAAGAAATTATATTTCAGTCTATGAACGCGGCTGCGACATATTTTGATATTAACTCGCGTGTGGTAAAATACGTCGCAGAAAATATAACCAGATCTACTTTCTCGAAAAAATATAAGCAGAAAATTACATTTCAGTATCAATAACTATCATCACCACATTATTAACTATCATCACCACATTATTAACTATCATCACCACATTGAATTAATTTTTTTAATTTATGTCACAGTAGGTCCTCCATACACTACTGAATTTTGATTATATAAGGGGGAGATTACTTTGTAATATATAGTTTTCTTCGTAGATTTTTGATTTTTTATGATCGTAATTAGTCAGTTTAACTAATTACATCGTAATTAATTACTCGTAGAAGTATTATTTATGGTTTTTAAATATTTCCCATTATACAACATTACGAGAGATCATGACAATGTTATTGATCCGCAGGAAGCTGTGTGTAGAACAGAAACCGTTGTCATGGTAATCGATCTGCAGGTGTGTTCATGCCACTGTTATTATTGATTCGCAGTCTGCTTAGGAAAAATGCTGTTATAAATACAGAAACTGTTATTATTCAGAAACTGTTATTATTCAGAAACCGTTATTATTCAGAAACCGCTGTTTAGTGTAAATATTGGTTCCTTAGCTATATAGCTAACTATATATTAACTTCCAAAACATATGTTCGTAACAAGGTTTGATAGCTCAATCAGTATGGTATTGGACTGTGACGCTCGCGGTCCAGGATCAAACCCCCATGGCTGACAATTTGTCGGTGGTGTACGCATAATTGCGATTTTTATAATAGTGGGGGGGAACCGCAAACCCCCTCCCCCCGCTCAGCAAAATTCACCCACAATATTGACTTGTGGTTGATACATATTTTCGTATCACCCACTGGATTAATTATTGTGGGTGGGTTTTTGCTGAGCGTACATGTTTGTACTGTCCTTAGTTAAGTTATATGTTTGTGCTGTCCTTGAAACATCCCGACGAACTCGCTAAACACTCGATAGGTGTTCTAGGGATATTTTTTTTTATTTTAAAGATTTATATATTATATAATGAACCATGAAAATATCAATGATGTAATTGTCGCTATTAAAAAATTGAAAAAAGATGGAATTAATATATCTGATGAACTTAATCCTGAAAAAATAGTTTCTGACTTTGAGATTTTACAAGAACGTAAAACCCAGGGGACACACACACACTATCATCTGAATACAGGCTCATGAAACGGATTCAGGCGGCAATGTTTCAGTCGCTAGCTACCGTAGAAGATGATCATGTGAAGGAGTTCGTTCCTCTCTCTGCCGCCGTAGAAAGAATTAAATCGTTATTATCCCACGAGTATGAGGCAAAGAAAACGATTAGTACTCGCATAAGACTATTAAGAAAAATTATGTTAGAGAGTAACTTCGTTACTGGTGAAACGATCCAGAGTAACTTCGTTACTGGTGAAACGATCCAGAGTAGTAATTCCGATGAAGATGACTGAGATCTTTGATCAGAAATATTATTTCTGAATTTGATGGGTTAGTTGGTACTTAGAATCAAAGATTTAGAATCAAAGATTCTTATTTATGCAATTTGCAATTTTGATGGGTGAGTTGGTACTTAGAATCAAAGATTCTGATTTATTATTTATTTCTGAATTAATTTATTTATTTACTGAATTAATTTGTTTTTTTTTTTCTGAAATTTAACAAAATTGTACAAATTTCTTAATTTTGACTACCATTTACCCCATCAAAAACATAAAATTGTACAAATTTCTTAATTTGACTACCATTTACCCCATCAAAAACATAAAATTGTACAAATTTCTTAATTTTGACTACCATTTACCCCATCAAAAACATAAAATTGTACAAATTTCTTAATTTTACAAATTATTTATTTCTGAATTATTATTTTATTTCTGAATTATTATTTATTTATTTCTGAATTAATTTATTTATTTTTACTGAAATTTAACAAAATTGTACAAATTTCTTAATTTTGACTACCATTTACCCCATCAAAAGCATAAAATTGTACAAATTTCTTAATTTGAGTACCATTTACCCCATCAAATTTACAAAATTGTACAAATTTCTTAATTTGAGTACCATTTACCCCATCAAAAACATAAAATTGTACAAATTTCCTAATTTTACAAATTATTTATTTCTGAATTATTATTTTATTTCTGAATTATTATTTATTTATTTATAACTCTGATGGGTGAGTTGGTAAACCCTCTATTACATAAAGATCTACGATAAAGTCTTACGACAAAAGTCTTACGACAAAAGTCTTACGACTTTACATACAGATTTATTACAAGTTCTTCTTCATGTATGTCAATTAAGCGATTAAGGTGGTCTGTGAGTTTAAAATTGATTCGTGTTAACATATTATTGTGACACCGCAAATACACAGGATTAGTTGGTTCTTGCACGATTAAACTTCCAGGGGGAACTTGTGGTGTGAACGTGTACAGGATGCATCCTTGTTGAGCCTGATTTGATCTTCCGAGATCTGTTTGATAGCTGCCATCGACTACGTCACAAACCAGATTGACCGCGACCGTCGGTGTTATATTAACGATTCCCGGAGATACGTGTCTTCCGCCGCCGTGTGGATCATTATCATATCTAAGAACGGTTGGATATGGTGCTAGTTTTCTCCATGCATGGAGTATTTTAGGAAAAAACTCATCAATGACATCATTGACAGATTTTCTTAACTCGGTTACACTATACCCGGGAAATTTAAAATTTGGTACATCGGCTTCTGTTAATTTATATTTTTCTAACCATTTATATGCATCAAATTTTTTAAATGATTCTAAACTAACCATCGCTTGAACTATTCGGTTATTAAAATATTCCATATCTGATATAAGCTGATTTAATATTTCCACACGCGTGATGATTTTTTCACGCGATGACGCTGATATGTCAAAAATATGTTCGTTAAAATATTGATTCAGTTGATCTAGTTGTTTTTTACATTCTTGATTGATTTCCTGAAAATATTTAATAATATCATTTTGATGAAGACCAAAAACATGTCCTGTTTCCCCCTCCCGACTTACAAAAATCCATGCCTCAATATCGTCGTGAAAGATAAAATGGCTAAACATTAATTTATTTTTAAAAATACGTAGTTTTTCCCCGTATGATGGATTAATTTCATGATATGATTGCCTATCCGTGACATAATCAGACTTTTTCGGTTCTGGTGGTATCGGTGTTATCGGTGGTGATATTTCAGGCCAACCTAGTACGGATCTTATCGTGGATTGATAAATATCAACAGCATAATCAGGCGAGTTTATTTCAATCGTCGAGGACAGGGTGGGTTCATGAACATTAATTGATATTTTTGGTTCTTTTCCTGTTATTGATTTTATTCTACGCGCAAATTCCTCACTGATCTCTTCAATCTCATAACTGCCAGTTGGTATTCCAACAACAACCCAGTCAGGTGTTCCATCGGGTTTGTTCTTGTTAGCAAATACGAGCGAATTATTTGCTGGTGTACCATTAAATGATTTTGATCTGATATTTGGCCAGCTGTAATATACTCGTAATTGTGCTAGTGCTATTTCTTTTACTGGAATTGCAGTAGGAAAATTAACACTAAATTCAGGATTAATTGAACTTACCGAGATCATCGTTATCTTTGGCGGAGTTGTGTTGGTCACGATCTGCTGGAGTAATTCTGTCATTATTGATACTTGTATCTTTAATACCGATACCTTCGTCGTATATTTTGGTTATCATTGAAAATTCGAAATCAGATATAATTCCATCACTGAGACTTGCTGATAACAACGAGGATAATTTCGAGTATGCTACCGTCGCTGTATGTAATTTTATTTTGTAATCGGATAACTTTTCGTTCGTACAAGTACATATTTTTTTTGTGATGATATTAAGCACACCTGCAATAGTTGTTGCTGCTGAAATACAAATAGTTACAGCTACTGGTGCCATCGTTGTCAACGCTGATAATATGACACCGGTTCCAGCAACAACAGCGGATACTGAATAAACAATCACATCAACGATAACCAATCGTCGTCGATATTTTTTTACTTTTACTGTATATTGATCGACTTGATCTTTTAGCGCAGCCTGCCATTCACGCGCTTGATTGTATCTGTATTGTGCACCGTCCATATATATTTTTATGCAGTAACCAATTGATGTATTTCAGCTACAAATTCCAAACACCACCAGTAAGATGTTGCGGTTAATGTCCTATCATCTGCTTCCAGAATAAATATTTCTTCGGTTCCGATATTTAATATAACAGATACAACCCCGGAAAACCTGTCGGTCGAATGACGCCATGGAAACGTTGTAAATATTTCAAATTTTGCAGCACTGAACACAGACAGCCTGTACACGCCAGTGCTTGTTGCGGTATATTTGATAGTATTATTTTGTTTTGACCATGTTGCAAATCCTGATGATACCGTGCATACGATGTTTGTGATATGCCCGGGAGTTATTTCAGCTGGAATTTTAATCAGACCGGTTTTACTGACAATCTCAGGAATTCCCGCTACGATGTCTAGCTGTGTTCGTTTGATCGTGTCTAGGTTACTTTTGATATCAGAAAGTTTTATATCGATGACGGAAGGAGTTCCAAAGAACTTATTTATGGCATCATCGGTTTTCTGAAAATTTCTTCGAAGCCTTGTAAAACCGGTTACGTGAACATCATATTCGGCCCGCAGCGTGGATAGTTTTCCATCCACGTCGTCGACGTATAGTTTGTTTGCGACGTCGTTGTCAGATTTTGGAGCTGTTACAGCTACTATTTTGTTCCCGTTCATGCTAAGTTCACCTGTCATTGTGTCACCGGTGTTTCTCACGCGATTAGCAACACTTTTTGCAATTTCATCTCTGATGGTTTTAAGTGACATACTTGAATCTCTGATTCTACCACCGTCAGTAAACACAGGAATATTATCCGTAACTGCACCGAGTACTCGCCGGACTATATCATTCCATTTGATATTGCTGGTTTTTAGTTTACCATATCGATCTTGAAAAATAACAACTTCATCTGGGTCAACTCCAGCCAGGTTCATGATATCAGCAAGGTCATCCTTGGTCGCATACTTCGACAGATCAACGTCGGATTTTATTTTCTTACTAGTAGAAGATCTTCCGTAGATGTCAACCATTATAATAAGACCCGTTGTTTAAAATGCTTTACGCGCAACAAATCGGTTGCTTGTATAATCGTGCACGACTTTATGTGGCGGCCTGTATGATTTTGATATAGCGTCGAGTACATTAATTACTTCACGGCCGCATATTGGCGGATCTGTCATTGTTTGTGTGGGTAGCGTTGAATACCAAACTTTGGAACCTCTGGTTGTTGCGTGGAGTGGTGCGACATACTTGATAAATTCAACAGGTGGAGCTAACCCGTACGAATCAAAATAAACAATTCCACGCGGGTCAACCGCGTATGATACCCAATGAGTACCAGGTCCAGAACGTTCATCGAGATTAATAATACCTGTTTCTAGTTTGTTTAGTTGTTTCGGTAATTGATCTCGCATAAAAACACCTCTAAAGGCGGATATTTTTAATTTTTTAGCAGCATTAAGTAAATCAAAATTTGATGCTGGAACGTCTAACGAAGTGACCCTGGAAGCCTTAGGCCTCTCCCCCAACGAGATCCTGGCAATCTTAGACAGCGTCCCTTTTTTTGCTATATCGTCCACCAGTAACTTTTTCGAAAATTTTTTTACCCGCCGCTCCAGCAACACCTAACGCGGCCGCTTTTGCTACGGCTGGAGCAGCTGCAGCTATTAATGCCGGAATGGCAGCGAGAAATGGGAATATACCACCTGTTTTAACCATGTCTTTGATGGCGCTCGGGGAGAGATGGAATTGAACTCCAGTTTTTGATTCTAGGGCCTTATTGAAATGTTTAATCTGATTATTTGTCAGCGATAATTTGTTTGGACCACCACTAATCTGATCTCGTTTTAGTGATATTTTAGTTCCGCATTTGTTGGCGGTTTTTGATTGAAGCTTTTTTACCTGACCCGGGGTCAGAGTAACATTAACATGACTATACGACATTTTTATATAAAATATATTTTTCTAAATAACACGATTAAAGATTTTCCACCGGTGCATCAACGACTCTCATTCGACCACTACCACCTTCAAGTAACATGGCTTTATCGCTAAATATGACCGCGATTGCTCTGTAATCAACACCACCGGTATTTAATGTTGCTTTGAGATGTATATCAACGACAGATTGTTTTGATAGATCAAGATGTTCTAATGAAAAATAATAAATCGGATATAAAGTTCTGAAATCATGTTGTGATATTTGCAACCCAGTATCAACATTTTGATCACGTCCCATAAATGATATTAAACGATGATATGCACGTCCTATACGATTCTGTTCATAATTTAGTTGTATGCTCTCTGTTGGTTCTTGTTGCCCGTTTATCCGTAAGGAAATATCCGTAATACCTAGTTTGTCAAATATCATGTGAGTACGTTCTTGATTACCTAATCGATCATAGTTCTGAAAAGCAATAAAAATATGTCGTGGTGCAGAAACACCCTGTTGTGATGCTATATGCCATGTAAACTGACCGTTAACGTTAGTTTGCATGCTATCCGTGCTTGTTGTTAACCATGACAACAAGAACTTACCACCAGTGTCCATGAAAGAAATCAACTTTTGTTCTTCTGCGATCGTTGGAGTCATTACCGGCATCCACAGTGAAAGTTTCGATAATACTACTTTACCAGCATCAGTAGCGGGTCTCCACAGAGCATCATTATCACCACCTTTTCTCACAAGAACAACCGTGTGTCTAGCTCCAAAAATAATCTTTCTAACATTCCTACAAAATCCAAAAATATGCGATAGTGGAATTGTGCATGAAAATCTTCTATCGGCTCCTAGCAACATACTTTTACGCGCTGCAAATCCCAAGTTGAAATTTGGGACAACATTTCTAATCACCGGCGCCACATCAGCATCAGCGTTATTGGCATGATTTCTTGGTCGTCCTATATCATACTGATCGTTT
Organism: Sinohyriopsis cumingii; assembly: GCA_028554795.2. Taxonomy (NCBI): domain Eukaryota; kingdom Metazoa; phylum Mollusca; class Bivalvia; order Unionida; family Unionidae; genus Sinohyriopsis; species Sinohyriopsis cumingii. The sequence goes on from CM068828.1 coordinate 27,855,736, forward strand.
TCAGGGTGACCGGTATTATCTTTCACAAACATCATTGTAGGACCTGCTGATCTTGTATAATCATCAGAATATCTTGCTAATCCTATTATTGTTGTAGCAACGTCGACATCTTTCTGAATTGATTCAATATTTTTTCCATCGATCATGTAAGTGGCGCTATCAAACAGTGCCATGATCCCGTTGTTGACAAAACCAACTTTTATTGCATCTGCATAATTAGCATCGTTTGTTCTTATAATTCTACCTTCTACCTCAAGAAAAGCATCAGCGGGTAAAAAGTATCTACTTGTGTCATGAACTTGTAGTTCAATTCTTCCACGTTGATCTGGCATTCGTGCGTCATAAGAATAAAACTGATAATCACGTACCGATTCATCCTTAAGGACGGGTGCTTCCATGTCAAATGCTGTGTCGGATACGCGCTTGAACATTTTATTATAATTATTTTTCGTCTAACACGTTGATTACCGCGTTCGGGAAATTCCACCTCGGGAAGTTCCACTTCCGGATATCAAACTTGAGATATTATTTCCAGATTCACCGAGTCCTTGATCTGCTAACGCTGCTAGTTTTTGATTTGCAGCTTGATTTATTATTTTACTGACATCTGCAGGCATCACCTCAGTACTTGCCAGTTTCACTGGTGGTTGTTGTTTTCGTCGCAATAATCGTGCTAGTCTTTCTTTGATCGCCGAGAACGCCTTACCAGCAACATTGACAATTGCACCAGGAGCTTTATCACGAACAATATCAATGGCCTTCATCGATAATTGTTTTGCAACGGGTGCTACTTTTGGAGCTATCCTTGTAAATAATCCCTGAATAACATCACCAAGTCCATCTCCGTAAGTAGCTCTATAGATTGGTAATCGTGAGTTTACCGCTCTGACCTGTACAGGTTTACGATGATTATCATGCACAATATATCATCTTATTTTATTTACCATTTATCTAACAACTAGTCATCAACGAGCTCATCAATAAGTTCTCGGTAAACGCCGATATCCATGATACCACCTTGAAATAGTCGCCGACAAATATCAGCTGCTTCATTGGTTATTTCTGGTGAATTATTTCCGGCACGTTTTCCTCCTATGAGAACTTCTAAGCGTGACACGTCATTGATGATATTATCAGGACATAAACCAGATCCTGTTTTAGGTTCATCTTGAGGTGTTTTAAATACTGGTGGTTGCATTACCGGAGTAAGTACTTCAGTGGTGACCGGGGGTGAGTCACCTTCTCGAAATCCATGTGGTGAATCTGTCGGTGTAAATGTTACATCCGGTGCAGAAATTTTACGTAAAGGTGAAGAAATTTTCTTCGAGGAGTATGATTTAATTGACTCTTTAGCCTTTTTAATTTCCGACTTCAACCTTTGCTGCGACGAAGAAGATTGCTGTTGTTCTATTTGTTGCAGAGGTGGAGGAAGCTGATACTGGGAGGACTCTCCTTGTCCTAGTTGTTCCCGTCTCCCTCTAAGTCTATTTACTTCTTCATTAAATCTTTTAAATTCTTGACCTCTAGCTTGTTTTTTATTGTAATATACGCGATATATCCATTTAATGAAATCATCATCATTTGTTTTTCCATAAAAGGGTTTTAAAAAATTAGATTTATTAGATATATTATCTAATATCATCTTAGGTAATTTCTCTCTTTCAGTATTTCTAATTTCCTCAACAACTCCTTCGTTAAATCTTGCAATTAATTTTAAGTTCTCTCCTGCTGATTTGGATTTAGATGCAAGTTTTTCTCTCACATCGGCGACTTCAGTACGAAGTTCTCCAATACCTTCAAGTATTTCCTCACCAACAGGTGGAGGTTGAGCCGCAGCTATGTCAGTTGGAAGGTCTCGTAAAATCTTCTTTGCCTGTTTAGTTCTTCTTGCTATTTTTTCTGATACCGGAAGAAGATCTTCTTTGATGACAGTTGCAACTTTCTCAGTAGCTGCAGTGACGGGCTTAAACAGTTTTTTAGTGTCCTCTTCATACTCAACTTTTGCTTCTTGCTGCGCTTGCAGATTTTTTCTAAATGAGTCTCTGACAGGAAGAAATTTTTTAATTGTTTCTAATCGTTCTCGAGCTGTTCTTGCAGTATGAGATTCTGGATGTATCATTTTATTATAACATAATAATTTAATTAATATCAGCAGAAGAACAGCAGCAGAGAGGGTACCTACCAACGTTGGTCGTCAAAAAAATAAACAAGAAATAAATAAACACGTAGAGTACTTTATTTTTTCAGATACTATTTCGAACTGAGGTTTCATTAGTACAATCGTCCATTACAGAAATAAAACATCTCAAGGAAAAGTTCATTTGTAAAATCTTGACCTTCTACGAGATGATTTTATTTTGTTTGTTTTATTTGTTTTGTCGGAATTCTATGGTCTGTTCACCCTCTCTGCTGCTACAACAATACCCGAGGTTGATTTATGTATATTGTGTCGTATTTCGAAATAGTGAGTTCGGTTCATCCCATGCCGCACGTGCGAAGTGCCCTCGATGGGACGAACCAATGCCTACAATGCACAGACTATGTATGTGTATAAATACCTCGCCGTACGTACATTTCTTTACAATACGGATAAGTCTTGTCAGCCAGCAGTCTGTTTCAAGGACTTGCGATTCATTCCTGTACATACATAGAAAATGCCACCTAAACAGGCTGCCGGTAGTAAGGGAGTCAAGAAATGATGCAGCTGCCTACCACAGGCAAACAGGAATGAATAGGATCACAACGAACGGACACGAACACGGACAACGATTATGACTACGGACTACAACCCACAGATGGATATCATTCACTAAATAACCCACTGAAACAAAACAGACTACTAAAAACAATGACGACTTGGAAATGGATTTGGACTCTGAAGTGAACATGGATATTATTAACAAAAAAAGAACACTTAAACAAAATGGACTGCCAAAAGCAACGACGACCTGGAAATGGACCTGGATTCTGAAGTGAACGTGGAATTTACCTACGCATGGATACTATCAACAAAAAAACAACACTTAAACAAAATGGACTGATAAAAACAATGACGACTTGGAAATGGAATTGGATTCTGAAGTGAACATGGACTTTGCTCACACATGGCTATTATTAATAATAAAAATCTAATAACAGAATAAGAAACACGGACTACATATATTCAATGTTTTTAATAACGAAAAACAATGATGATGGAATGAAAATGGACTATGAATGAGGACACGGACTGACTATATGAAAGGAAACTAAATCAATACTAAACAAAACCATTTGATAGTCCCTCCTAGAGGTATAACCAGTAACGAAGACTATGTAACGGAGCCACACCCAGCATCACAAATAAACCATTAACAACACACAGAGGGGAACGATAAACCGTACAGAAAAATAAAATCGACACAAGGGAGGAAAAGACTGTGTCATGTATAATGGCTACAACCCACGCCGCAAGCGAGACCTGAACGAGACTGACCAGAGGAAAGGAGAATGAGTACAAACCGGGACAACAGATGAACAATACCAATAAATAATACCTGATTACTTACTAAAGGACCACATTTTATAAATCTTAATAGAACTTGAGAATAGCGCTAAGGTGCCAAAACCCTAATTAACACAGATTGGAAAACAGTATACCAAGGTATACAGAACAACTAACTAAACAACAACAAAAAACACTCATGCACACAGAAACAAAAATACTCACACCTCAATAACTTACTAAAAATACACTGTTTCGGCAATAATAATCATTTTTCAAATTATACACCAGGATTACGCAGGTAATAAAACCAAAATGAATTTGAACTAAATAGTGCTGTCCAACATAGACACTGGGAACAATAACAACAACACACTCACAACCAAGCACCACATATGGACAAAACTGACTCTGGCAAAGTCACCACACGAAGATATAATACCCACATCAAAAGGGAGGGAAACCAACCCTGAGACTTGAATGGTCTCGGGGGGGGGGGGTAGTACCAACCTAAGTTCCAGGCTCGGATGACCTTGACCCAGGCCCATTACCAGCTCAGGCATAGGGAAGGGACTTCGTTACCCAGCCTATATTGGGATAAAGAAACTTAGAAACTTGACGAACAAAACTGAAATAAACCCTTACAAAATTCTTCAACTAGCCAAAAACAAAAACACAACCAATACAATTGGGTGGACAGGGAAACCTACACCTACACACTTTGTTTTGGCTAAATAATAGTGCCACATCTGTGTCCTTACCAGCTGTATGTGCTGGGACGGGAACCAGAAGTCCCAACACTCGCTTCAAGGACCTGCACATCTTCAGTTGTAGATGTATGTAAGTTTATTAATTTCTAGTCAATAAGTCATAACTACTGTAACCACGTTTATTTTTGTATGTTTGTTATGTAACTTTGGTGTACACGGTATAATGCACATATTTATATTCTTGTTTTCGACTTAGCAAGGGATTTATATTAGTAATGATAAGCTACATTTTCTTTAAGAACTGTTTAATATAGTAGGATTCTTATCGAGCAGGGTTAGGTTTATTTTTGAACCTGTCATTTTGTAATTATTGTGCTGATAATGTAATCTATATAATTTACCGTGTATAACGTCATTACGTTATTATGCCCGTGTCATGTATAGTACACGGTATTCGATATATTTTCAGCTGTCTAATGTCCGGGGTGTCCGGAGTGTCTAATGTCCGGTGTTTTCCGGAGTGTCTAATGTCCGGAGTGAACGGAGGGTCTAATGTCCGGAGTGTTCCGAGTGTTCGGAGTGTTCCGAGTGTTCGAAGTGTGTAGAGCTGTCTGGAGTGTCCAGAATATCTAGAGCGTCTAAAGTGACCAGAGTGACCCAAGCGTTCAAAGTTATGTGATCGGGGTCAACGTGGTGCAAGCTGTAAAGCCAACCACAGGAATTAACAGTAGCAGCTGTGAAGCTGAACTGTTTAGCAGCCGTAGAGCTGAAACAAAGTGTACTGATGGCGGAGTGTATCTCCTAACATATAATTCTTTAGCCGTGGGCTAATTTTGGGGTTCGTAAAACCCAGTGTATCTTTCGGGACTGTAAAGATAAGTTGTATATCTGTCCCTTTTTTATCACCATAATTTCACTACCTGAGTGAATTCATTTTACTACATGAGTAAAATGTTACAGTGTTTACTACCTGAATAAACTATATCCATCGTTTCATTGTCAAATCGTTGTGAACCATTCACCCCTTGTCTTTGTATTTGCTAAATTAATTTATTTGTATTTTTCATCATTAAGTCTGTGCGTTCTTATGTTAATTAAATCCAATATTTGGATTATATATACACGCACATATTCATAATTAATTGCTCATTCAAGTCATCCATTATTAAACATTGTATTTATAACATATTATAAAAGTGTTCTGTTGTGAATCCGAAAATCCCACCCGGTTATCTTGTTACACCTGTCGGGGATCAAAACAAACTCTGGGCATCTCATTTCACCTGCGAACACTGCACAAAAACTCTGGAAGTAACATGAACAATTGTTACTTGGAATTTTATGTTATAAAATTCTTTAAATGTTTAAAATTGTAGAAAAATTTAATTTTAAAATGTTTTACAATTTTCATTGTTATTGAAAAAATATATCGCTATCCCAAGAATTTGGCGGGAACCCGCTGACCACTCATGCAACTGCTACTTCTCATAGTGGACCCTTCCAAACGTTGGACTGGCAAGAATGTCCCTGCTATCATGTATCCAGACCTTCCTTCATCAATCACCCCAGTGCCACAATGCACTGAACTCCCCGTACCCACTCCTCCTGAGAGAGAACAGCCGTCTTTAAAATAGAGCAGCAAGTCAGAAAGCAAGGAAGACGTTGTATATACAGATGACAATTTCAGACATGGAGCTGAGGAGAGAAAACCCAACCAAAAATGCATCAACGACTTGATCAGAGATCTTGGTCTTACCGAGTCCAATGCCGAGCTTTTGACGTCTAAGCTTAAGCAGTGAACATGTTGGATGAAAGTGTGCAAGTCGCAGATCAGAGGAAGCGTCACTAACCTTTTTACAGCTTCTTCACCGGTCAAGATGGGCTCTGCTTCTGACACAATGCGACCAGTCTGTTCGAGGCAATCGTTATCGCCTGTAACTAAAATGTGTAGCGCCTCTTCATAGACAGCTCATCTGGGAGCTTCAAAGCACAAGTACCCGTCTCTTTCCCTGGCTCACTCAGTGCATCTCAAAGAGGATTACAACAGCATAAAGACCTTGCTTGGACGCCTTGAAGTAAGATGAATACGGCTGGGAGGTCATCGGAGACTTCAGAGTGGTGGCATTCCTGATGGGTCGGGTCTCCAATGAGGTTTTCCCAAGTTTCCCTGCCGTCTTTGCCTTTGGGACAGCAGTGACACCAAGACGCACTACCACAGGCGGGACTGGCCACAGCGGACCGAGTTCTCAGTGGGGAAGAACAACATCAAGTGGGAGCCACTGGTGGACCTCCGGAAGGTGCTGATGCCACCACTGCACATCAAATTGGGCCTTATGAAACAATTTGTCAGAGCTCTAGATAAGGAGTCGGCAGCCTTCAGGTACCTTCAAGGCTTCTTCCCTAAGTTGTCTGAGGCAAAGGTCAAAGCCGGTGTCTTCGTCGGACCAAAGATAAAGAAGATTCTGGGGTGCATGAATTACCCAAGAAGCTCACTAGTAAGGAGAAAGCGGCTTGGAACAGCTTTGTCGCAGTGGTTCAGTGCTTCCTGGACAATCACAAAGCCGAAACCTGTGTGTAGCTGGTTGAGACTCTGTGAAGAACTACGGCACAATGGGCTGCAGGATGTCCCTCAAAGTATATGTCCTTGATGCTCATCTTGATAAATGCAAGGTGAACATGGGAGCGTACTCGGAGGAGCAAGGCGAGCGATTCCACACGGATATACTTGACTTTGAACGCCGCTACCAGAGACAGCATAACGAGAACATGACGGGAGACTACATTTGGGGGCTGATTCGTGAAAGTGATTTAAGTATAATCGTAAATCTAAAAAAACTACTCACTTCTAAATCTTTTGTGGTCATTTTTGTATTACTTTATATAAATACATGTTAATTTTAATTCATATGTTGTTTCTGACTTTCATGAACAAAAAAACACAACTTCGCTCGTATTCTCATTGGAAATAGGTAAATTTCAAAATATCACTGTCCTGGTCACAAAAGCAAAGTTTGTGGGGGATAATAGCCATTTTCAATACTTTTTAGGCATAAGCAATTAGGAAATAACACTTACTACCCAGGAACAAAATTTGTGTTACATATTGTATTCTAGTAATGCATGCACCGTAAGTTATTTATAATTTTTTTTAATATTATTTTATATTTTAGGTAAATAAATATATATTTTAGAAACTTGAATGCTTGTTGGGTTTTATCTTGTCTTGTTGCATAGTTTTTAAGCCCTTGGATGCAACACTATTTGTAATTGATCAAACGAAGACAGACACTGCGGGTGCGTGTATTTATTCTCTCTAGTTTTGAGAAAGAAAATATTCCATTATTAAATAAAATTGCTCAAATATTTATGATTTAGAAACAAAGAAACAAATTAAGACTGATTGATAATGACTTGGTTTGGGTATATTATAGTAGGCAGGATTGTGAATTGAAGCATTTCAGTGTACTAAATCGTTGGCTGTCTTGTGTTACTTCACCTGTCTAATGATATCCTTGATTTGTTTCAGATGGAGTGGCAACTTCTATCTCTTTCTTTCCTTCATTTATTTCTTCACATTTGTCTTTTCGTTAGGGCTAGTTCCATGCCTAATGTCACATACAAAAAAAAAATATTTGTATTTAAACCTGTCTTTGGATCGGTTTTCTTGGATCTTGGCTCGTTTTCTTTTGTACTGTTGGTAATCTGATGTTTAGTGCCCTCCCTCTTGGCATATGTAACATGTATTATGTTTGGCCCAATAAAAAGAGAGTGGTGCTGGCACAGTTACATCTAACTGATTATAAATATGAGATGAATCATTTTTTGTGTCACTACAACTGAAAGAGTCACGATAGCAAAAGAACGAAGCTTACACTTTAGCACCAAAGGAGTACTGCCACATCGAAACCGCGAGCAAGCTCATCTCGAGAAAATTCCGACCGATAGCGTCCACGTATACCGTAAAATTAAAGGATTTTATTATATCAGATTTTCCCGCAGAGAAGTCGATCGCGTGTATTACTAACTTGTTTGATTCTGTGTTGTATGAGTTAAAAATACGGTGTCAGACTTATTGAAATCTCTGGCATGGATAGAAGTTGGAAGCTCCGATGAATTAACGGCTTCCATGATCATCAATAAGACTGTCAGAATGTACAACAAAGGAACGAAAAGATCGACATAACGGATGGTAAAGCGATTATGTACGATATGTAAGTGTTTCGCCTCCTTCAGATAACTGATGTTGCAAAATGTTATCAACCTATCAGCTACCTACCATCAAGAGGAGTGTAGTCAAGACTGACTGCAACATATACAACATGTGTTTAGCGCGAGCTACCATGGTAGCTAGAGCAATCACAGAGAAAACCAATACGTCGAAATGGAAAAACTGAGGAAGAAAATTCAACATCTGTACGGAGTCAAACAACAAAGAGAAACAGATTTACGTTGGAACAAGCAGGGAATTCTAAAGATACAGTGTGCGGACTCAGATGAGATGCAGAAATATACCTCACTGTACCTTTGAGGTTGACCCACAAATCAAATGCGGACATCTTGTTTTTGATGATACGTTTCTCCATTCGGAAAATAGAACCATTTGTATCCTAACCAACATAATTTCGCGGCTATTACCAACATGAAAAGAGTTACAGAATACATTTACTTTTTTAAAAATGTGACAAAGAATTGAACAATCGGGAGCGACCTTTACTGTTGGAAGAGAAGTAGTGTAGCCACTGCTTGACCTCGAATCCATGGGTTCCTGTGGAAAAGGAAAAAATAAATAATTGTTCTACATTCGGGCGCACTTTTGTGATTCACCCGTGTTACCACCGGCAATGAGTAATGCAGCTAGGCTTGTTAATTATGGGAGTATGTAAACAAATTGTTAACGTTTTGTTTTCTTCCAGTTCTTTAAGATTTTGTCCAGCACAGAAACAATGCCATGTTTGTCATCATATCGTCTACTTGATTATCGGTGTTACATTCTGGGAGAGTCAATAAAAGGGACGAATGCTTGGACAACGGCAAAGTCATCCATAAAAATACACAGCAAAGAGTAGAAGTAAATGAAACGGAACTGTCAACGGGATTTATCCTTTGAACTTGTAATGTTCACTCGATAATGATATTCATGTGTGTAAAGTTTGTGTGGCGCATCGAGAATTCCGGAACTTGAGTGTCGCTGTCGGAAATGTAACGCTCTCGGGCGGGATGGAAAAGTCATTTGTTGATCCAACACACTACCCAATTTCGCTAGGTGGATATTATACCCCACTTACAATTGGGACGAACACAACTTAGAGATTTAAAGCAACTGTCAAAAGACATCTCTAGTGATATCATACAACCTGCCTGTGTTCGGTAGAATTTAATTTGAAACATTTTACAGAAAATGGAACTGAATACCAACAAGTGACCATGGATTGAGCTTAGATGATTCTCATGAAAGATAGGGACCTTAGAGTTCAATGATTCGATGGCTTAGTTGGCTATGCAACTGAGCAAGATGCCAGAAACGTTTGGAGTTGCCGAAATGCGTAAGGGATATTTTCCTAATTTTTCCAACACAGAAAAATCAACCCGTAAGCTACTTCATTTGCCCGAGACAACTCCATTGGCCTAGTGGTTATAGCGTCCGCCTCTGATGCGGGAGGTCGTGCGTCCGATCCCCGGACGAGTTCTACCAAAGACTTATAAGAATGGTACTAACAGCTGCCTCGCTTGGCGCTCAGCATTAAGAGGTTAATGTTAGGACTGGTCGACCTGGTGTCAGAATAATGTGACTGGGTGGAATATCATGCTACATGTCTGCGACATGATGCCTCAGTGATAGGCATCACTGTAAACTGCCATACTGCAGACATCTTAACGATATGACTGAAAAATTATTAAAGCTATGTTAAAAATCCAAATCGCACACACACACACACACGCGCACATATGCCCGAGGCAAGGTACTACGACGGGAATGGTATGCGAGTGGAGGAGAGTAATATATATATACACACAGGGGGTATCTTAGCCAAAACCCTATTTCGTATTACGACGACAGAATGATTACCCCGCCTCCTCCCAGACCCCCATATTAGTCTTAACAAAATACGAAAACAACTTTGCTGAGGCAACAGTGTCGATTTCATCATTGATTACTGTCAAGGACCTATCATTGAATCATCATCGTCGTCGGACAAAATCGGGTAGCCTGAGATACGCCCATTTTATATCTATTACTGAGGTTTTTACTTGAAATTCCTGCGATTTATATTTATATTTCACATACAGTTAGAATGCCTTACACTCCATTATATCTAACATTCACATAAAATTACTATACCTAACACTCATGGTTTTTCCATATCACACCCGACTGTTAAATGCCTATGCGCTGTTAAAAACAAGTTGAGATAAATAATTTTAAAAAATCAATAATTTACACAGCCACCTGTCGAGATATTTGTAGAGTCTCAGCTTTTGCTACTATATAGCTCACATCATCATGACAGAACAAGTACAGATTAATCTTACCACTGATAGGAAAGCCAGGTTCTAACATTTTCATAACATTTCTATGTAAGACTATTGATTTATCGAAATAACACTTTTCAGTTCGTCATCAACTATGATCTTTGTGTACTTATTCTGAGATATTGGGTTGTAAAGATTATCAATAGCATCAGAAAGTTGGTCTGTGACCCAAGTAAGCTTACTAAAATAATCGGAATGTTCTGTGCGAACCAGAGACAATTTTATCTTATTTCTGTTTTTGAAATACGTGCTGTATGTTTCATTGTCAGGAATAATCGTCATATACTTACCGAGGAGAAAAAAAAATGTTTTAATCTTAACGTGGTATCTTCCACTGTAACATCTTCCATATTCCATATTTCACACAAAATTTACTGAGTATCATTGTTTTTGTATTTCACAACTCTATTCGGTATCATACCAACAAGCAAATCACCTTTGACTCGCAGTTCCTGTATCAGATCTAACATTAAACACTTTTTACCATGCAGATAAGGTCGAATTTGATTAAGAATTTTATTATAAGTCACTATTGTTATTTTACAAGTAGTATTTTTGTTCGCTGTCTTGGAGACCAGATGATATGTGGCTGAAGTCGATTATTTCTTTTTTTCGGCGTTATGAAACTGTCTCAGTTATTATTTCAAATGCCGTAGTAAAAGTTGTTTTTTTTTCAGCAGAAGTTTTATTGATGAGAGCGCTAAATTTAACACAGACAGGATCGGCAAGAAACTCTTTTTACTTATCATATACTTCAGATGAGATATCATCATATCTGATATCTACTAAAATTGAGGATGAAAATGGAGGGTCAAATGTTGTTGGTATTTCAGTAATATCATTGACTCTATCATGATAAACATCTTCTGCTTTATCGATATAACTAACAACATAACATAACTGTCCCAGCTTAAATTTTGAAAGTACTAGATGCTGCCTGAGAATTGCATATGCTGTTACAAAACTCCAAAGACCGCGAACATCTGCTTGCTCTATATCTATGGTGGGCAGGTTTAGTTATTTAGGAGTCAGCTCTTTGATATTTTCTGTATTTTGCTTCTGTCAGTAACTTTTCAGCTTCTTTTAAATAGTGTTTCAACGCAATCTTTTTAGAACTATTCTTTATTTCATAATCTTCATCAATACTAGGTTTTACAGTTGTAATTTTGTCAAGCTCCTATTATAATATGTTCCGTTCGACATCATCATATAACTCAATCCTATTCTCAATTTCTGATACTGCGTTTAGTGCAGCGTTAATGTGATATACGTTATACTTTTCTTTATCGCCATTGAAAAAGTCTATTAGAACTAGATATGCTGTTGTTAGCAGGTTAGTGTCAGAACTATTATCTATTATTTCCAGCAGCGTCTTTTTATCTTCATGGTCCATACCGAGAACACGAAATGCTCGATTTTTAGCAAATGTGTCTTTGAGCTTACGATTTTTTTGAAACTTGTGTTTTCTCGTTTTCGCTAGCTTGTCGAGCTCATCGTGAATCTTCTTTAGTCGCTCTTTGTCTGGTTTCTTACCGCCATTAAATTTTGTTTTTATAAGGTTAGATTTGTCGATCGTCAAGATATTTTCTTTATTTAGCTTAAGCAATGTATTTATTAACAACTTTTCAGTTTTTGATCTCCGTTCCATGCGTTCACTTACAGGACGGCATTTGCTAATTATATCAAAGTCTCTGATCGCATACCTCAGTCGAGGGCCTCTCATTCCTGAAACCCTGGCAAAGTTGTCACTATTCTCAGATAAACTGGGTGAACCTAAAGTTCATTTTTTAATTCGAACAAATATATTCACCGCTCTTCTTACTGGACACTTTCTGGGTCTATCTAATCAAGATCAGCTATTTCGATCTCCGTTTTCGGGTTTAGTATAAAATTATAAAACTATTTTGCGACTCTGATCGATGGGGGATCAATAGACAATATATATACGTTACAATTTACATTAATTCACAGCGTGCTAGCACGCCAGACCTATACTAGGTCAGGTCGTCGAGTGTATACATCTGAAACTTCGTCAAGCCTGGGTAAATACCATCGAATGGTAACATAAATTATATGTCATCTGTCGTGATGTGTTTATGCCGTTGTGAATACATTTATTTGATTTTTTAGTCACAATATGAACAACAGAGCAAGATGGAGGTTAATCGACCAAGTGAAAATATACAAGGTCGCTAGTATCGACAAAAGAGCTTGAATATGTAGTTAACTGATGAACATACTGACATTTTATTCTTTGATTGAGCCTCTCAGATTGATTGATTTCACTGGTCTTGGTGTTCTTTTTTTGTGTTTTACAGCTTATCCACGTTTATTGCACTCACTTGGTGTGATTGCTTGAAGATTTTCAAGGTTGCTATCTTTTCTATTTAAGTTAATATGGTCAATCACCTTCATTGATTACGTCATTAAGACATTCATAAATAAATATCTGGACAAATTAATTTTGTATTTTTTTTAATTCCAGAAATTCCAATACCGATCGTAGTGTAATGAACGTTATTGATATTTCCTACAGATTTTTCAGACAACATTGTCGTATAACTCCTGCTTTACTCGCTTCTTAATTAGTACTGATCTGGTGCTTTACACATTCATCAGTGTTATTTACTCCAATCTTTCCTTGTTCCATTATACAATAGTTTTGTCTCTAATACTATTTTCCTTATTTTTGACATACCGAGAAACATAATCTTGAGAGTCTTTTATTTTTACGTCATCAGATGCATTTGATATCTCAAAGTATTTTTTCAACGCACGACATTGTATTCTGCCACAAGCTACACATAATTGTGTCCTACTTTTAACTCCAACGCCATAATTCAGACAAAGTTTCGGTCCGGTATTTTCATTTCTGGCACTTTGTACATAGCTACCCCAATGGTCACTGCACAATTTTTTCCACAAAGTAAATCAGATCCCATCATCAATCATTTCCAACTATTATATGTTTCGTTAGTCATTATATTATTGTGTGAAAGTCTAATTAGAGAAATATTAGTATATTAAAGAAAAGCAATTATACAGTATGGACTGGTGGGAACAAGCTAGGTTACTACAGCAACAGTATCAGGATCTCACTGCGAATAAAATCATTTTACCAAAAACAAAAGCTTTAAATCTTATCTAAATATACACTAGATCACTAGGAACAACACAATATGAGTTTATGCCGTTGTCTGAGATTGAGCCGTCCACATTAAGATTTGATTTGGACCGACTGAACGATGACGGAAAACAAACTACAATTACATGAAAAAATAAAAACAGCAAAGGATGAGTTTTTCAACGATGGTGCTGTTCATGTTTGGTCGACGTCTAAAATAGATGGTGATGAACATTTATTGATTCAACAAAATGAATAAAAATTTTGCTCATAAAAAAATAATACAAAATCTATAGGACAACAAGAAGTATTTTTTCAGGATAAAATTTATAGCTGAGCAACAAACAGCAGACATATCACAATGGATCATACGTGCTAAAATGGAGCCGGTAAAGCAATCAAAATCACCATCAATAGTCATCCTGGACAAAAATACCAAACTGGAACATTTATCGGGATAGACAACACATACTACAAGAACGTTTATCCAGCTACAGCTGTTGTTTGTGCAGTTTATTAACTGAATGGACCAGACATGGCTGCTCTTCCTCCGATGAAAACAGGCTCGCTAAATTGTATTGCTCAACGTGTCACTGAGCATTTTGTAAACTCAAAATGTGGAAACAAATTAACAGAATCAAGAATACAAAATAATATATAAAAAAAAGATTTGGGAAAACATATCAATGCGACTGGAGCTCACATAGATGACAGAGTCGAGTTAGAAAAAATACTGATGTTTCCGATAATTGTAAAAACAAAAAGGAATGAAGTTTTATATAACTGGAACAAATATAGAACACGTGGTGATCCAATAACATCAATTGATCATGATTCACATGTTTGGACTGAACCTGTTACAAAATTTCCAAGAGAAAGAATACTACGATTTTACCACGGTGACATCTACGTAGAAATTTACAAAGCATGACCCTGTATCAGTCTGGTTATTTCACAGAGATGATTCCATAGATGAATCAACATTTGATCAGTTTAAGTTACAAACTAGAGTTATTTATCGGCACGAATCACTCCAGCAAATTATGAAACATATCTTGGCAAAATATAACATATACTACGACGAATTACTCAAAAACCTTTTACAGCGTCGTCTGTTGTCATGCAAATAACCCAAGGAAAAACTTCATGGCGACCAACTTTAATAAGAATTTCTCGCTGACGTATCACATTCTTATGTCGAATTTGGTCATGGCGGTCTTTGGAACACAAAAAAAATTCCTCCAATAAGATTTCTGTCGACAATGTCGCAGCTTATCCGGCGGCTTTTCGTTGACTTGGCGAATGTCATCGTTATTTTGAACGATTTGGCCACCCAACACACGAAATGACACCAGTTGCATTAAACGGGCCACTACCAAATATCCACCATACTTGATTTGACGAGATTGAATCATTCGAGTTTTGCGCGAGTATTCATCCCGTTATACCAATTTGATTTGGTAGACACTTTAATAAAGCAGATACCAATGCCAATCTCAACGACTACTGCGCAAAACATCAGCGTGGTTGAGTTCCAATACTGGTATTACGATATAGTTTAGACACTAAGATTTTAACGTTGTTAACTGTAACCTCTGAGATAATTTCTTACAAACAAAACAACAAGTTTGGTTATCACAAGATGACAAAGAAATATGCTTAAAATTATTTGTAAATTTACTCAATGTTCATCACGTCGTTGTAAAAGATGAAGTATGGATCCATCAGAATTAGATTTTGTCATCAAGGACACAGCGATAAAGTGTGTAATGGTGTCATTGAGAAATGCAACACACGAAATAGAATAACTATTTGCTAGATCATTAGCTACTGAAACGGCAATTCTCCTCAATTTGTTCATTTGAGATCATCAATCCTCACCTAGTCATCGATAAACCTATTAGCAATGATCAGTAGATTTCCCAATGACGCTGTTAGAGTCGCTACAGATTCCCTTTATATTAGTTGTTGTAAAATGGACCTTCTTGAGCCATTTATCAAAGAAGACACCAGCGGTGTCAACTGGGGTTCATGGCGAATAAAACGTGAGCAAATACGTAAATATTCAGAGTCGGCTGACGTTAAGAGGCCAGATATTTATTACTTTAATATCAATTTTTTAGAACTATCATCATCACCATCACGTAAACGATCCAATCACGAGATATAGCACGGTCTATCTGAATGATCCAGGTAGTTCTGGTTCTGGTAAAACAACACGTGCGATAGAATTATTTAAAAATTGACATGATTGTGTTGACTCCAACTCACCGGCTTGCCAGAGGGATGAGACAACGTAGTGTCAGCGCATGCGCGTATCGTAGTTTCCTTAGATGCAAGAAACCCCGAAGGAAAGGTTGAGAAATATATCCTGAGAATATTTATCTGGGATGAGATTTGTACAGTATCCAAAGATGTTTTAGAAACGTTTCTTGATTGGTTATTAATAAATTATACTGCAATTATCACGTGTGGCAATCATAGACAGCCTCCGCCGTTTAAAGGTGCATCACCACACGAATGGTTGATCAATTCTGTTAGCCACTATGAAGAAGTTTTGTACGACTGTCGATCACAAGATGAACACCTACGACAACTGAAATTATTAATCAGATTACAACCTAAGTTCAGTGTGAAATACTGCGTACCGTAATTTCAGATACTCACATGTCAGATGTCTGGAACTTATGGCGCCCTAATGATAAAATAGTTGTATCCAGGTAAAAGGTCCGTGATTCACATCAGTGCAAATTATAGGAGCTTCACAAGGAAAAATGTCCTGATCAATTAGTTCCATTATCGACCAACAGATACACGCCAACAAAATATACTTGTTGATATTCCAGGAATGGAGACTAAACAAAAGCTCGTTCTTAATCACATTGTCGAGGATCCATTCGAGGCTGTATAACAGGCCTTGTCGTTAAACCCATCGTGCCGGAATATGCAATAGCAATCCATTCGTCTCAAGGATTAACAATATCAAATACCAATATCTGGATTATCGATGATCGCATCGAATGGTTAAATTTACTTTATCTGGCTGTGTATAAGAGTAAAAAAAATATCTCAGTTACACAGGGTTGTGTACGTGCTGAAGTTGCCAAGAGCGTCACAAACAACGCAATGAAGAAGAAATTGACAAATTATACGCGAGATGACTGAAAAACAAAGCAGAGCCAGTTTGATCTGGATGTGGAATTTGTCACGATGCTGAAACAACGACAAAATAATTAATGTGCCTGCTGTAACACAATAATGCTGAGACAATATTTCCCTAATGACGTAAGACAATTTACCGTGGACAGAATCGATAGTTGTCTCGGCCGAACACGCGGAAATGTCTCTCTGACATGTCTTGAATGTAACAGACGTAGAGGAGCTTCGTTCCTCAGAGTGTGTGACTCTTGTTACTGTTTCTTGCTGTAGCGTATCCAATCTGGTAGTAACTAGGTGTTTTCAGGAATTACCTGTAGCTGTTTACGCACAAATCCACGCTGAGGAGCTGTTGAATCTAATCCAGAAATTGGTGACCGCACAGTAGCTCTTACCACGCTGGAAATTGTATGTCTTGTCACACTCCACACAGGATCAGTTGCTCTTGCTGCATCACCCTCAAGTTCACCAGGCTCATATAAATACTTCACTATTACTTTACTGCCCAACACTGGTTGTTGTAGCTAATCTGGTGATTTTCGTCGTGATATGTGTTTTTTCGCAATTGCATCGACAGGTTTTATGTTAATTCCACTCGTGACCTCGTTGTTTAACGCCGCCTCCACATGCGACAATCTCGTCACCCATTCACGAGATCTGTCCTGAACGCTCAGCGTTCCGCGAAGTAATTCTTGGGCATACTGATGTCCAAAGAGTCGCTAAGCAAGTGTTTGATTACATCGTTCAACGATTGTCTGATCACGATGTATCTGGTTGTGTATGCGTCTGATTTTAACGTTATGTTGTTGCATCAGCGCCGTCACTGCCCCTGATAAATTCTTTGCCATGATCAACCTGTAGCAACTGTGGCCAACGCAGGCCGCTAGACGACCCGGGTCTTCGCGAATAATTTCGTTCAAACGCTGTTGCGACTTCAGTTGCTGTTTGAGATGATAACGGTTCAGCCTCTTTGTATCTACTTTCAACATCTACGACAGTCAACGCGCATTTGTACGTTTGCGTATTTGTATGCATGCCATGTGGTAAAAACAAGCTATCTACCTGATGAACTTCGTTGGGTGTGCTGACATCAAACCGTCCATGTTGAATCGTTTTGGGACGTGAAAAACAAATTTGCCATATGGCCTGTTATGACAACCAATCTGCGGCTACAGCTCGTTCGACATTTGCTGAATCGACGAGTTTTTTAATTGCTGCTGTACCTCTCCAATATCCTCTTGGACTATAATAAATCGACTCCATTATGTAATTATTGGAGTTTAGTTTCCCGCTCCCAACACTTTTCTTTCCTTTTATCGCCGATCTTATCAACCAATTCGCTAGTGATTATCGTATGTTTTTATTCTTTATCGAACTGAACATGGGAATTAAGCTGACACCCGCGTTATGTTGTTGTTCTAGATCTTTATTTTTTTACGCGTCATCATGAACATGGTACTCTTGATCAATCGCATTTATCAGAAATTCGCCTGGTTGTGGTTGATATTTTTTTCGTCAAGTCTAATATCAAGGCGAGTTCCAGGACCACAATAAATATATCCTGGAAGATGTTTTTCCCCAGGATCCATGTTTTCCGAGTGCCTTAGCAATGTCGCCACCTTTTTTGCAAGAGGAATACTCACAAATTAATATTTTGTGTGCAGTATTTTACACATTTACCTGTAAGCATCAGCATGTTATTTCTCAACGTGGTTGCTCTCAGAAATTTTTTACCAGTGACTGCCTTGCATCTGACACAGTAAAAACTCATGATTATAAATAATATTATATTTGTATAATATGAACGTGATTGACATTCCAGCAAAACGTGAGCAAGCACAGGTCAAGCATCATCCAGTGTTACCAAATTCCATTGGATCTATTATAACTGGTCCATCTGGGTAGGGTAAAACACAGTTGTTGCTCAACCTGATGATGAGGTGGCTCAAATGTGACAGTTTATTTAGTAGCGCCATCCGTGGATGAGCAACAATGCTATAATGTTCTTAACGAATGTAATGAATCTGCAGCGGCTGAAACGATATTAATGAATTTAAACAGACGTCGATGAAGCGCCGTCCGTTGAGGATCTTAATGGGGATATCAACAATATAGTGGTTTATGATAATATCATGATTGACAAACAAGCAGATCCAGCCAAAATATTTTCACGGGGCAGATATAAAAACACAGATATCATTTACGTCACTCAGCGGTATACTCAGATTCGCAAAGTAATCAGAGATAACTTTTATTTTTTGGGTTATTTTAAACGGGGTTGATGCACAGACACTGCGAAATATTCACCAGACATTGTGTCCCGGCGGCATGGACATAAACAAATTTAAAAGTTTCTTCGCACATGCTCAGAAAACCCGGCATGGATTCATCACGATAAGTTTACACGATCCAGCAACACGTTATTGAATTGTTGTATAATGAACCAAGAAAACATTAACAAGATTATCTGTACGATCGAACAATTGCAGCAAGATGGTCTCGCAGTACAACTCGATGTTGAAAACAAATTAACGACGATTTTAAGATGATACAGCGACGTGAAGAGGGCAGATATATACTCATTGTTGAGTATGGATTTATCAAATTACTCCAACGTGAAATGAAATAGTCATTGGCAGGTTTACATGAACAACATGATATTGCAAAATGTGTTCCTTTGGCAAGTGCCATTGAGAAAATACGATCAGATTTTTTCTCGACAATATGAAACTCGAGCGTCTGTAAGTAAACGTGCGAGACAGCTAAAGCAAAACTTGTGTCAGGCTGCTTGCAATCCGCCGCTTAGATTTCCGCGGAAAATAGTGACGTCACAGGTACCAAAACAATTGAGATATTAAAATAATTTACAACAAAAAAATGTTTTTCAAAATATATTTGTATTTTTTTTTTCATCATAGTGTGTCTTTATGATCTGTCATACACATACAAACTAACTCAATTCTTCACCTCCCGTGCCCAATAAGTTACCGTCTTGGCCGGTTAGATGAAAATGTATTCGTGACAGCGTTGGATTATGACATCGTAAATAAACAGGATTAGTAGGCACCGACACAATCACATGACCCGGTGGGACAACCGGAGAAAAGCTTTAAAGAACATATCCCTGCTGGACCTGCCCTTGTAAAGCTTGCCCAGACTCGATACACACTAGATTTACAGAAATCGTCGATGGGATATTGACAGTACCCGACGACGCATGACAACCACCACCTGTTGGATTGTTGTTTTGTCGGAGAATATGTTGAGGGTCTTTTTTTCCATACTGCGACAATTTTCGGAAGATATTCGCCAGCTATATCATTAATAGTCTGCTTCATCTTATCAGAATCAAGCCCCAGTAGTTTAAACATATTCAATTGGTCTTTTTCAGTGATCTTAAAAACGATCATAAAATATTTTTGTTGATCGGGATCCTTTTCATGTCTGTCTACTGATAAACGTGAACCATCGCGACTCAGACATCCTAGATGTTCCATTGTAACATTCACACTTGATCTAATAAATTCATTAGGATATTCAAGTACATACTTCTCAAGCGTTTCTCTTAGTTCTCGCTGTTCTCTTTCGTACAACCCCGTGATCGCGCTATTTTTTCTCGTTGAATAAGTTTATTATCCAGATGTTGGAAATTCTCGAGTAGATCTCCATACTCTGTAACTAACCAGATATAAGGACGCTCTTCCGGTGAATAAAAATCATCGCGTTTTGAACATTGTGTTTTAATAATAGCTGGTGCTTCCAACGGCCATCCGGGCACGGTTCTGACCGACGACTTATACATGTCAGTGACGTAATTTGATGGCGCGGAATCCCCCGCCACTATTTCTACGGCGGCACTCAACGTTGGCTCGTGTACCTTGATAGCTATCTTTGATTCTTCTCCAGTTATTGATTTAATTCTACGTCGAAGTTAATCATTTATTTGTTCGATTGGATATGATTCTGTTGGAATGGTAACGACTTCCCATATTGGGACTTGCTTGTCATTTGTTAAGTTTTTTATGTTTAATCGCTCAGCATCATCAAGTAAATCAAAATGAGGCATGAGAAGCTTTGATAAATTGTCCCCGGCAGTCTCAGACCTTGACCATACCGCGCTCCTGGTAATTTTAGACCATGTCCTTTTTTAGGTGTTCATGCCATGTTCTGTTGCTTTTTTCAGTACCATGCTGGCAGCAGTTCCAACGGCACCAAGTGCAGCTGCTTTTTCAACAGCTGGATCCGCGGATGAAATTAGTGCTGGTAACACCGTTACGAACGGAAATATACCTCCGCTTTTTGTTGTGTTGCTGATCCCATTGGCAGAAAGATCAAGTCAAACACCAGTTCTTGGTTTATTGGCGTTATTGTAGTGTTTGAGCTGACGTTCAGTCAACAATAATTAATTGAGCCCTTCACAGTCGCTAATTTCAGAGTTCTTTTTCCCCATAATTATTCTCGATGCGGACTGCAGTTTTTAAATCTGACCAGATGTCAGAGTAACATTGACATGATGATATGACTTTATAATATCATGAATGATCTAATTACAGGTCGGTTGTGTTCCAATTACATGTTTGGAAAACACTTATATGTTTGGAAAACACTTACATGTTTTCAACGGGCGCATCAACAACTCGCATTCGTCTACCAATACCTTCAAACACCATTGTTTTTTTTTTTCTGACAATATAACAGCGACTGCTCTGTAACCACCAGCTTGAGCATGACAAACAATAGTTGGCACCTGTACGTCAACGACTGTCTGAATAAATCCAGATGTTCCAACGAGAAATAATAAATCGGATACAACGTCGAGAAATCTCGCTGACATAACTGCAGGCAGGAGTCGACATTCTGATCACGTCCCATAAATTTAATCAAACTATGATACGTTCGTGCAAAGTTATTTTGGTCGAAATTCAGTGTTATGTCTTCAAATTGCTATTATGTCCATTTATCCTCCACGAAATCGTAGATACCACCAATCTGTCAAAACACCATTGGGTTTGCTGTCTGATCGTTATACCTGGCGTCATGCTGAAATGCCACGAATATGTCATGGTGCTGAAAATTCCTCGCTTTGATGCGATCAGCCATGAAAATGTTCCTGGTGTGCCTGGAACTGTGTCTGTGGTCATTTGTCAGCCACGCCAGTGTTGATTTGCCACCGTTATCCATGAACGATAATAATCGTTCTTCTATCATCGACGAAGTCATCGTCGGCATCTAAAATGCTAGTTTTGTTAGTGTTACTTTACCAGCACTACCCCCACCTATCCCAGCACGCCAGATAACATCGTTGTCTGTGGCCTTTCGAACCAGTGCAACCGTATGTTTTGCTCCGAAGATAACTTTTCTAACATTTCTACAGAATTCAAAGATATGTGACAGTGGTATTACACATGAAAATCCACCCTCTGCGTTAACCTGAGATTGTCTTGCTGAAAATCCCAGGTTGGATTCTAGATTAACTCTCTGTAGAGTCGCAAAAGGAGAGGCGGGTCGAGGTATCATTCCAGCTAATTGTGGATTAACGGCGCTGACCAGCTCTAATTGTACCATGACATGCTGCCTATCGTCAGGGTGGTCAATAATGTCCTTCGCTAACATCATGGACGGACCGGCGGACCGTGAATAGTCATCGGAATATCTTGTAAGACCGATAATTGTCGTAGCAACATGTTATAGAGGCAGGCTTCGATTATTCTACCATCTATGATATATCTGGCACCGTTAAACAACGCCATAATACCATTGTTAACGAATTCACATCGTTCATTTGCTGCATATGTGGTATCATGATTTTTCACAGGTTTACCACGAATTTCAATAAATGCCTCGGCAGGCAAGAAATACCTTGATGTATCTTGGACTTGTAATACAATTCGTCCA
This sequence comes from Sinohyriopsis cumingii, assembly GCA_028554795.2. NCBI lineage: Eukaryota > Metazoa > Mollusca > Bivalvia > Unionida > Unionidae > Sinohyriopsis > Sinohyriopsis cumingii. The sequence continues at coordinate 27,878,636 of CM068828.1, forward strand.
CGTTGGTGTGTTCTCGTGCTTCATAAGAATAATATTGATCATCACGCACATACTCATCCTTAAGTACTGATGCGTCCATAGCAAATGCAGGATCAGATACACGTTTGAGCATTTTCATTTGCTGCTGTCAAAAACGACGTTCCAACATTGATCAATAAGTAATTGATCAGCGACGACGACAGGACATACCACTACTCGCTATTAGGTTTGAGGTTGTTTATTCTGTCTCGGCAAAGGATTGTTTTGTCAGAGATGGAACGCGAGCTAATTCTTTTAACCGCTCATTTAGATCTTGATTTATTATTTTGCTGACACTTGGTGGCATCACTTCGGTGCTGGGCAGTTTTACTGGAATGATTACTTCGGTGCTGTGCAGTTTTACTGGAATGCTTCACATTCTTCTGTGGTTTTCGTCGTACTAATCGTGCGAGTCTGTATTTGATCGCCGAGAATGCTTTACTATCAACATCACCAATAGTGCCAATACCCTTATCATGAACAACTTCAATGACTTTCATACCATATGTTTTGCAATCGGGATGGCTTTTGAGGCTATCCTTCTAAATAAACCTTGAATAACATTACCGAGTCCACCTCCGTAGATGATTTTATAAACCGATAATCGTGAATTTATTACCCTGACGCCTTTAGGTCCACGTATAGCATTTTTTAATAATTGTGTTATTTTGTTATTGCAGATCTCGCTGATCACTATTATAATAATCGTTGGTAATTTCATCGATCAGTGCCCGATAGACGCTACTATTCATGACGCCATTGGTAAATAAATACTGACAAATAGTAGCTGCTTCATTGATGATTTCTTGGGATTGTTACCAGCTCGTCTTCCACCAATCAGAATTTCTAGTTGATCAACATCAGCGAGGATGTTATTGGGACAAAGTTTATCTTGAATCACCGATGATTCAGCAATCACATTACCACTTTGTGTCCTACGATGTCGATCGCGAGTGGCAAGGCCATTTCCTGTTGCTCCTTCAGGTGGTTCATCATGTGGATCTGGTTGTGGTTCTAAAGAACGCTACCGAGTGGGTATTTTACTCGGTTCTCCCCGTCGATTTTTTTCAGATAGGTTTTTCACCTGATTTTCTCTTTGCTTCTCCTAATTTTTCAAGATGACTTATCGTTTTTCTTGTTCTATTTCCCTTTTCAATTCTACTTTTGCAAAATATTCTTCTACTCCCCCAGAAGAAAATTTTGAAATCCTTATCATCACTGCTGACTTGATAAACATTGAAAGCAACGTGATATTTAAACCAATCATCAAGACTTTTCATACTTTTAATATACTGGTTTATATATGTTTCTTTTTCACGAAACTCAAATGCGGCAATGTCAAGCATTTGATCTGTGTCCTTAATAGAGGCAATACCTTCAATGGTAAATTCATCTATCATATCAACTCTATCATTTGGCAGTAGTTGAACAACTTCTGGTTGATCTTCTGCATCATCAGTCTCATGAGGAAATAATTCGATATCCTCTATGGGTTGTTGCAATGGTGGTTGAGCAGCAGCTATTTCAGATGGAAGTTCTCTGAGAATTGTCTTGGTTTCTTTTAGTTCTTTCTGCTATTTTTTCGGTTGATTTAGTGTTTGTTCCAATGATGGAAGAAGATCTTTCGTGGCTTTTGTGACTGGTTTAAATAACTGTTCTGTACCCTCTGCAAATTCGACATGAGCATCCTGCATTGTTTTAACTGTTGCTTGACAGAGTCATGGACTGGAAGATACTTGTTAATTGAATCAAATCATTGTCAAGCTAATTTAGCTGTATGAGATTCCATAGTAAATGCAGAATCACTCATCATTATTATTACAACAAAGATGTAATTACAGATCACTAAGTCAGTGGATATACAATGGTTTACTGTATTACAGTACCATAACGTAATTTTTCAGTAACAGCGAATTGCCGTAATCTCAATTATTCTCATAGTTTATACATTGCCCTGGTCATGTGGTTGACTGCACTAAAAAAAATACCTATGCACTATTAATAACATGAAGGGTTTCCCCACAACATGGTCATGTGTCTGATTGCGCTAAATACCTATGCACTATTAATAACTCACTGGGATTTTACAAGATAAAAATCTATAATTTTATACTAGTTCAAGAAATTTGTACCTGTTACATTAAATAAAATTTTTAAAATACTAGAATACTTGATAAATAAATTATACAATCTAAATGTTCGTGTATGTTTAATGTCTGTCTGTTTGATATTGTTATATATTTCATTTCAGCTGTATGTCTGAAAGAGTCCGAGGGCCAAAGTGGTTAAGGCATACAGACAAACTTTCAATCAGCTAGTGGAAACTACATCATGGGTTCGAGTCCAAAAAGTGACTATGCAACAGATGCTATTATAGTTGGGGGGGGGGGGGTGCCCATAACACATTGAAAAAGATTATATACCTAAATGGGTAATTGTAAACTTCTAAATATCTAAGCCAGGTGCAACTTGCCTAAGCCCTCCCCAAGCCTCAAAAAGGGCATTCATTTTAAAGTGCCCAGGATTCACTTAGGGGTGTATGTGCTTGATTACAAATTAACAAACTAAAATTCAGTCTGGACAGCCCTTTGAATCTCTAAAATTTTGTTCTGAACAATTATTTTGCACTTAATGATTCATGTGGGGTGTTCATGCACAATGGAAAAAGAAAAATATAACAATTACCCAAGATTTAAGAGATATCCAACGTCCTTCAATAGCATTTCCTTTTGCTATTTTTGTAGCCACAATTTGTTAAACCAGGTCCACATAATAAACCTTATCAGATTCACCAAAAAATCTCAACGAAGCCTCAAAAATGACAAACAACAGCCAGCCACAGTTTTTTTTACAACAATTGGTCACTAAAATGGAGCCTTGGATATTTTTTTAACGTCATTTTCACCCTATTGTTATGTCATGATTTGTTAATACTGTGAATAAAATATCAAATAAATATATTCACATTTTATAGCACATAAAAAAACATCATGATGTGTCACATATAGTTTATGTTACCATGCACTGGTCATTCCAACAGTTCCATGTATTCTTTTTAAGTCATTTTTTTCCCACCCCACCCCCATCCACCATTTTCTCTGCTTACCCCATCTTGATGTTACAGACTTAAAGATTCAAAATGGCTTTTCTTTAAAACTTAGAATCTGCAAGACACTGTGTATAGTCAGATGATAACATCTTCATTATAAATGGACTAAATGTATGAAAAAATGTGAGCTAGACACAATGTGCAAACATGACTTCCTAATAGAAACCTTTATCAGGTTTCCATTAGACTAGTTGTCACCAACAGTATGGCCTGAAAGTTATCTACAGCAGAAGTAAAGATAGTCTAAGGTCCGTTGATTACATATATGAACATAAAAGGAGACATTCAGAAGTTGTTTTTTGATTTATGTACTGTACTTTATAGATTATTTAAATAGTCACTTTTACGTGAAACTAATCTATTTGGGTTGAGTTTTTATGTACTGTTTCGAGTGCATCTAAAGGTGAATAGATTACGATTAGTTCTGATTGGTGGTTATTGTTTTACTCTGAACCTGATAAAATAATAATCATCAAACAGTCTTGCATGTAACATATCATACTGTACGACAAATTGGATGTCAAACCTTCAAATTCAATCCAAGTTGACAAGATAAGCAACCGAGAAGCTTCACATAAAAGTGGCTATGAAATGGTTGGTAAAGTATTAAATCATACACGAGGAACATGTTTATGTTGATGTATCTTAACAGTGGCTGAAGATGATAGGATAAAATAATTGGCATGGAATTGATGGGCTGAAGATGATAGGATAAAATAATTGGCATGGAATTGATGGGCTGAAGATGATAGGATAAAATAATTGGCATGGAATTGATGGGCTGCTTAAGATTAAAGAAACTTGTATCTCCATATGAAAAAGTATCAATACAATGATATAGATTCAATTGATGGCTTTACCCCTACTGCTATGCAATGCTGTGTCCAGTTAGGTCTTTTATTTAATTGGCCGACCTGAGGCTATACAACATCATATAAGTTTTATTATACCAGAGAGAGGGAACTGTAAAAGGGTCAATAACTCTCGTCTTTCTGCAAATCCTGGAATGCTTAGTGTTACAGAACTCAGATTGTATCTGTATGGTTTCATGCTGAACAGTAAGAAAAGTAAAGAATATTCAAAGCAACATGACAAATGTACTCTTTTATTTGTAGGTCATATACAATTCCTTGACCAAGGCATATATCCTGATTTATAACATTGTGCAATATAATAAATATCTACATGGAACAACTTCCCAAGACAAAGGATTGATTAAAGTGACAAACTGTATAGTCTTTGATTTTTATTTGCACACATCTTCTACCAATGGCAAATAAACCAGATATTCTTTACTGCAAATAGACTTTATTATTAATTGGCAAGAGTAATGGGCCATATGGGTGCTAATGATACATATATGTTACACTAAAAAGTAACACATTTCAAAGACTACTCAATACCATGTATATGTTGTACTAAATACATATAATGGGTGACATTGTAAAAAAAAAAAGTAACACATTTCAAAGACTACTCAATACCATGTATATGTTGTACTAAATACATGTAATGGGTGACATTGTAAAAAAAAAAAAGTAACACATTTCAAAGACTACTCAATAACATGTATATGTTGTACTAAATACATGTAATGGGTGACATTGTAAAAAAAAAAGTAACACATTTCAAAGACTACTCAATACCATGTATATGTTGTACTAAATACATGTAATGGGTGACATTGTAATAAAAAAAAGTAACACATTTCAAAGACTACTCAATACCATGTATATGTTGTACTAAATACATGTAATGGGTGACATTGTAAAAAAAAAAGTAACACATTTCAAAGACTACTCAATACCATGTATATGTTGTACTAAATACATGTAATGGGTGACATTGTAAAAAAAAAAGTAACACATTTCAAAGACTACTCAATACCATGTATATGTTGTACTAAATACATGTAATGGGTGACATTGTAAAAAAAAAAGTAACACATTTCAAAGACTACTCAATACCATGTATATGTTGTACTAAATACATGTAATGGGTGACACTGTAAATGAGATCATACAAATATTCAAATGTGTCATATTCCAGGTAACTTCAGGTGCTTCAAAATTAATTTCATTTTTCTATTTGTACTTTGTAAGGTGAGTGGCTTTTGCTGTGTGATGAAGTAATGTAAATAGTACTAAGGGCTTACAAAATATAAATTATTCATTTAATGCAAGATCTTTTATTTGTTTAACACTGTTACTGTAACAAAGATACTGCATAAAATGGAATAATTTCTCCAAGTCCATACCAAACTTAATCCACTGGGCTGTTTTTTATTCTCACCCATCTTTGGCATAATCTTAATTCTGACTTTATCATTGTTGCAAAAAGTAAATCTAAATATAAATGCTACGTATATTGCAATTTATTAATAATTTATTCATTAACATAATTTTAAAAATATGCTGAAGTGGTCCAATATTTTTTAATTTTAAATAAAAAGATGTTCATCTTACATAAAACATTCAACTTTAATATATACTACATGTTGCTTAATTGTATAAATATATACATGCATATTAATATTACTAAATCAAAATGAAAACTAATACAATTTTAACAAGAGTCAATTAATTATGAATATATAAAAAAAAATTAAATTCAAAAACATTCACAAGAATAAATTTCTAAAATCAATGAAAATTCCATGAACAAATGAAAAACTTTAGTCAATGTATTTACAATGCTTATATGCTTGGCAGTCAAATAAAGACTTCACAAAAAAGAAAATAATAAAGATATATCCTTATCCTAGATAACTATGAACATATCCTTCCATGTACAAGTAAACTCGATGAATACAGTTAATACAGTCACTGAAAACACTGATTGCACCACCTGTAAAATTCACAATACAGCATCAAAATCAACATTAAACAGAACAGAAATCTCCACATATGCTGAAATTCTACACACATGTAGTCCCAAGTTCAAAGTATGGCCAAAAAAGCAATTTTAAGATAGCTTGAATAAAACACATGGGTTATTGGTTTATTAATTGCGGTATATAACTACCTCAGCATCGAAAGTATTTACAGCTTACTAAAGTACATATCAGAAACAGTCACTGAAAGGCTGGCTGGAAAAATGTGTTGGCTGATGAAGAAAGGTATGTCAAGATGAAAAGAGAGGGAAACATGATGACAGTCTGTGGCTTGATATATTTAGTACACTATTTCTTTGCTCACACTATATTTTGTTATAAATCATTACAGTTTTCCTTGCTCACAATGTACATTTAGTAACCCATCATTACACTGTATCTCCTATGCTGCATTCAGTTATAGATCATTGCACTGTATGTCCTTGCTTACAAAGTACATGTACATGTATTTTGTGACCCATCATTACACTGTAATTCCTTGCTTATACTGTATTAGTTACAGATCAATACACTATATTTCCTTGCTCACACTGTATTTAAGATTTTCAAAAATATATGCATTATTGCAAAGGTCATTTTTTAAATAGAATTCTGGGATATTTCCATTTTTGCTTTTTCAGTGCCAAATTTAGAGTCTGAACTTGGGAATACCCTTGATGATGAGAAAAATGTGACATGCATGCCATCATCTCCACCCTACAGATGTATAAAATTAATAGTAACACAGCAAAAGAATGAGCTAGGTGCAATTTGAGTGGAATGATAGAAGTGTCTGCTAAGCTTGAGAAAGTGAGAAAATGGCAATAACTAAATTTCCACTTGACACTCCCCAAAAATGAATATCAATGCTTCATGATATATGTAGTGAGATAAATACACTTGCTTATAATATTTTTTGGATCAAAACTTCTTCAAAAGAACAATATAATATACAAGTTCAGTAACTTCAGATAAATCATAAAAGAAAACTAACTGACAACTTAGTACTTAGTATGTAGAAAAGAAGCAATATAGAGTGAAAATGTACACTGGAACAGTTAAAAGGTCAAATTATGAATTATAACTATGATTCACATGAGTGATATTGATCGGACATGTATAATACATATAAAAAATGTATAGTAGAATCTGAGTTGATGAATTCCGAAATATAGATGTGAGAGGATTTCCATGTGATTCACATGATTAATGTTGATCTAATACTTTTTTTAAAAAATGGAGAAGGGTGGCTCATTGCAGAACTTGTAAGCAATCCCAATTTTTATCTAAAGTAAATACATGTACAAAATTTATGTTGGTTTCAACAAAAGTATTGTAAACAGCACATATACAACCTATTTTTAATTGTCCTCTGAGTAGATAACTAAACTTTTTTGTGCAAAAACCATTTTTCTTTTTTCATAAAGCCCTTCAGCTTTGTCATTTTGGCCCTGAAAACAACAGGCTTATTCCTTACCCCAAGTGCAAGAAGTCTACACAGTCCTGAGATGCAGAACTAATATTATTGCGTTGAAATAAAAAAATTCTTTCTACAAGTAACCTTGATTAACAGCCTTCATTACAGTGCAAGCCATCCTCCAAGTTTGTTTGTGGCATGTCATGTAAAAATAAGATTTTTGTGCAGAAACCATGTTTTCTTCTTTCAGTCACAGTAATCATGACTTCTGACCTTTTGACTCCAAAATCAATAGGTTTCTTCTTTGCAACAAGTGAAAGCCATTCACAATAATCATGGAGAACTCTTGTTATTGTGCATAAACCATCTTTCTTCTTTCAGCCACAGTGAATTTGACCTTTAACCTTTTGACCCTTACCCCATGTGCAAGCTATACATGGCTTGGCAACTGTAGATGGTGCAGAACTCAAGTTATTGTGTTGAAACTGTCTGACTTCTTTCAGTGACCATGATATTTGAGCTTTCAAGCCTGGAATTGTTAGGGTTCTTCGTTACATCAAGTGCAAAAAATTCACAAAGTATGGTAACTGTACATGATGGAGTGGACAGATAAAAGTGGGGAAACCAACTTAGTAACAGATAGGTGGACAACATCAGAATACACTCCAGCTCATGCAGAGTGTATGAGAAACACATTTTAGAAATTCAGACACAGGATCTGGAATCCCAGAATGCTGTAGTAAATATCCTGTTTGTAACACCAGTGTCAGCTGCAAATGAGCCAAGTGAATATGCAGATGTTATTGATGTGTAAAGAATGGTCTAAGTACAATAAACACCTCTAAAATCTCAAGATGATACACACTTTATTGACAGTGCCATCCAACCATTTTGAGTATGCAGACAGCCTCTTTACTTAAAAATCGAGCATGGCCCCAAATAATTGTACTTTTAGGCTCCCTTGGAACAACCTCACCACCCCATTGTGGGTCCATGGCCCAGTCAGGTTGGGAACCCCTGCCATAGGATATTTCATGAATGAATGATGAATGCCTTATTTATGGCTTTAAAGATTCATTTGTGAAATGTGGCAGAAAGATGGGACCCCATGTTGTCTGCATACAATCACCCAGATATTTGCTGGTTAGTAATATGTTAAAAACATTTAAAGAAGATGATAGTGTGTTCACTGAATTCTGAAAATGTTGGAGCTAACAGCTCAATGAAGTTGTGTTACTTTGAAATAATGTGACCCTGTTACTGCATCTGATAAGAAATAAATTGGTGAAATGTATGTTTTTCTCTGCAGAAAGTTCTATGGAATAAAGTAATACTATATTCTTTAGAAAATGGAAAGGCATTGCATTTTTAGCGATGGAAGAACACAAAAATGGAAAGGCATTGCTTTTTTAGTGATGGAAGAACATAGAAAATGGAAAGGCATTGCCTTTTTAGTGATGGAAGAACACAGAAAATGGAAAGGCATTGCTTTTTTAGTGATGGAAGAACACAGAAAATGGAAAGGCATTGCTTTTTTTAGTGATGGAAGAACAATGAAAATGGAAAGGCATCGCTTTTTTAGTGATGGAAGAACAATGAAAATGGAAAGGCATTGCTTTTTTAGTGATGGAAGAACACAGAAAATGGAAAGGCATTGCTTTTTTTGTGATGGAAGAACACAGAAAATGGAAAGGCATTGCTTTTTTAGTGATGGAAGAACAATGAAAATGGAAAGACATTGCTTTTTTAGTGATGGAAGAACACAGAAAATGGAAAGGCATTGCTTTTTTAAAATGGAGCGGCATTGCTTTTTTAGTGATGAAAGAACATAGAAAATGGAAAGGCATTGCTTTTTTAGTGATGGAAGAACACAGAAAATGGAAAGGCATTGCTTTTTTAGTGATGGAAGAACACAGAAAATGGAAAGGCATTGCTTTTTTAGTGATGGAAGAACATAAAAAATGTGAGACAAACTGAATATGATATGAGCAAACAATTAGCAATTGAAGTTTATATCCAGAGTAACAAAGAATGGCTATCTGGGTGGGGTCTCCAACACCATCAGTTATAAATTCAACCTATAATTCATTAAACAGAACCACTTTAGCACAAACCACTTGACAGTCCTGCCAGATCTTATCCAAGGCTGAGCATTTAGCAATATTCCTTTGAACAAAATGCCCCAGATGTTTATAAACTTTTATAGACAGGAATAGATGCAACTTTCTGAACTACATTATACAAGGAGGGATATGCTGATAAACATGTTAATCCAAAGCCATCAATATTTCTGTTGGTTATTAGGACACTTTTTAATATGTAATTGGCTATACAATGGCAAGGAAATGGGAGCTAAAAGCCTATCCCAATGGAACACTGAATCTGGCCTGGTATTAAAACCTGTGGCTGGCTGAAAACCAGTCTGATGCGTGCTGAGATAGCTGTCTGTTTATATTAAAGAGACCAATATCAAAATCAATATAGAAATCAGCAGTACTAACCATGAACAAAAGGAAAATAAAAATAAAATTCATAAACAATTGCAACATTTTATACATGGACATGTGAAAGCTGAACAGGAGGAACAGGTGGACAAGATCTCATTCACCTGTTTTCACAACTGTTGACTATTTCATTAAGCCGACTTATGCAGGATCATCCTGCATAAGTTGGCTTAATTGTAAAAATATTAAACTCTCTTTCAAGGATAAAGGAATAATTAGCATACATAGACTCATGTCTCATAATAGTCCCTGACTCATAATCAAAGGCATTCAAGGCCTTTGAAAATTAGGTTTGCAGATGAAGCTTTGATTTGTGGTTTGCTGAGTCACGTGTCTTTCACATGAATTGAAATCATAATTAACACTAGTCTGTCTATAGGCCATGGGTTTCTTCACTCCCAAATTCATTTTTGGAAATGTTTATGGAGAAACTCATGTTGGGGTATTTGTTTTAATTCTAAGCTTGAAATACAAAACAATATTTTACATTTCATATAGCTTGTGGATAAAAATAACGCACAATACATGTAATACCACACAAATGATAAATGTTTCAGGTATATTAACATAGCAAAACAAGCACTTGTTAAATTCTATACAATCAAACATGTCAAACTTGTTTCCAAATATTTAAAAATATTAAATTTGTTAAACATTTTAAAAACAATTTTCTGACATGGACATGACCTTTACAAATCAATTAGAATAAAATAAAACAATTACTTAAAAGCAAGCATCTATAATTGGGCGAAAATGTTCTGATATTTAATTACAACAATGCACATAGCCTGAAATTGTACATTTTTTCAACAATATTTTATTCTTTTTGTTCAGCAATAAATTCCAAATTATTCATTTTAATGCTAAAGGTGTATTATTTTGTAATATATGTTTTTATATTGCATTTCTTTTACAAGTCCTTGTTTCTAAATCTGTTTCAGAAGCTATTAGCATTGTTCACCCCATGAAGTCAAATTTTACTGGGTGAAAGTCACAAGCTCTGCCTAATCTTGATGGCAACAAGTAACTCATGCATCAATAATTACCTTGATTAGCCATTACAACTGAGGCATCATGCAGTGCACTCCTCTAATTCCCATATCATATCTCGAGTGTGTGTGTGTGTGTGTGTGTGTGTGTGCGATTTGGATTTTTAATGAAACTTTAAAAAGTTTTCAGTCATATTGCTGCGATGTCTGCAGTGTGGCAGTTTATAGTGATGTCTAGCCCTGGGGCATCATATCACAGACATGTAGCACAATATCCCACCAAGTCACATTATCCTGACACCGGGCCGACCGTTCCTAACACTAACCTCTTAATGCTGAGTGCCAAGCGAGGCAGCTGTTAGTACCATATTTGTAAGTCTTTGGTATGACTCGGCCGGGGATCGAACCATATCATATCTTGATGCGTATAATGGGCGTCTATTTTACCTAATATCTTACTCTCAAATGGGGAAGCATGTTTTACGTAAGAACAAATAGGAGATAAAGATTTCTATCCTGCTCAATCTGATAAAAGGTTCAAGACAATAAAGATGCCTATATATCACATTCATTTGTAAAATATTAATCCATGTCAGTGTAACTATATTGTTTAATGACATTATTAAACAATTAAATAACACACACAAAACCTTGATAGTCATGTTTCTAATTTTGCTTTATGTTAATAAACTCATCTGATTTCATGTCACTCTGTAACTGTTTGCTCTGTGTCTCAAAAATTAATACTATTGATCAAATACAATTTTTATTCATTTATTAATTTTCTTTAACCTAGGCTGAAATCAAATATAACAATCAGAATTCAAAGAGTGTTGATGTTCTCTTCAGAGGCACATTTTGGAGATATCTTTTTCATGGCTATAGTTTGCTGCCAAGTTAACATTAACACATAGTGAAAATAAAATAAGTTTAGGTATGAAACTGGCAAATACATTTTTTTCTGGTAAAATAAACTTAGTTTTTAATTTTATTTTTCATCTTAAATCATAGTATTTGATATATTTATGTGACTATACAGTGGTAATTGCTTCACTGATTCACTGTGGTCTTTTCACAGTAATGATCATACAGTGGTAACTGCTTCATTGATTCACTGTGGTCATTTCAAAGTAATGACTATACGGTGGTAACTGATTTTCTGATTCACTGTGGTCTTTTCAAAGTAATGACTATATAGTGGTAAATGCTTCATTGATTCACTGTGGTCATTTCAAAGTAATAACTATACAGTGATAACTTTTTCATTGATTCACTGTGGTCATTTCAAAGTAATGACTATCCAGTGGTAATGGCTTCATTGATTCACTTGTGGTCTTTTCAAAGTAATGACTATTCAGTGGTAACTGCTTCATTGATTCACTGTGGTCTTTTCAAGGTAATGATTATACAGTGGTAAATGCTTCATTGATTCACTGTGGTCTTTTCAAAGTAATGATTATACAGTGGTAAATGCTTCATTGATTCAATGTGGTCTTTTCAAAGTAATGATTATACAGTGGTAACTGCTTCATTGATTCAATGTGGTCATTTCAAACTAATAACTATACAGTGGTAAAGGCTTCATTGATTCACTGTGGTCTTTTCAAAGTAATGACTATACAGTGGTAAAGGCTTCATTGATTCACTGTGGTCTTTTCAAGGTAATGATTATACAGTGGTAAAGGCTTCATTGATTCACTGTGGTCTTTTCAAAGTAATGATTATACAGTGGTAAATGCTTCATTGATTCACTGTGGTCATTTAAAAGTAATGATTATACAGTGGTAAATGCTTCATTGATTCAATGTGGTCTTTTCAAAGTAATGATTATACAGTGGTAAATGCTTCATTGATTCACTGTGGTCATTTAAAAGTAATGATTATACAGTGGTAAATGCTTCATTGATTCACTGTGGTCTTTTCAAGGTAATGATTATACAGTGGTAAATGCTTCACTGATTCACTGTGGTCTTTTCAAAGTAATGACTATACAGTGGTAAAGGCTTCATTGATTCACTGTGGTCTTTTCAAAGTAATGATTATACAGTGGTAAAGGCTTCATTGATTCAATGTGGTCTTTTCAAAGTAATGATTATACAGTGGTAACTGCTTCATTGATTCACTGTGGTCTTTTCAAAGTAATGATTATACAGTGGTAACTGCTTCATTGATTCACTGTGGTCTTTTCAAGGTAATAATTATACAGTGGTAAATGCTTCATTGATTCACTGTGGTCTTTTCAAGGTAATGATTATACAGTGGTAAATGCTTCATTGATTCACTGTGGTCTTTTCAAGGTAACCAATGATGGCTAAAACTTTGATGTGCTAAATATAATTACTCTGCTCTGTCCAGGTAAATTTGCTATTTACTTTTCTTGGAAAATAAACATGGTTCTTTGATTTAATTCATATCTTAAACTGTAGTATTTTATGTTTCTTTGTTAAAATAAAAAAAAGATTCAAGTTTGACTGACACTGTGTTTTAAAGATAATTAGTGTCAGCTAAAGCTTTGATGCTTAAAACATAATTAAAATGTATTTTCTTGATAAATGTTAGCTTGGACACTGAGATTTATTTCAGGGGTGTCATGACAGTCCAAACAAGTATAAATAATAAGCCTAAACTTTCGCACTGAATTCTGTATTTATTCTGAATCTGAACAAATATAGTAAAACTTATCAACTATGTACACTATTAAAGACATGCTAACCATCAATGTATATGCAGTGGTACATGATAAGAGAGCTGTTGGGAGAAGGTTCAATGTGGGAGACTTCAGTCAGGGAGTTGAAATAAAGGTGAGAGACTTCAGTTAGGGAGTGGAGATTAAAGACATATGAGAACATATAGTGACTGTTCTAGAGTGACAATGATGAGGAGGAATTTAATCTGATGCAACAAACTGAACCCCAACAATAAAGCAACCACGAAACCACTCTTTTAAGGGCCAACCAAACCATTGGCAAGATATACTTACATCCACTTTTTCTTTCATTCTTTTTTCATGTTATCTTTAGTAAAAATTATTGGTCATGACTTGGTGCCATGCACCGACAGAAAAAAAATGACCTGCAAAACAGTCAAGCACTAGTTTATTGTAAACAATTCAAATGTCATGTAACGAATGATGATCAATGCAATATCCACAATGGCTGCATATAATCTGTCTTGGTAAACGGAGAAAAATTATCAAGATTTTGAAATGTTTTATATCACATACACACTGAAGGTCATAATTAAGCCTTTTTTTCCCCATTGTGGGCCAAAAATTGAGGTACACATTGTATATCAGTGTGTAATACACAAAAAGATATGATACTCAGTCAGGTATAATACAAGTTACCTGTTGAGGGTAACTGATCACAATATACAGTCATTATTATGTACAGTTTACATTTGAAGAAACACATACAATCCTACTTTCAACTGCACTGGTCAGAAAAGGGCATCCTGAGTAGGCTAGAATGTATTCCTCTCCCTTCATAATGCATGCCTGGATAACTCACAAACCCACCTATAATGTGGGGTCAGGTATGATGCCATTTTCTTTCTTCTACAAAATATCACAAGCATTATCCCCTAACTGCTGAATGTGAAGATAACTACAATTAAAACTTGTGAATGAAACTTGCATGTTTTACTCATTTATTGTTGAAAAAAGTGTTTGTGTGATTTGGAATTTAAACGTAGCTTTAACAATTTTTCAGTCATATTGATATGATGTCTGCAGTGTGGCAGTTTATAGTGATGCCTAGCACTGGAGCATCATGTTGCAGACATGTAGTATGATGTCCCACCAAGTCACATTATCCTGACACCAGTCCAACCAGTCCTAACACTAACCTCTTAATGCTGAGTGCTAAGCAAGGCAGCTGTTAGTACTATTTTTGTAAGTCTTTGGTATAACTCGGCCAGGGATTGAACCCACAACCTCCCGCATCCAAGGTGGATGCTCTAACCACAAGGCCACCGGAGCTGTTGACAACAGTAGTTTGTGTTTCGAAAACTGAATCAGCATCATGAAATTCACAAGTTTTAATAAAAAATCATATATATTGTTCAGTTTCTTTACCCCCTCTCCTTTATTATACTCTGTACATTGTAAATATTAACATTTGATGACATTTTGATTCAAGAAAATGTTAGTGAGTACTATAAGAAATATATGCCAATTAAAATAAGTCTTGTCAAGAGAAATTTGTGTCTTAGTATTATCTTTCAATTTGCTGTCATTGTAATCATCATAAATGCTATATGCCCTCTTGTATCCAAATGCAGAAAATGTCAGTCTACTGTCACAGCTATGTAAACAAGTGTTTATGAGAACCTAATAAAAAGCCAACTGTGTTTTGATCTCTGATTTGCAAAAATGCTTGTTATATTGTTACAATCAAATAAAAATGGACCTGATTTGTATTATCATGTTAATTATGTCTTTTGTATCAGATTAAACAAAGGAGGTATAGTTAAAATATACCAAAGACATGTAAATCCTATCAGCTTAAGAACTAGTGGTCAGAGTAGTGTGTCAGATAAACGCGTTTCAATCGACCAACTGAACACCGTTATAAATATTATTGTGTTGGTAACATAATTAAAGTATATCAGTGGATTATCCTACGAAAGAGTAATCAAGAAAAGCAAGCAAAAAAAAGTCAGTGCAAAAAACAACTTTGTGTCACAGATATGATTCATTATGGAAAAGTGAGTTCCAAAGTTTGTAATGAAGTTAACATTCCCACACTGACACTCAAAGGTTTGCTCAGGGATAAGCAGAAACACTACTGCTTTTGCAATGAGATCACAGCATTGATATTATACTAATAGAATAAAAAAACATTTAGTTTTAACATTCATGGCTGTTGTTTCACGAATTAAATGTCTCAAGTTTTGGGAAAAAGAAACTCTTTTTATTGCGAATCAACAATAGCACTAGAAACATATCCATATTCACATGCAAGAAACAGTGACATAATATACGATTTTTTTCACACCTATGTGTTGAAACCTCTTGGATTGATGTTTTTAAGAATCTGTAAGGGGCTGGTTATCTTGAAAATAGAGGTAATTTATATAGAAAAGCAAACAACTACATTAGAAAAAGTATTTTATTTATAAAAAATTGCAGGGTTATTATAAAACAAGTATTAAAATATTAAACAGTACCACCCCTCATCTTCTGGTCAATTGTCTGGCCATGGTGTTATCTTAATTTTGCTGAGGTTCTTCATGAACTCCTGCCCTCAATTATACTCATTTTACTGTGGTGTGTGTTTTGGACCCCTTACGCACGAGTTATTGAGGGAGAAATGTACATAGCATGGAAGAATCTGTGCAGTCATAAATACAAATACTTAATCCATAAAGCATAAAATGTAGGTCACAGTAACCATCTTTGGCACTAAGGGTACTAAAGAGATATAGCCAACTGTCAAGTTCATGACTGGAACATAAAAAAGTACCCAATAAATGATCTTTAAAAACAAGTCTTCAACAAAGTCAATGAAGTAGAAAATACTGATCACAAATAAATCTTTCTACAATAAAAGATATAGAACTTGTCAAGATGCATCAACTCCCCAAGTTGGATAGTATGCATATTATGGTGGTCATGAGCAGCTACATGCAAAAACTTAACAATGAAAGTAAAAGATGAAATATAGGTCACAATAAGCTTCTTTTGATGTAAGGGTGTGGTAGAAACATTGATGTATATATCATCATTGATTTCACAATTCTAGCACGAAAAGTGTCTGAGAAATAAAAATCAAATACAAAATTATACCCAAGTCAGTTAAGCATGAAACACAGACATAATGGTCTACTTCTAAACTTAAAACACAAAACTAAACCCAAATCATTGAAGTCATATATGGGTTACAGTGACCTACTTGTGTGATGAGGGTGTAGCACTTCCCAAGATGCACCATCTCATGAAGTGACATGGTTCCAGACAGAACAGTATTTATAAAGTTTGCAAATAACCTGACCAAAGTTATTCAAGATTATACAACTAATGTACATGTATGTACCAGGGCAACCCCTCACCAGGACGAAGGGTGCCATAAAACCCACTCCAAAATGCTGCTCAGAAACAAGAAAGAAAAAATGATTTCAACTCAGTGAGGCTGTATACATGTAAATACTTGTATCTGTACTGATGATGATGCTGGGCTTAGTTCAACAGCTTACCTCCTTTTTCTAAAAATAAATCAGGGTGACAATCAATGTACACTTGAATAATATTTAAAAAAAAGAACAAAGAAGAAAAACATGACTATGCTACCAGTTTCCAGTCTGACTGCATGATTTTGATCCCATCTGTCATCTGTTCAAAATTCCAGTTTTCACTACTTGAACTTGACCTTCTTACACTAGCAATGAGAAATGTAATTATGAGATCCTGAGCTAAAAAGTACTCATCACTTATTTGCAGTGATCAGCTGTCTCAGAGTACTCATCAGTCATTTGTAGTGTGATCAGCTGACTTACAGTGCTCAACATTCATTTGTAATATGATCAACTGTCTCAGAATACTCATCAGTCATTTGTAGTGTGATCAGCTTTCTCAGAGTACTCATCAGTCATTTGTAGTGTGATCAGCTGACTTACAGTGCTCAACATTCATTTGTACTGTGATCAGCTGTCTCAGAGTACTCATCAGTCATTTGTAGTGTGATCAGCTTTCTCAGAGTACTCATCAGTCATTTGTAGTGCAATCAGCTTTCTCAGAGTACTCATCAGTCATTTGTAGTGTGATCAGCTGACTTATAGTGCTCAACATTCATTTGTACTGTGATCAGCTGTCTCAGAGTACTCATCAGTCATTTTTAGTGTAATCTGTCGACTTAGAGTAATCAGTCATCTTTTGTGATCAGCTGACTCATCAGAGTATTCAGTCATTTGTAGTGTGATCAGCTGACTTATAGTGCTCAACATTCATTTGTAATGTGATTAACTTCAGAGTACTCATCAGTCATTTGTAGTGTAATCAGCTGACTTAGAGTAGTCATCAGTCATCTTTTTTGTGATCAGCTGACTCATTCGAGTCTTCAGTCATTTGTAGTGTGATCAGCTGACCTATAGTGCTCAACATTCATCTGTAATGTGATCAACTGTCCTAGAGTATTCATCAGTCATTTTTAGTGTGATCAGCTGACCTAGTGGATGACATAGATAAGTGAATTGCACATGTAATAAAATCTGGCCTGTGAAAGAAAAGAAAACTTCATTTACTTTTCCTTCATGGACTAGAACAGCAAAACATATAACAGTAGTGATATCTCCACCCCACCACAACCTAAATTTAGAGTAAAATGAAACCTGCAGAACCACCTATCCAAAGGCACATGCATTTGGTAATTTAAAGATTATATAGGTCACCGTTTACAATATTTGACTGAAGTAAAGAAGTTGTATATTTAAAACTCTCTTTACTTTTGCTGCCTCATAATAATGTGTGACATTTGTAGTTAGAAACTTGTAACCTGATCTTTTACTGGAAAAACAGCCAAGGATTATAAACTTTACACAATAAAAAAAGACTTGTTCTATTCCAATTATGAAATATACAACTTCCAGGAGGTGTATATTGCCAAGCACAGTTGAATTTGTCTTGAAAGACCACATTTTTTTCCAAGAAGCACCATCTCTTAAAACAGGTGGTCTCTCAAAATAGATTCTAACACTATATAATTAACCACAGTGGCCAAACTGGGGGGTCAGGTTGGTACCATTTTGATTTAATTCTATTTCAATATGACTTTCGATTCAAGATGAGTAGCAATAATATTTTCAAGATGGCCACTCTAGTGGTCATACTGGATGTCCATGCAGAACTGTTCTTAAGGAGGACCAACTAGACACCATATACAGTCTCGCAGTGAACAACCCATGTCAATATGACTTTCCACTCCAGTGAAAAAGTGATATCAAGACTCTGAAGATGGACACTGTAGCGACCATATTAGAAGACAGAGCAACATCCTTTTGTTTAGGACAACTCGACATCATACAAGCTCTTGGAGTGAAAACCCCAAGTTAACAGGATTTAGTGAAGTAGTGATAGCAGGATTTTCAAGATGACTGAGAAGAACAGTTTCATTTTAGGACCAAGCAGACCATGAGAAGAATGTGTGAATAAAGATTCATGGCAATAGTTTACCAGAAGTAACAATAGATGGATGATCAATGGACAACAGGACATTCCATAAGTTCTTCTGGTCTATGACCATCAGGGTTAATAGTTTTGTGCACTGCAAATTGGGTCTATTAAGAAAAGTGGTCTCTCACAGAAGTGGCCTTTCAAGATGGGTGATCTTATGGCAGTGGTCTCTCAAGACAAATGGTCTCTCATAATGCCTTTCACAATTTGTTTGCTGCAAGAACATAATTCAAATGGTACAAGATTGTTTTTAGAGCAATGTTTTACTTCATTTAAGGGGTCCTAAACATGAAAGATACAACTTTCTCAGTGGACCTACTGAACAAAAGTTTGTTGAAATCACCATGAGAAGCTTCAGTTGGTTACCATGGTATCCATCTCTAAGGCTTCAGTTGGTTACCACGGTATCCATCTCTAAGGCATCAGTTGGTTACCACGGTATCCATCTCTAAAGTATCAGGTGATCTGTTCTTGACGATGCATTTTCTTACCAGAGGGATAAAGTACAGCATGATGCCACTGACAGCAACCACTATACCTGCTGCCAGGAAGGACAAATCATAGCTTCCAGTTGCATCATACAACCAACCTGAAATTGGGAAATATAAACAAACAGGTTAATTCACTTTCCTTGCAAAAGGACAATATTTGCTTCTAACAGAACTATATTTTCATTAAAAATAAAACTTATATGCAAATCAAAATATTAAAAGCAATCTCTTTTATAATGATGCAAATCAGCAGAAAGTTTACAACAGACTATGTCCAGTTTTACATTATCATGTGACCAGTATGTGATTCTATTCAAAATGGTGACTGTTTATTTGTATAACCGTGCCATTTGAATCTAATTTAATTGCTACACAACTAAGAACAATGTTGAAAATGAAGAGCTGAGAACAATGTAACATGGAATAATATTCAGTTTTCTGATGAAGGCTTTATCTATTTGGAAATTAGATAAAACGTTAACCATATCAAATCAAAGACTTTTGAAATATTACCTCTGTACTAAGAAAATGTCAGAATATCTGAGGGATATATATATAGTGGATGCAATATAAATATGCACGTTTTTTTTTTTTATACCGTTCAAATTATTTGCTAAATCTTACTTTGCCTAAAAGAATAAATACAAATTATCCATCCACTATGGTAGCATAACTATAAGGTTGGCAGTTCCAAATCAATCCAAAACAGTTTTGTGGAATAGTCTCCCTTTGCTATTTACATATGACCATTTTCACACAAATACATGAAAACTGATTTTAAAGGTTTTTGTCAGTAATAAATTTTTAGATCTGTAAATATATAAAGACTGCACTGTTTGCCATTTTTATAAAACATTTAGGATTTAAATACTAAGGGACTATCCTGCAACATATGTGTGTGTCCTTGACCCTGGAAATGATGTCACAATGATTTTTCTGATATTCACAACTATTTGTTCTGGATTACTTTTGAACTACCAGCCTCACAGTTCTGCTACCATGTGAATGAATTAATACTTCACTCATGTTTCGTAACCTAAATTTAGGTCATGGTGAGTATGAAATATACCATGGGTAACAAAAAGATATGGGGCCCCGAGTGGTCAAGTGGTTTAAAGCGCTCTCCGTTACGGATTACTGCCATCTCACCTCTGTCTGCGTGTATTCAAGTCTAGGATTCGGCTAATGTGGGTATGTGAGAAAGCTTGCCAGTAGCTTCTCGTGGGTCGGTGGTTCTTCCTGGGGTTTTCCCTGGTTCTTCCTCCACCATTAATACTTGCTGCCATGCATAGCCGATCGTGTGCTGAGAAAAGGCGTTAAACCCCACAACAACAACAACAACAAAAAGATATAAAACTTGAGACGCATCCATTCACCAAGTTTCATTATCTAAGGTTGGATAGTATACATATAACACCCCTAAAACTCAAGCAGTCATGAGCTTTAAGCAAGAACTTTACCAAAGCCAGTAAACAATAAAATATATGTCACAATGAAACTCTTGTAATTGTGAGACAGTAACAGAGATTGATAACATTGTTAATTTCATAATTCTAGCAGTGCCTGAAAAATAAACATCAAATTCAAAATTTAACCCAAGTCGGTGATGTGTAACTTACAGTCGATATTGACAGACTAATAAAATAAGGGAGTAGTGTTCGTAAAAGATGCATGCCCAAGTTTCATTTATTCTATATAGGATAGTATGTACAGAGCATCCCAGTATGTGACTGGCTAATCATGCCAATTTGTACTCTGAACTGTTCGTGGTTCACTTGATGGGAGATCTTGCATGAGTTTGCCTATCAAAAGAGCGTGTACTTCAGTTCCTAGATTTATATTGCTCATGTTTCTGCACTGCCTCTGCAATTTTCTTTTATTCAAGGTTTGCAGTTCCAGTATGGAAGAGATTGTGCCTGGGACAGTTATCTTGTGTGAGATCTTCCCAAGACATGGGGATCAATATCTAAGTGTTTTGCAAGGATGACCTGAGGGAATCTTTGAAGCATTTCTTCTGACCACACTGAGATCTTGTTTATTCCTTGGTCTCAGTATATCTTTGGTAGTTGCGCTTCTGACATCCTGATAACATGGCCTACCCAACTCAACTGTGATTTCATCAATACCGGTGTAGTGTGGATGCTTGGAATACCTTGTCATATAAGAACCTCTATTCCTGGGACTTGCCATCTTACCAATTTCCTCAGGCTGCCCATGTTTAAATAGTTAGTTTCTTGGCATAACATATGTACACTGTCCAGGTTTTGCAAGCATACAGCATGGCTGGCAGCACAATGACTTTGTAGACCTTAAGTTTTGTTTCTAGCTGGATGTCCCTACACTCCCACAAATATGTGTGTAGTCTGCCAAAGGCCATACTCGCTTTAGCAATCTGGCCTTGGTTTCATCAATGGACTGCATGTTACAGTGTGCAGCTGAGAAAGGTAGTAACTTGTTTACTGCCAGAAGGGTTTGGCCATTTACAGTGATAGTAGGCTCTAAGTCAGACTTTCCTGGTGCAGGCTGGTGCAACATTTTTAATTTCTTGATACTGATTGTGAGACTGAAATTGTCACTAGCTGAAGAGAAATGGTCAATACTCGGTTGCATTTCAGATTCATACTTGGCATTCAAGGAACAACATTCATGAATCTAGGTATAACATGTATATACAGAGTACAAAAAATCTTGTTTGTCACGAGTTAAATGCACAAACTTAACCTAAGCCAGTAAAATATGAAATTGGTCACAGTTACCTTCCTTCCTAAAAAGGTTTAGTACTAACAGGGATATATAAATAATCATATAGTTTGATGATTCTATCATTAAAAGAGGCTGAGAAGTAAACCACAATTTTAACTAAGTCATTTAGGCATGAAATATTGGTCATAGTGACCTATATTTATGGTAAGTGAAGTAATCATCAAGACACCAGTCATTTGTCAAGTTTCATGATTTCAGGTGTGACAAAATTTATACAATGTGCACAAAAAAAACGAGACCAGCCTAAAAAGCTTTACCTAGAATATACAACTAAATTAGAGATGGCCACGTAGTCTAAGGCACTCAACTAAGTGGGTTCAAGACTCAGATTTGGCCATGGTGGATATGTGAGAAATCTTGCCAGTAGCTTCCTGTGGTTTGGTGGTTCTTCCTTCACCAAATCTACTTTATAGAGGTGAACTAAATATGAAAGTCACTTATTAAAGAATGCTTTCAAATTTGATAAAATTCTGTTCAAAAGAAGATATTTGAATATTTGGTATTTTCAGTAACAATTGTTATATTTGATGGTGGAACTCATGCTTGGCATAATGTTCAATGCCTATGAGATAAGGGTTTTGGTTGAATAAGATGTGCACATATAAAGATTGTGATAACACCACAGCTCCCGAGTCAAATACGTATGAAAATTCTCAAACAATGCACCCTTCAATAATCAGAATGCCATATATACATTCAAGTCATAGAAGAGAAAAAGGTAAAGACACTAACTCATTTGAAAGATTAGTTTGCAGATGGTACAATGCAGTATGATGTAAAATATTCTGGACAATTACTGATAGTTTCTCTCAAATGTGTTAGTTTATCTCAAATGTGTTAGTTTATCTCAAATGTGTTAGTTTGTCTCAAATGTGATCTGAAGAGGATGACAAGTTAATCCAGATCTGTTATAAAATAATGATCATGTACTTTATCATTTTCCTTTCTATCTTTCTACAAGTGATGGACTGAGAATATGCCAGGGATGCATACTGGCCGAAATTGTTCTAGTGTTTTAAAAAGCAACTGCTGACAGACAATGGATGCCAGATGATGCACAGTGGTTGCAGGCTACACTATAAACTGACAACAGTCAGGTAAGCCAAAAATTGAAAAGTCAGTTAAGTCTGAAAAGCAGATCACAGAGACCTATTTTGGCATGGCTGTTTTCTTATATATGGGTGTATTCTAAGTGTTGATTAAAATGTGTAATAGGACCAATGTGTGACAAAAGTGTAACAAATGAATGAACCAATGAATCATGGTCTAATGAACAGGCAAAATGATACATCCCCTTGCAACTCCATTTGCCAAGTGGGAAACAATGGACAAAAACTTATTGTCACGAATTTTAATTTTACTTCAAACACATAATATGAGAGAAGGAGAAGGACGGCTATGTTGGTCTTAGAAATTAAAAAATAGTTATCTTGGTCCTATTCAACTGTAGTCATTACCCATTATTAACTAGTATTATCTTACACAATTCCATCTTCCTCTCAAACTTTTTTTCTTCAAATTTTATTGTGTATTTTTGAATTTTCCTTTGTTTTGAAATTTAGTCTCTAACATCATTTATATAAGCTCCAAAGCATGTGGCAACAACTGAATGTCAACAACTTCAAGACAAAAACAAACAAAATCAGCACAAGCCTTTTTTAATGAAATGAACAATTTGATTGCCATTGGCAACTTTAGCAACATTGGAGAGCAGAACGAGAGGAAGAGAAAGATGTATTAGTGTTTAAAGAAATTCACACTCTTTTTGGGTATTTTGACTTTGTATCTACTGTATATAAATAACATTTTTAATTATGTATCACATAAATTTCACTAATAAGGTTTAAATAACCCTAATAATATGAACAGGAAAAACGATGAACCATTTCTCCATGAAACATACATATGCTGTTTTCATATATCATGGACCAAATATTTTGTTGATTTTCAAACCATTTAAAACTTTGGATTGAACAAAATATCACTGATATTAATGCAGCTTTAAACAAATTTGAGTGGAGAATAATAGTCCCTCCCTCAAAGGATATAGTAGAGAATAATAGTCCCTCCCTCAAAGGGTATAGTGGAGAATAATAGTCCCTCCCTCAATGCTCTACTATCTGTTCTCTTTAACTGCTGAGTGCTGAAACTGTTTCAGCTGCAGTTATACTGGATGAAAGATCAAATGAAATTTAATTTAGGACAAACTAGACCCCATTAGAAGACTTTTGGTGAAAAGACCATGCTGACATGACCATTCATTCAAGAGAATTTATCACAAAATTTTCAATATATTCATTGTAGAAGCCATATCTTTATTCAGGACCAAATTACTCTTCTGGTGATAACTCCATGCCAAAATGGATTCTCCATTTAGGAGGAGTAGCAATAACAACATTTCTGTTGAAACGAAACAAGAAGAAAAAACAGTGCATAGATTAGCAAATTAGTATCTGACTAACTAGCTACTAGAGTAATTTGTAAATTAGTATATAACTAATTAGCTAAATTGGCAGATCAGTATATGACTAATTAGCTAACAGAAGCTCTTACTTCCACTGATTGTGCAATATAGACGTTGTGTAAAGTGTCGAATTTTGAATTGTATTGAACCTAAAGTTTAATGCATTGAGCATTAAAATTTTATCACATTTAAGCCAGAAAAGTCTTTGTGAAGGGTCACTTCAACCCGTCTTCTTTTCTCCCCCATGTCAGTGCTAAAACTTGAAAGGCTAACATGCATGACTTACTGAGAATGTAAACATTTGAGCTACCAACCATAACTGCTTGATTGGAACCCATGTCAAATTATCATTTTCAAAGGGAAATTGAGATGCACCATAGTTCAGAGATTCTAAGCTGTCTAAATCTGACAAAAGAAATGATCATCTTGGGATACTTTAGGAACCACTGCTTATGATTGGCCAGAGTAAATTAAGGTGTAAATTTTGAATGTAATTTGAATTTAAAGTGACAACCTTGGTTGAAATTCTTTAGTCTGAAAATCCTGAGAGAGGAGAAGTTTGGCGCCAAGGAAGTCTAATAAGAATAGCGCTTTCCTTGTTAAACAAGAAAAGGGGACCAGGTGGCTGTCTTGTAAGAAAAGACAGGGTTTAGTGCTAGGATACACAATTTCTGAAAGAGAACAGCATTATGGAACAGCTTTCTGGGGAAAGACAGACAGTCCAAAGATGAAGTCCGAAAAAGATAGGAAGGCTCAAGGAAATAGGAAGACGTTGATACATGGTCAAGGGAAGAAGGTGATACAATCAGTCATGGACATTGTGCTCTTTTCACCACTCATTATTATGATGAAATAAATCCAAATAAGACACTGTTATTAAATTATGTTAACATAACTTAGATTGAATTGGAGTTGCTACTTTTAATTGTTATTGATTAAACTTTATTATCTTTCTTGTCTAAGGGGGGGGTCGTATTGCATTATTTCTTCCCAATAGTCTTGCTCAGTACTTTGTTGAAATTCTATCTTTCCACTCCCACCAGGCTATAATATTGAGGAAGGTCATCCTCTAGATAATGCCAGCCAAATCCAATTAACCACCCCTCTTACTAAGAGGGCGACAATACACACTGCATATCATAAATGGTGTATACAAAGTATAAGCAAAACAATAGTTATGGGAGACTTCCATGCTCTGAAATTACATATAAATCATTTAAATTTACAATCTTCTGAGATGACACAAAAGCACAAATTAAAGCAGAAACTAGTAATGTATTTGAAATTACTAAGTTGCTAAAACACTATCATAACTAACAGAGAAGTCAAAGTGTCGTATCAGAAATCTATGACCCAGTTATGAACTCATGCACAATGCTTAGTTAATAATTAAACCATAATTCTATCAAAACAGCGTGAAATAAGAATTAAAAAAGCAGCACTTCAGAATTTCACTAACAAGAGCTCCGTAATGGATGGAGTAAATGAACAAAGTCAAAGTTACACTAACTCATAATGACCTTGTATAACATCAATGATAGCATGGTGGGATGGTGGTCTTAAATAATGAAGTCCCAAAAGGTAAAAAATCAGTCAAAATTGCCAGAAATTGTGTAAAATAATGCATACAACCTGCAGTAGATTGATTAATCCCCACAAAAAAATGTTGGAATGTTGGATGGGTCCATAAGTACTCGAATACGGCTTGATTCTTGAAGGATGAATTGTATGACATGGTCTGTACAATAGCAAAGCTAAACACTAGCAACACCTGGCATGCCAAAGGGAGGTAAAGGGCAAGAATTATTGTCTTTTGTCCATAGATATATACACAGAAAGACGATTTTCATCTTTTAGAAGCGCTGGATTCACAAGGTAGCTGGCTAATATTCATCAAATAATGTGATTGGGGAACATATTCAAAGGAGACAATTCTGGGTTAGCTAACTTGTGTAGTTTCTATGATGTCCCGAAAACTGCACAATTTTGTTTTACCTTCGTAAATTACTATCTTATTTTGTTGTGCCCAACTGTCTGAGCCTAACCTTCCTTTGATAACTTCAATATCAGAACTTGATGTATATAAGGTTGCATCATTTGCAAACAAATCTGTATTTGTGCATTCATTATTTAATGATAGACCATTTACATAAGAAAGAGTAGAGGGCATAAAACAGCCTTGAGGAACCCCTGAATAAATAGAGAAAGTTTTGTGAGCTAATATTGTCAATGGCTGTTGAGAACCTTGATTTAGGTATGGTCTAAATGATCTAACCCAGTTTTAAGAAGATTTATCAAGCTGACACAGTTCAATTTTTGCTGCAGAATTTTATGATCAACTAGTTTAAAGGATTTCTTGAAATCAATGAAAATGCATTTTACTAAAAGGTATAAAAAGAAAAAGTAATTTTTTTTAAATGTGCAAAATACCAAAAGATTTCTTCTCTAAAATAAGTTTCTATGTTCGAATAATATATAGTTTGAATTTTGACATGTTTTACCATAAATATTTAGGAGATAAGAACAACAATATCCCCAACAGATGATACATCTGATTTGGGTTTGCTTTGCAGTAAAAAAAAGATCAATCTACGAATGTAAAAATCTTCAATTTAATTCTTTTTCCCTTCGCCAGTCATCTTACCTGCAATGGGAGGACCTATCAATGTGGCAATCCCTTGAAACATCAGAAGCAATCCAAATGAATTGGTCAGCATTTCCAGACCAAGAAGGTCCACAAGTACCACTGATGTCAGTGAGACATATACACCTGCAAGAAGTCAGTAAATTATAATGTGTGTGATTGTAAACCTTCCAATGAAGGACTCATAAAATTAAGCAATTATTACAATATAAACGAATACAAAATTAACAAAGTTGGAACGATGGGTCCTCAATTGTATTTCTGGGCTTTATTCCATATAAATGATAACCTGAGAAGAAATATATCAATTAAGGAAAAAGATTGGAGGTCTGCAGCTGGCAGGCAAAGTGTCGACAATCTCAGCTAAGCAGGTACCACAACACATGAACTAAGTAGCTGTTGTATATCATCAAACTCAGTTGATACCATGTCAGCCAATCAACAAGTCACAATCAGCAAGTCAGCCAATCAACAAGAGTCCCATTACATACCTGCCCTGTGTTTACAAGTCCTGTATGTAGACACTAGTAACATCAATGACCCTGAGGGCTTGGTTATAGAATGAACCCAATGCACCCTCCTGCATGTTACACAATGGATGGTATAATGATAGTTTTCTGAGCAATTTGGATTACAAGGTCAAAGTAATCCATCCATTTTGTTATCTGACACATTGCTGAATCATGATAATGATATAACTAGATATTCATCACGTGATAGTCAAGTCTAATGACCAATCATGATAATAATATAACTAGATATTCATAACATGATAGTCAAGTCTAATGACCAATCATGATAATAACATAACTAGATATTCATCACGTGATAGTCAAGTCTAATGACCAATCATGATAATAATATAACTAGATACTCATCACGTGATAGTCAAGTCTAATGATCAAAACAATAATCTTGAATGAGTTACATCACAAATAAGCAGTTCCTTGAAACTGATTGAAAAACTGAATATCTGCCTATATTGCCCAATAATTCAAAATCATTACATGAGGTAGGGTTTTGCAATTCCATGTGAATTTACAAGTTGTTCAACATCAAATTCGATATAAATATGTTATACAAATGTCGAAGTTCCCTTTGACCAAATGTAACTCATGATCTGTGTGAAATACCAGTGTTTAAAATGGTCGACCAACTGTAACTCATGATCTGTGTGAAATACCAGTGTCTAAAATGGTTGACCAACTGTAACTCATGATCTAACATATGTGAAATACCAGTGTCTAAAATGGTTGACCAACTGTAATTCACGATCTATGTGAAATACCAGTCTAAAATGGTTGACCAACTATAACTCATGATCTATGTGAAATACCAGTGTCTAAAATGGTTGACCAACTGTAACTCATGATCTATGTGAAATACAAGTGTCTAAAATGGTTGACCAACTGTAACTCATGATCTAACGTATGTGAAATACCAGTGTCTAAAATGGTTGACCAACTGTAATTCATGATCTATGTGAAATACCAGTCTAAAATGGTTGACCAACTATAACTCATGATCTATGTGAAATACCAGTGTCTAAAATGGTTGACCAACTGTAACTCATGATCTATGTGAAATACAAGTGTCTAAAATGGTTGACCAACTGTAACTCATGATCTTGTGAAATACCAGTGTCTAAAATGGTTGACCAACTGTAACTCATGATCTATGTGAAATACAAGTGTCTAAAATGGTTGACCAACTGTAACTCATGATCTATGTGAAATACAAGTGTCTAAAATGGTTGACCAACTGTAACTCATGATCTATGTGAAATACAAGTGTCTAAAATGGTTGACCAACTGTAACTCATGATCTATGTGAAATACCAGTGTCTAAAATGGTTGACCAACTGTAATTCATGATCTGTGTGAAATATCTGTCTAAAATGGTTGACCAATTATAACTCATGATCTGTGTGAAATACCAGTGTCTAAAATGGTTGACCAACTATAACTCATGATCTATGTGAAATACCAGTGTCTAAAATGGTTGACCAACTGTAAATCATGATCTATGTGAAATACAAGTGTCTAAAATGGTTGACCAACTATAACTCATGATCTATGTGAAATACCAGTGTCTAAAATGGTTGACCAACTGTAACTCATGATCTATGTGAAATACAAGTGTCTAAAATGGTTGACCAACTATAACTCATGATCTGTGTGAAATACCAGTGTCTAAAATGGTTGACCAACTGTAACTCATGATCTATGTGAAATACCAGTCTACAATGGTTGACCAACTATAACTCATGATCTATGTGAAATACCAGTGTCTAAAATGGTTGACCAACTGTAACTCATGATCTATGTGAAATACAAGTGTCTAAAATGGTTGACCAACTATAACTCATGATCTATGTGAAATACCAGTGTCTAAAATGGTTGACCAACTGTAACTCATGATCTATGTGAAATACCCGTGTCTAAAATGGTTGACCAACTGTAATTCATGATCTGTGTGAAATACCTGCCTAAAATGGTTGACCAACTATAACTCATGATCTATGTGAAATACCAGTCTAAAATGGTTGACCAACTGTAAGTCATGATCTATGTGAAATACCAGTGTCTAAAATGGTTGACCAACTGTAACTCATGAACTATGTGAAATACCAGTGTCTAAAATGGTTGACCAACTATAACTCATGATCTATGTGAAATACCAGTGTCTAAAATGGTTGACCAACTGTAACTCATGATCTGTGTGAAATATCTGTCTAAAATGGTTGACCAACTGTAACTCATGATCTGTGTGAAATACCTGTCTAAAATGGTTGACCAACTGTAACTCATGATCTATGTGAAATACCAGTGTCTAAAATCGTTGACCAACTGTAAATCATGATCTATGTGAAATACAAGTGTCTAAAATGGTTGACCAACTATAACTCATGATCTATGTGAAATACCAGTGTCTAAAATGGTTGACCAACTGTAACTCATGATCTATGTGAAATACAAGTGTCTAAAATGGTTGACCAACTATAACTCATGATCTGTGTGAAATACCAGTGTCTAAAATGGTTGACCAACTGTAACTCATGATCTGTGTGAAATACCAGTGTCTAAAATGGTTGACCAACTGTAACTCATGATCTATGTGAAATACAAGTGTCTAAAATGGTTGACCAACTGTAACTCATGATCTATGTGAAATACCAGTCTACAATGGTTGACCAACTATAACTCATGATCTATGTGAAATACCAGTGTCTAAAATGGTTGACCAACTGTAACTCATGATCTATGTGAAATACAAGTGTCTAAAATGGTTGACCAACTATAACTCATGATCTATGTGAAATACCAGTGTCTAAAATGGTTGACCAACTGTAACTCATGATCTATGTGAAATACCCGTGTCTAAAATGGTTGACCAACTGTAATTCATGATCTGTGTGAAATACCTGTCTAAAATGGTTGACCAACTATAACTCATGATCTATGTGAAATACCAGTCTAAAATGGTTGACCAACTGTAAGTCATGATCTATGTGAAATACCAGTGTCTAAAATGGTTGACCAACTGTAACTCATGAACTATGTGAAATACCAGTGTCTAAAATGGTTGACCAACTATAACTCATGATCTATGTGAAATACCAGTGTCTAAAATGGTTGACCAACTGTAACTCATGATCTATGTGAAATACCAGTGTCTAAAATGGTTGACCAACTGTAACTCATGACCTATGTGAAATACCTGTCTAAAATGGTTGACCAACTGTAACTCATGATCTATGTGAAATACCAGTGTCTAAAATCGTTGACCAACTGTAACTCATGACCTATGTGACATGATCTATGTGAAATACCAGTGTCCAAAATGGTTGACCAACTGTAACTCATGATCTATGTGAAATACAAGTCTAAAATGGTTGACCAACTGTAACTCATGATCTATGTGAAATACAAGTGTCTAAAATGGCTGACCAACTGTAACTCATGATCTATGTGAAATACAAGTGTCTAAAATGGTTGACCAACTGTAACTCATGATCTATGTGAAATACCAGTCTAAAATGGTTGACCAACTGTAACTAATGACCTATGTGAAATACCAGTGTCTACAATGGTTGACCAACTGTAACTCATGATCTATGTGAAATACCAGTCTAAAATAGTTGACCAACTGTAACTCATGATCTATGTGAAATACAAGTGTCTAAAATGGTTGACCAACTGTAACTCATGATCTATGTGAAATACCAGTGTCTAAAAGGGTTGATATGTGCACTGAAGACAAATGTTGTCTTTGCACCTGAATGGCAAAAAGTCATGAAAACTTGAAGTGGCCCATGTCAGCAATACTTCATCCAACATTCCTAAAATACTGGGTGTTGGTCATTATTTTGTTTACCAAGGACTAGCCACAATTCTGAACAAATTTCCTTGTGTTAGACTCCCTAGTTTGAGACAAATGATGCAATAACACTGTCCACTATAACTGTTGTTACATGTATATACATAATGTAAGTGTGTCAATGTTCAAGTGAAAAAGTACAAAATAAATACAGCAATAATATGTCACTGTAAATATTTATGTATTCTATGCTCAATTCATTTAAATCTCTTATTGGACATATCAATGATTTGGCCTGCTTTATGGCTAATTATATGGCAGTTCAACCAAACATTCAAGCTTTTAAGAAAAAATATTAATAAAAGGTAAAAAACTCACCTATGAAAAGTCCAAAGACACAGGAATACAATATAAGAAGTTCATAATTAAAACATAGTGGGCTCAGTGCAGTGGCAACTCCACAAATCAACAAGGCCGAGTTGTACAGCATGAGCCTGTTGACTCTAGGTTTGTCAGAAATAAAGCCGAACAGCACCCTCCCAATAGTATTTGATATCCCCACGGCTGACACCAACCATTTGGCGTCATCCTCTGAGATCCCTTCATCAATAGCTCGGTCAGGAAGATAGATAAAAGGCATGTTAAATCCAAGGCTTGTGAAGAAGTTAGAAATAACAAACATAAGGAATATTACATCCTTCAACAACGAAAAATCAAGTGTTTGTTTTAATGTCAAGTACAATGGCTCTGACACGGTGATACAGCCACACATCTCCACTGTGTCCTGTTTAAACTGATTTGGAATTGAGGCAATACTGGCAAGGTAGAGTGCTGGATTAGAGTTTGGAAATGATACATTAAGCAGGCTAGCACTTTGGTACACACCGTCTGGAGGAACTTTGGAAGAATCATAATTCTCTGACAAAAGTCGTTTTTTCCCTTGATGTTGATGTTGAGCATATTTACCTCCTTTTTTGTTAAGGGCTCCATCACTCATAGCTAAGCTATGCAAATTCTCTTTAGTTTCTTGCAAACTTGTAGACTTAAAATCTGGCTGTGCTTTAGAATCAGACTGTGACAACATTTTCACCGTTGGGATGTTTTCACCATTTGTCTCATTTTTGACAAGAGCTTCCTTTTCATGTTGATTTTTTGAATCTCGTTCATAATTTGCTTTTGGTGACTTTTTGGGGGGCTCAAGGGGCCTAAACATGGCACCACAGAGGACACAATTCAAAATGATACCCCCTAAAATAAGTGTTGCTCCTCTCCAGTCATAGCTGTCAATCAGGAACTTGGTCAAGGGATTGAAAATAAAGGCACCAAGTCCTGACCCACAAACAGCAAGGCCAGTGGCAAAAGCACGCTTCTCCTCAAAGTAATACCCAACACTGACTATTGCAGGAAGATATATCAGCCCAAATCCAATACCTGAAATATGACCAAGTATTGGTTAAATCATTTGCAACTGAATGAGACAGTTATTTAGAAAACAAATTCATAGTAATGGCACTAAAATTTTAGCAAGTTTGCAAGTTTAAATAAAAAATGACCTACCAACTGACCAAAAACAAAAATGTCAAATTATTTCTGATTCAGTGAGTTTGTAGATTAAGTGCCTATCTTAAAAAAATCAGAAGTATTAATTTATGTAGATTTTTTTCAAAAGTAAAATATTACAGAAAAAACGACATGTTGAAACAAAACCTTTATGACAGTACTTAATGTACAAGTTGTTGACCAATGTAACAATGAGAATGGGCAGAGGGTTTCAAGAGTTCTTAAGTCCACCAACCTGACATGATTCCAAAGGAAAAGTAAAGGAAGTATAAATTTGGAGCGAAGATACTCAGGATGAATCCGGCTGTTGCTATAATAGTCCCCACAATTGTAGTAACTCGGCAGCCATACTTGTTGGTCATGATGCTAGCCAAGGGACCTGATATAAAAATGAGAAATCATTTCATGTCAGTATAGATTTACAATTTCATTTTGAAAACCTATTTTACAAGAACTGATCCTTCCTTCCCCTATCATCAAGCAATCATTGAAGTTTATATCATTTTGAAGTGTGATTTTGAAGTTATTTTATATAAAAAATTTGCCTTCTTTTTTTTATCACTGCCACCTTTACCACTGAGCCTCAAATCAACAGTTTCTTTTTCTAATGTATTTGTAACTAACCAGAGTTTTGGGAATTTTTTTTAAAAACATTTCTGTTAAAATTTTTTACCCTTGGGTAAAAAAAGTGCTAGGGTCAGCACAAAAAAAACAGTGATAGTCGGCCAGCCAGAAGCATTTTTGGGGGCCTTACTGAGTGTAAACCAGCTTTTTTCTTACTTGACTCATTGTTACTTTGACACTTAGCTGTCTGTCTGCCAGATCATAAGGCATCTTTCTTATTCCTTTTGAAACCGTTAGTTTGTCCAATGTATGCGGTCTAAAGAAAAGTTATTGAAACTATTTTCCATCACTGAGTCACGGGTGACCTGGACCTCTGACCATTTAACAGCCATAATCAAAAAGCCGTTTTCTTACCCCCTGTGCAAACAACCCATCAAATGTAATTTATGCATTAGGTCAACAACTTAAGTTACTGTGCAGAAACAACTAGTCTTCCTTTAGTGAATACATTTCTTTCTTATATGAATTGCAACCTATCCTCCATGGGCACATAATCAAGGAATAAAGTGATTATGACAAAATAAAAACTGATGGTTAACACAGTTTCTTAAAAGTACATAACTCTGTGAACTTCTTTTGTCACTTAAAGCAGTTTTTTTTTCATCAATGAATCAAAGGCACCACTGATAGTACAACCAGTACTAATAAAGTTCCATGGAATATAATCCAAACTTTTGATGATATAGATGAAGCTCTGAGGGTGTGGACTGACTTATTTATGGATGTAGTCTTTAAGCATGCAACAGTAAAAATACATCATGTAAGAATGGTCTCAAATCCAATTGGCTTACTACGGTAAATTAAATTGTTAAACAATGTCTCACTTAACTTGATACCAAGAAAGCTACAGGACTTGATCAAACTGGTGCATGTTTCCTATAAACATCTGTCTCGGCCTTTTCAGACAGCATGACATTTATAATCAATTAAGTACTGCAACCTTGTCTGTCCTCAAAATATGGAAAACTGCAAAAGTAATGCCTATTCACAAATTAGGTTTTAAGGATGATGCTGATAACTACCAGCCAATCTCAGTACTACCAAACTTGTTAAAATTGATTGAAAAACATGTATATGATTTATTCATCTCATATTTAACCAAACACTACCAGGTAATACTCAGCACCTGTGATCCATGTTTACCAAACAATATAAAATTCCTAAACCAAATATGGATTTATTCAAAAAATGTTTCCAAAACTCCAGAACTTTGCTCTAGAAAGTATTCCAGCAGAAATTATAAATGCCCACTTTTATTTCCTTCTTCCAAACTCAATATATCCAGTGGCTTCAGAGATGTAGTCAAAATGAGAAATGAAAAGAAATGTATTCTTATTCATGACTGCCTCGGCAAATCATTAAATATGCATCTAGTTGTCACCAATTGCATATTGCACACATTGACTATGTAGGTTTGATATGTTTGAGTGAGTATCCATCAAGGGAGAGATGGGAAAGAATATCAATACAGTGCACCCCCGCCATAACACGCTTCGGTATAACACGAATTCGGATATAACGCGGTCGTTGTGTGGCTCCCGAAATTACATAAACATGTATTTTTCTCGCACAAGAAGAAGAAAAATCTTTCTTAAAAGAACCCCCCAAAAAACCGTAAAACGTTTATTATCATTATGGGAAAGAGAATGCGTATGAATTATTACAAGACGATCGTGGCGTGGCTCCTGAAATTGTATATGCATTTTTCTCGTACACGAAAAAATAGTTGGATTTTTTTCCTTCTTAAAAGTGCGAAAAATAACGTATAAAATGTTTATCCTGGGATCGCGTAGGGCTTCGCCAATATCGTAAACTTGGATTTTTTCCCCCTGATTAGCGGCAAAATATAACATCTGGCGATTTTTTTTTTTTTTTATTGGGGACGTTGTTGGCTGTTTAAACTTGTATATACAACCATTGGTTTGGACTGGAGAAATGCAGAGGTCCCATGAAAGGAAGTCGCAACTGGATGTAAAATGCCCTGAAATTTATATAATGTTACATAAACAAATTCTTTGTCCATATTGACAAACCATCTAAACAGTGCATTGTTATATCATAACCCGCTTATACTGGCATCTAACATGAGCACTGTATGTTGGGAGATACCACATTTTTGTTGTTGACATTTCTGGTAACGGTCATCAACCGGACGAGGCATCATCTCGTAATTTATCGGATTTTCGGCCGATCGCTAGTAATTAATATATTTACCAAGAGTGGCATTTGTATGTGGATGGTAAGTAAAATTCCTCTTCTTTTCACTCGGAATTAAATCCCTCTGAACACTCACATTTTCTGTAATAACCCCTGTCATCAAACCAGAACACCTGCATCTCTAACGTCCGTTGACCCTTTACTAAATTTCTGACGCATACGTGGAAGGCAGCATCACGCTGCTACCACAAATGTAAACAAAATATAATTATTTTTTTAAAATATTTTTAAAAAAAAAAAAAACATCTTACTTTTTGGTTTGTTTAATAGGCAGGGAGGAACAGTAACCAGACTAGTCCAAACGACGGCCAATTCATTTTTAAAAATGTACCCAGTTAAAATAGTTTGCTGAAGTTTCAAAAGAAACAGATTGCCTTTGAAGCACCGATTGTTATGAAAACGTGCTCAGCAAATGGTGAAAAAATCGGTCTCAATCATGCAATACAATTATTTGATGTTGCCGCCACGATAAGAAATGGGCATTTGTTTGGTTCTCCATAGCTGGCCTTGAGCGGTAACTTAATTAACGCATGCACCCTTCATAAAAGAAAGCCGACTACAATCTTCAACAAAAACAAAGAACCTTTCTTCACAAAGATGAGAGTACTGAACTTAAATAAAAGTGGTGAATTTTTGCATTTTTGAACGTGACTGGAACACGTTAACTGTAAAAACATGAAAAAGAAAAAAGAAGAAATGTGAATATCTGGGCACTAACGCCACTTCGTATAATGGAACGGGCCCAGGTGGCCAAAATATACATGTACTCTAACATAAACTATATTTTAAAATCTACAGAAATAGAAAATGCCACTTTAAAAAAAAATAGATAATTATATTATTAATTATATATGGGTCTATAAAACCCACTAATTAAATAAATAAATGTTATATAGAGCGGGGGGGGGGGGGGGGAATTAGCTTTACCTAATCCCATTTTAATTAAATATGCCAACATTTTAAACAGATTTAAAAGATTAAAATCTGAACCCAACCTACCGTGGGAAGGGATATATATATATATATATATATATATATATATATATATATATATATATATATTGGTAATCAAAATAATAAATTATTAAAGAGTTACTAATTAAATATCGTGATAAAACAGACTTTATGGGAAAAGGATGAAAAAGATACATATCAACGGATAAGAGAAGATAAAACAAAAAAAAATGTAGGAGTAAAGTAGAACAAGAAAATTTAGGGGTAAATTGGGAAAGAGCCTGGGGGCACTGGAACAAATTAGGATCACTTAAAATTCAAAGCCTCTGCTTCAAATTCATGCACAATGTATGGTTGACAGGAGAGGTGGCAGTGAGACGGCACATGATCAGAGTATCACCAAAATGTCCACTGTAAAAACACCCCTTTCAGTAAATACCATACCATGACGCAATGTGAAAAAAGAAAAGAAGAAAGACTAAAGTTAACAGGGGAAATATGCAAAAAGGACAATTACAAAAGAGAAAACATTTTATTTTTAGATGGGAAATTTGACAAAAATACACTTTATAAAATTACAGATTACATTGTTGGAACAATGAGGGATAGTGGGCAAATAATAGTGATAGGTAGATAACTATGAAATAACTTGTTAAGAAATTGGTATTTGGGGGAGAGGAAGGAACGTAAAGGGGAGGGGGAGGGAGAGCCTTGGTTGGCTACCCATTAGGGGTGTGATACTGTCAGTGCGCTGGCCAGAGCCTCCAACTCATACCCCGACCCAGACATAAGCCCCACCAAACAACAGGACCCAATTTCAAGTCTTAAAAATTTTAATTTTTTGTTTTTGTTTTGTACTAAAACTCGTATACATAATTTGAAAATCTACTAAATCTAAAAATACGAAACTACAGGGAATCCACAGGGAAATTATATGGGAAAAGTACAAGGCGATGACATCATGGGGCTACGTCACATGGCGCTACGCGAAGTGGACAGGCCTATGAAAGAGTCTTGGAAAAACACCCCATATAGAACATAAACAGACAAAACAAAAACACAAATACAAACAGAGAATACTACATAGTAAATACCCCACTGACCCCTTCTTTATCTCAAACCATGCAGCTCCCGTACTGTATGGTTGACAAATCTACAATCTTGTAGTTATACAAACAATTTTGGATTTTTTTACAGAAATAATTTAATACAATAATAAAAAGAGGCCTAACTCGATTCAGGAGAAATACAATGAGAATGAAGAAGTGTGGCTCTTGAATCGAGCACAGCCTATCTATTTCTAATTCTAGCACTTTTTGCGAGGAACGACACAGATTAACACTCGAATAAAACAATAAAAATTTTTTTCATAACCTAATATATTGCACCGTTCCGATCGCCAAAATTCTAAATTGAAAATAAACTAATGGAAAATAACATAAAATATATTAAAATGGATTCTAAATCCAAAGAACTGAAATAAGAAAACGGAAAAAACTTGATTTATACTTGCTGTCTCAAACACACAGAAAATATACCACACACACAATATAGCACTAATACACATAGCAAGCACTGAGACTTAGGCAACCTCTAGCAAAGGTCACCCAAAAAAAGTTAAAGTTTCCGTTTCGCAGGGAAAAAGTTTATAATTTTTTCTCTAAACCCCTTTGGAAATTCTTTAATTAATAGTTAAATAATATAGAGGAGGCCAAACTTGACTCGGGAGAAATACAACGAAATAAGGAAAGTATGGACCCTCACTCAAGTACAGCCTGCCTCAATTTAGAGTTTATGTAATGCGAGGAACGCCACATATTGCCGTGTATATAAAACAGTATGTTTATTTTTATAACTCACCAGTAGTACACCGTTCACTCGTCAAATTTCAAAATTATATAATTAATTAAAAATCTAAATCAAAATACGATCATCAAATGGACTTGAGACGTATATATATATATATATATATATATATATATATATATATATATATATATACTAAGACAACTGGCAACTGGGAAAGTCTTGCCGTCTCTACAAAAAAAAAAATTAAAAAAAATACCGATATAGCAAACACACAATATAGCATATATACACATAGCAAACACGGGATTTAGGAGACCTCTGACAATGGACACAAAAAATTAAGGGAAGCGATTTCGAGCAAGGTGAAAGAAACCTGGCTCGGATGAACAACCAGTACATCAGAACTAGTGCAGAAGATAGACGACTACTTGTGCACCATCCACCAGGATGTCAGACTTTGGATTTTGAAGGAGCCGCACAAGCACCAAGACAAGCGGAAATACTGATGGCGTTGCATGTGATGGGAGTGGATATCGGGAAGATAGATGCGCTTCAAAATGGAGGACTGAACAAATATGTGATATACACAAAAGATCGAACTCCGTTATTAGAAATGGCAGAAACAGAAATAAAAGGGATGACAGCAGTGGTAAAGGAGACAGAACCCTTTACAAGGAATATCGAGCCCGAGTTAACAGAGATTCATACAGTGGGACTTCCATTCGAAGTGGAAACGGATCAACTTGTTCTAAAAGTTGAAAAGAAATTCAGAGCGAAGGTCGTAACCCACAAAATGGCAACAATTTGGGGTTTTGCGCCGATCAAATCCGGAAACAGAATTATTTATGTGCAAAAAGAAGATGCAAAGAAAATACCCCTTTTTTTCTGTCATGGGGTTCAAACTCAGAAGTTAGTATAGAGGAGCAGAGCAAGATCGGAGATGCCCCAGATGTTTTCAAACGGGACACGAACCACGTGATTGCCCAGGCGTAGAACAAACAGCGCAAGGCACAACCAACAGGGATACGTACGCGACAGGGTTGCCAGATACTTTTTTCACTTTCCGCACGTGTACCTTTAAAAAGCAGCCCCAAAACCGCCCAATTAATATATTAAAATCTGAAGAGTAAATAAGAACCAAATACCATAAATTAAGTATCACTACAGACATTTATTCATCTGTAACTTCAAAGTATTCCTCAGGTAGAACGTCCTCGTCGTGATCAGCAGATTCAGTTGTAGATAAATTTTCGAACTGAAATTACTCAGCATTGCTGTAGACGAGACAAATCCGTTGCAACAGATCCCGTTGCGCTTCATATAGCTTCGAATGCGTAACAAAGCTTCCATCATGCCTTGCCCCATCCTGTTTCTTACTTTAGTTTTAATCAGATTCATTTGAGAGAAAGTTCTTTCGACGGCTGCATTACTGCAAGGCAACGCCAACACACATAAGACGAAATGTCCCAGTTGTAGAAAGCCAAAAACTCCGCAAGCGTCCGGATGATTTGCTACAGTTATCCAAAACTGCTCAACTTCGTTATCACTATAGTGTGGCCAAGAGATTAAACTTATTCGCATCCACTGCTGCTCCAGGTCTCCCAAATTTCCCTTTTTCAGAGGTAAAAAGGACAACCTTGACAACTGCGGCTTCTGTGCTCCAAGGACGACAGAAGGTGAGAGATCAGCCACATATTTTTCAAGCTGCTCAACATTTGCCGGCAATCTCTGACGCAGTTCCCTTAGTAGTTCCAACAGATAATGACGACAGCGCTCTTTTATTTGGTCTGCCAAAGAGCACTCAGTTTTGGAGTCGTGCAGCAGCAAGTTGAATTCAATGCCAAAGTTGATCGCTGCTAAAGGTAAATGGTTAGACCTGTTCTCTAGATCAAACGCTATTATTGCTCCCCACGACGGAAATATGGTTGGAAATAGAAGCGCGCTTCGTTCTTCCGGTTCCGGAATTAAAAAAAAAAAACATTTACGTATGTGGAATAACATCTATGGAGATACATCCAGAATAATGGATTCATTAAGATTTTTAGATATTATCGTCACTAGCGCCAATTTGAAACTGAATGCGGAGAATTTAATAGCAATTTGATGCAGCCCAAATTACGGCGGCACAAATCAAAACCAGCCCAAAAAACCGCAACCCGCAATCTCAAAATATTTCACGCAACCAAATTTCGAAAGGAGCCCAATTGGGCGAAAAAACCGCGTATCTGGCAACTCTGGTACGCAAGTAGGGTGGCAGCTGCACCACTAAATCGTAACATGCAAGAACCCGATCCGATACTAAAACTCATAAAAGAAGTCAGAATGAAAAAGAGCAAAATAAGGAAGTAACGGTAAGCTCACTCACGCATATGGACTTAACAGAAATAAGGGGAAAAGAACAATCGACACTGGAGTGGCAAAAAGTACTTAGCCCAAACAAATCGGGACCTTCAAAAAAACCCAAACAGCAAAGAGGGACTAACGTTGAGAAATAGGTACAGAGGCCTATAAGAGGAAGAGGAACAGGATAACCATACTGGGAATGACTTAATAGGAATTCAACCTCTAACATCCACGCCCATACCAAAGTTGAGAATAAAAAGAAAAGCAGCCACAGGACCGGAATCATCCCAGGAGGGCGAAACAGGAAGAAATGAAGATTATACAATAGAAGAAAGGAAAAATGTGTCAGAGAGGAAGGAAACCATAACCAAAAGGAAAAGGGAGGAAACAATCGAAGAAGAAACAATGGAAACAGAAACAGAAAATGAAACTAGATTTGAACAGGAAAATGAAAAAGAAACTGGAAATGATGATGATTATGAAACAGGACGTGAATACGAGAGTGAGACGGATGAAACGCAAAGAAAAGAAATGGAAGACAATACGACAGAGAACAAGACTGAACAAGCAAGCAAAGGAAATACAAATTCAACAGAAGAAACCACACCCATCCTTTTGACCGGGGGGGGGGGGGACTCTGAAGCCAGTGCCCCCGTTGAATAAAAATCTAAATAATTATTATGAATAAAAATCAAAATAAAATCAAGTGGCAACCATAAATGCGGCAACCTGGAGGCAACCAGAAATGGAAGGAACGAACTTCCAAGTATACTCAATAAATGTAAATGGAATAAATATAGAAAAACTTGCCTAATTCAATAAAGACCTAAATTATGATATTCTTTTTTTTACAAGAAACCCATAATGGTTTTAAAAATGATGTGA
Source organism: Sinohyriopsis cumingii (assembly GCA_028554795.2). Classification (NCBI taxonomy): domain Eukaryota; kingdom Metazoa; phylum Mollusca; class Bivalvia; order Unionida; family Unionidae; genus Sinohyriopsis; species Sinohyriopsis cumingii. The sequence goes on from CM068828.1 coordinate 27,920,786, forward strand.
TATCTTTTCGTGAAAGTCACTTAAATGGAATTCTGTTGAAAAATGACTTTGAGGGGAATGATGTGAAAGGGGGTGTGGCAACAATAATTAAAAATAAACCAGGAATCCAATGGGAGAGGAGAATAGAAGAGGGTAAAGATTTTAAAGGAAGACTACTACATGTCAAAATTGGGAAAATACATTTTATTAATCTCTATATGCCGTCCAACAAATATCCAAGACAGGAATTTATTAGAAATCTATCAAAATATCTAGAAAGATATACAATGGAAGACATAATATTAGGAGGGGAATATAACTGGGTAGGGGATAATATAGATAGGGAGGGGGAACTAACAACAAATGATATAAGATTTAGGATAGAAATGGAAAACTTCATAAATAGGCATACATTTAAAGATGTATACCGACAGTTAAATATATTTAGGAAACAATATACATATGAATATAAAATAAACAAAGGGAGTAGAATAGATAAATTCTTGTGTACAAACTTTAACGAAGAAACACACAAAGAAGCTGGAATTATTGATTTTAAGATCTCTGATCACAAACTTATATACATGACAGAAATTTTAAAGCTAAAAATAACTGGGGAAAAGGGGGCTGGAAATTTAACAATAAGTTATTGGAGGATCCCAATTTTATAAACGAAATTAAAAATGAATTAAAAAGGTTTATTGAAAGAGGAAACATGGATATTATTAGAGAATGGGATAAATCTAAATTGAAAATAAAAAGTATATCTATTGAAACTTCAAATATCAGAAGTAAAAAACTTGAAATGGAGAAAGAGGAAATTGAACGGCAGTTAAAGAGGGAAAACAGCAGATATGGAAAAAAAACTAAACGATAGACTAAACAAAATAATAGAAGATAACATCAGGGGTAAAGAAATGAGAGCGGGAAAATTCACACATATATACAGAAAAGCGGAAGGGCTGTAAAAGCGAGAAGAGATGTGGGGGGGGGGGGTTTGAAAAAATATGGAGACCTTGAAAATTAATGGGGAAAAAACTAATGATAAAAATAAAATAATACATTGAGGAATACTACACCCAAATATATACATCTAAAAAGATTGAAGACTACAAAATTGATGACTATCTAAAAAATATTCAGTGCAAGAGGATATCATCAGCACATAAAGACTTATGTGACGAGTTCATCTCGCAAAAAGAAATAGTGGAAAGTATTCGAAGCCTCACCAAAGGAAAATCCCCAGATGGAGATGGACTCACCACGGACTTCTATGCGAAATTCTGTGGTAAGTTGTCGCTCATCTTAGAATGGTTGTATAATAATATTTTACTTAGAAATGATGTCATGACAGAGAGTATGAGGGAAGGGATAATAACACTACTGTATAAAGGAAAGGGGGATAGGGAAGATCTTAAAAATTGGAGGCCCATCTCCCTCCTAAATACGGACTATAAAATACTAAGCAAAATTTTAGCGAATAGGATAAAAAAGAAATGGGGAAAATAATAAATATAAATCAAACATGTGGTCCCAAAGGCAGAGACATACAAAATAATATGTTAAGTATAAAAACAACTATTGAACATATAAATGATAGTGGACAAAAAGCTGCTATGATACTTTTTGACCAAGAAAAAGCCTTCGATAGATTAGAACACAACTATATACAAAAAGTCTTAGAGAAATTTGGCTTTGGAAACAGATTTCAAATATGGACCAAAATCCTGTACAAAAAAATAACCTCAAGAGTGCAGGTGAATGGAGCAAAGACGGGTAAATTTGATACTAAAAGATCGGTGAGGCAAGGCTGCCCACTATCTATACTATTATATGTAATAGCGATTGAAATACTAAGCAGGAGCATTAAACTAAATAAAGATACTGAAGGTATTAAAATACCGAATATAAAAGAAAAAGTGAAAATGTTACAACACGACGACGATTGTACAAACTTTATAAAGGATCATAACTCCTTCAAACACCTGATCCAAGAATTTGACAAATTTAGCAAAGCATCAGGATCACAGATTAATCACGACAAAACGTAAATACTCAAAATAGGAAACTGGAGAGGTAACCACCCAGGTTCGCCCCCACATTTAATCAAGAAAAGGGTCAAAGTTTTGCGAGTCAATTTTGGAGAAAATGAAGAGAACGAAAACTGCAGACAAATAAGAGAAACAATCGAAAAGAATGTGAAAATCTGGGCACTAACGCCACTATGCCTAATGGAGAGAGTACAAGTAGCGAAAACATACATGTACGCCCGTATTAATTTTATTTTAAAATCTATAGATATTAGTAACAAAGCATTAAGCACAACAGATAATAATATAATAGACTACATTTGGGATTTTAAACTTCATTATATTAATAAAGAAACACTATATAAAGCTAAAGAAAGGGGAAGGGTAGGACTCCCAAGCCCTATACTACTTAAAGCCGGCAATATTTTAAATAGATTTAAGAGGCTAAGAGTAGAACCAGAGAGCCCATGGGAAGGTATTTACATATACCGTTATAGATTCTCCATAAGAAATAGGGACGATATTTACAAAAATAATAAATTAATAAAACAATTAGAAATTCCAAGAAAATTCAAAAACATAAAAGATTTACTAATAAAATATAGAGATAAAAAAGAACTATGGAATAAAGAAGAAACCTTACCATATAACTGGATAAGGGAGGACGTAACAAAAAATATTAAAAGCACGGTAGAAAAAGAAAATTCATACGTTAACTGGGACAGAGCATGGGGGCACTGGATGAAACTAGGCTCCTTTAAACTTCAAAGCCTCTGCTTTAAATACATGAACAACGTATGGTTGACAGGAGAGGCTGCAGTGAGACGGCGCATGGTCAGAGTACCGCCAAAATGTCCACTGTGTAAAAGAGGCCCGTTTTCTAAATTCCATGTGATAATACAATGTGAAAAAACAAAAATTAATAGGGACAAGGTAATAGCTGAAATAAACAAAACAGATAAATATAAACAACAAAGCATTTTATATCTTGATGGGAATTTTACTAAAAATACGCTATATAAAATTGCTGACTATATCGTTACAACAATGATGGCCTGTGGCCAAATAATAGTCATAGGAAAATAAACTAGAATGAGAGGCACATGTAATGATAACTACCAACGGTAGTTACCCCAATGGGATATTACTCCTGCCTACTCTTGATAAATAATAGTAGAACGTATACCTCTCCATTTATACTTAAGCAAATGTATATTGAATACTAATATCTTTCTTTTATCTTTGAGAATTATAGGACAGAGACCTACACTCACATGGAGCTAGGAAGGAAGGAACAGTCATGCGACATGGAAAAGTAGACATACAATACAATAGAAACCAATCTATACTAACACCTATACTGTCACTCAACTGTATAGGAAATAAAATTTTTGGCAACCCTTTTCGGAAACATAATAAATAAATAAAGGTAGCCAAGTTCGAGAGAGTGAAGTAAAAAAAATAAAGTAAATATGGAGCTCCCTCGAACACAGCTGACCTCAGCAGAATATAGATTTGCGAAGAACGACACACACATAGCACACACTAAAACAATAGTTGTTTTATTTCCTAAAAATATTATTATACCGTTACTTCGCCCAAAATTCAAAATTATTATTCTAAAAACTTGGAAATATAAATATGTACAAAATCTAGAAGATCCATGTTATAAGGATCACAGGACAACTGGGGAAGAATTCGATATAGACGGCTGTCCCAACACGAACACAACTATAGCACGAACAAACATATAGCACATTCACACATAGCAAACACGGGACTAGTACTAATATTAGTACCCTTACTCGTACCTCGTGGACAGGGTACTAACATGAGCATATACGTGTTAATGGAGCAAGCCGGGTATGAATCACACCCGGCGCTCTTCTAGCCTAATAATAACACTTTAAACATATTCCTTGCATATAATCCAATAAATTGAGTAGTCCTCTTATTTAATACCGGAAGTATCGAAAATTATTGTAGAAATAGTTGTAAAATCTCGTTTACCTTTTTTAGCCGATATTTTCGTTTAGATCGTCCGCCATATTATTTCAAATAATGATTACTTCCGTTCTCAGCCTCGTTTGTTTGTGTGCCGTATAAGGACATTGACGCCTTATTTGGAAATGTAAACAAGTCGTAGTAAAAATTTGGCGCCGTTTGGGTCAGAAATTCTGCGCATTAAAAGTAAATACGGTTTATCGGCAACTTTGAAATTCACCAAGAAGCGAGCGTAGAATATCCAAAATATGATCTGGCAAGCCTTACGTAGAAAAGGGGTCACGGCGAGAGTCTCGCGTTATCTGTCATGGCGGACAGTATGAAGTTAGAGTAACCATGCCAATTTATTTTATCGTGCAAGGGATTAATAAATTCAAAATAAGCCAAACTTCTTTCACAACATGATTATACTTATGTAGTTGATTTCTACACTGTTTGTTTTTCTGACTTTAGTGATGATATTTTTTGCTCCATTACTTGATATGGGCTCAGTTCGTAGCCTCGACCACAACAAATCAAGTTGAGGCTACGACATCGTAGCTAACACGGGACGTAGGCGACCTTTAGCCAAGGTAACAAAGATACTAGGAGAGGGACTCCGAGTCAGGTTATCGAAAGCGACTCGGAAGAACAATCCTAAAGAATAAACTAGGAAATAAATACCCCGTCAAAAATTCATTTAAAATTTTTGATCGAAATTCTGTTTAAATTAAAAAACAAAGCAACATATCTGGGGGACTCAGTGAAACATAAAAACACTTTTATTCTTTGGCTAGGTAAGGAGGGGGGGCATCTGTCTGGTGCCCCCCCCCCCAAAAAAAGGATGAACAACCCTACAGATAAAACTAGGGAGAAATAAATACCCTTATCAAAAATTTAATTTAAATTTTTTTAATCTAAATTCTTTTATAAAAGAAAACAAGCAACACACCTTCGGGGGAACACTCACACATAAAACACCTTTTCTTTTTTTCGACAAGCGGGGGGAGGGGCATCTGTCTTACGACATGCTTACGAACGCTACCAACGGCGGCTTAAAACGCAAACTAACTTTTACCGATTTGGGACATACTGAAATATAAACGTGCTTCGTCATTCGTTACGTGATGGTATTATGTTTTTCCACTGAATTCAGACCAATATGACATGTGAAAAAAATATTGAATATTTTAAGTCTGTGTGTGTGTGCATAATTTCGATGGAATCACTTGTGGATTCATTGTATATGATGAGATTCGCGGGTGAGTACACGGTGTTGATACTCTATTCATGCTATACATTAGACATGTAAATATAAATATTATTCACGTATATGCACCAGTTCGTGGTTTTCTAAATAACTTAAACTATTATGCATGCCTTCTTTGTTTTTACTACAGGTGTATTTCTCATTTAATATGCATTCATTTCAGATGGTAATTGTGCCGATGAAGCACGTATTTTACCGCATTTATTACCTACACCACCCACCCCCTTGCAATTTTTGGGGTACATGCATCATTTTCTTCAGCTAACTGACCTGGTTGCTTATAACACGGTTCGGCCTATACACGGTCGGGATCTATGGCTCCCAACTACCGTGTTATAGCGGGGTCACACTGTATAGTGTTGTATATACATGCTGCTAGTGTGCAATTGTATTAAATGATTAAGCTAATTACCCTATTTAAATAAAGTCATTATTATTATTAGTACTCTACTAAACTGGACTGATGACCTTGTTAATTACAGGTATATACATATCTTGTACATTGAGACAGTTGATTTTTGTGTTGATGGTAAAGTACCCACTTAGAACGTTCGACAGACTGAACAACACTTCTTACATAAATAGCTTTACAAAATGGCCGGTTCAGTCCTAAATGCTTGATAATTCTCTCATTTTCTGAAAGGGTTTCTGGTTTCTACTTTTTTATGTTCAAAACTGGCAAAAAAAATATTTACATTTTTTCCACATGCCCTCCACCCACCCCCGTACATAGAATTATGATGACCAATGCTTTTGTGAGTACAGTGTCATAGTCAAATTATCTTACGAACAAGAGTTCTTATGAAGGTCTGACACTCTCCTGGATAAAAAGAATTTCCACAAATCCAAGATAAGACCATTACCTTTTAACTGTTGAGTGTTGAAACTATCTTTGATATTCTGGGTAAGAAAAAGGGTTTTCAAGATGACTGCCCTGGTGGCCATTTTGGAAGTCTGATGAGCACCATTTTCAATTAGAACCAACTAGAATTCATGAGAAGTCTTTCAGTGAATACCCTATGTTGATCTGACCATCCACATCAGTTACTTGTTGTGAAGTCATTTTAAAAATGGCCACTCTGGCAGCTATACTGGATGTCAGCAGCATCATTTTCATTTCGGACCAACTACACCTTGGGATGAATTTGCATGGAAAGTTTCATGGCAACCCTGTAAGTACATGTAGTTAGTAGCATTAACTTGTGCTTCTTGACAGATGGATGAATTAAAACAACAAGCCATTCCATAAGGTCTTCTGGTCTATGACAGATGGAGGAATTAAAACAACAAGCCATTCCATAAGGTCTTCTGGTCTATGACAGATGGATGAATTAAAACAACAAGCCATTCCATAAGGTCTTCTGGTCTATGACCGATGGATGAATTAAAACAACAAGCCATTCTATAAGGTCATCTGGTCTATGACAGATGGATGAATTAAAACAACAAGCCATTCCATAAGGTCTTCTGGTCTATGACAGATGGATGAATTAAAACAACAAGCCATTCCATAAGGTCTTCTGGTCTATGACAGATGGAAGAATTAAAACAACAAGCCATTCCATAAGGTCTTCTGGTCTATGACAGATGGAGGAATTAAAACAACAAGCCATTCCATAAGGTCTTCTGGTCTATGACAGATGGAGGAATTAAAACAACAAGCCATTCCATAAGGTCTTCTGGTCTATGACAGGACGAATTAAAACAACAAGGGGCCCCAAGTGGCCGAGTGGTCTAAAGCGCTCTCCGTTACGGATCACTGCCATCTCACCTCTGTCTGCGTGGGTTCGAGTCTCGGATTCGGCTAATGTGGGTATGTGAGAAAGCCTGCCAGTAGCTTCTCGTGGGTCGGTGGTTCTTTCCGGGGTTTTCCCGGGTTCTTCCTCCACCATTAATACTGGCCGCCATGTATAGCCAATCGCGTGCTGAAAAATGGCGTTAAGCCCTACAACAACAACAAAAAAACAACAAGCCATTCCATAAGGTCTTCTGGTCTATGACCGATGGATGAATTAATACAACAAGCCATTCCATAAGGTCTTCTGGTCTATGACAGATGGATGAATTAAAACAACAAGCCATTCCATAAGGTCTTCTGGTCTATGACAGATGGAAGAATTAAAACAACAAGCCATTCCATAAGGTCTTCTGGTCTATGACAGATGGAGGAATTAAAACAACAAGCCATTCCATAAGGTCTTCTGGTCTATGACAGATGGAGGAATTAAAACAACAAGCCATTCCATAAGGTCATCTGGTCTATGACAGATGGAAGAATTAAAACAACAAGCCATTCCATAAGGTCTTTTGGTCTATGACAGATGGATGAATTAAAACAACAAGCCATTCCATAAGGTCTTTTGGTCTATGACAGATGGAGGAATTAAAACAACAAGCCATTCCATAAGGTCTTCTGGTCTATGACAGATGGATGAATTAAAGCAACAAGCCATTCCATAAGGTCTTCTGGTCTATGACAGGACGAATTAAAACAACAAGCCATTCCATAAGGTCTTTTGGTCTATGACAGATGGATGAATTAAAACAACAAGCCATTCCATAAGGTCTTCTGGTCTATGACAGATGGAAGAATTAAAACAACAAGCCATTCCATAAGGTCATCTGGCCTATGACAGATGGATGAATTAAAACAACAAGCCATTCCATAAGGTCTTCTGGTCTATGACAGATGGATGAATTAAAACAACAAGCCATTCCATAAGGTCTTCTGGTCTATGACAGATGGAAGAATTAAAACAACAAGCCATTCCATAAGGTCTTCTGGTCTATGACAGATGGATGAATTAAAACAACAAGCCATTCCATAAGGTCTTCTGGTCTATGACAGATGGATGAATTAAAACAACAAGCCATTCCATAAGGTCTTCTGGTCTATGACAGATGGAAGAATTAAAACAACAAGCCATTCCATAAGGTCTTCTGGTCTATGACAGATGGAAGAATTAAAACAACAAGCCATTCCATAAGGTCTTCTGGTCTATGACAGATGGAGGAATTAAAACAACAAGCCATTCCATAAGGTCTTCTGGTCTATGACAGATGGAGGAATTAAAACAACAAGCCATTCCATAAGGTCATCTGGTCTATGACAGATGGAAGAATTAAAACAACAAGCCATTCCATAAGGTCTTCTGGTCTATGACAGATGGAAGAATTAAAACAACAAGCCATTCCATAAGGTCTTTTGGTCTATGACAGATGGAGGAATTAAAACAACAAGCCATTCCATAAGGTCTTCTGGTCTATGACAGATGGATGAATTAAAGCAACAAGCCATTCCATAAGGTCTTCTGGTCTATGACAGGATGAATTAAAACAACAAGCCATTCCATAAGGTCTTTTGGTCTATGACAGATGGATGAATTAAAACAACAAGCCATTCCATAAGGTCTTCTGGTCTATGACAGATGGAAGAATTAAAACAACAAGCCATTCCATAAGGTCTTCTGGTCTATGACAGATGGATGAATTAAAACAACAAGCCATTCCATAAGGTCTTCTGGTCTATGACAGATGGATGAATTAAAACAACAAGCCATTCCATAAGGTCTTCTGGTCTATGACAGATGGATGAATTAAAACAACAAGCCATTCCATAAGGTCTTCTGGTCTATGACAGATGGATGAATTAAAACAACAAGCCATTCCATAAGCTCTTCTGGTCTATGACAGATGGAGGAATTAAAACAACAAGCCATTCTATAAGGTCTTCTGGTCTATGATCAGTAGAGCTAAACAAGAAAAACATGTTTACTTATCTAAACTTTGGTACTCATCAATGGACTGCAATTTTTTAATCTTAATTTTAGTACACCTTACTCGTTTAGCCCCAACATTTTAAGTGAAGACACTGTTTATATATACACATACTTGGCATTACATTGGGAAGTATACTGGCACATATGCTTAATCCTGGCTACACAGTGCTGAGTATGTTGTGGTGACACCAAAAAGTCATACAAAAACAAGATAAAGGCACACAAAAAAATAGAAGAATCCTTTAAAAATAAAACCAATATACAAAAAACAAGATAAAGGCAACAAAAAAATAGAATAATCCTTCAAATATAAAACCAATATACAAAAAAACAAGATAAAGGCACACAAAAAAATAGATGAATCCTTCAAATATAAAACCAATATACAAAAAACAAGATAAAAGCACAAAAAATAGAATAATCCTTTAAAAATAAAACAAATATACAAAAAATAAGATAAAGGCAAAAAAAATAGAAGAATCCTTCAAATATAAAACCAATATGCAAAATATAAACAGCACACTTCTCAGCTAAAAATGTCACCATGGGATGCATACCAGAGCAGAAAGGCTCCGTCCAAAATAATCCATTATTTGCCTATTATGACATGGAAGAGAGCCGAACAGGCTTCTTCTGCATCCCAAATCAGGGAGCCATAGTGATTTAACAGGTAAAGCATAAGACTCCTGACAAGAAGGGTGCAGGTATGATTCCCATCATTGGATTAAAGTAGACTGGCAAAAGAATTTCTTAAGATTTCTTTGATTATAGTAATTAAAATTCATAGTGTTTCAGGAGAAAAATATATTGAGCTAAATTTGTATTATACATGTGTTTAAAATTCTTTTCAAGTTTAACACTAAATATATTAAATGCTATAAAATAATGCACAACACATGATTACACGTAAATAATTTTTGTGTGTCAAAGATATAAATCATTCTAGTTTGGTTGGAGTAAATATGCTTTACGGTGTTTTGCATGCAGGAATGAATAGTTTTGTTGAATGTCATCAACAATTATAATCGCTAAAAACCCAAAGAAATATCAGATTTTAATTCATGCTTTTTTTTCAAACTCGACTTGTTATAGCAAGCAATTAAAAGTCTCCCTGGAGGTCCAAGTGATCTAAGATGCTTGACTTTCCTGATCGCTTACATCTCACCCGAGTCTGTTTTGGTTCAAGTCACGGCTCGGCCAACGTGGGTCTTTGAGAAAGTAGCTTTCCAAGAGTTGTTGGTTCTTCCAGGGCCTTCTACCACCAAATATACTAGCCACTATTTATAGCCATCCAATCATATGCTGGTAAATGGCATAAAACCCACAAAACCAAACAAACTGAGTCATTGCTATTCGCAAATATAACTACCATACAGATTAGGTTAGAAGTCAAATCCATCTGCATAATGCACTGGTAGATCAGGATCTATAAAGTTTGTTAGGAAGTAATTAGTAAAAACAAAAATCAGAAACCCAGATCTGCTGGTGCATTATGCTATGGCAGATCACTGTCTATGTTGCTTGGCAGTTACACCTTTAAGGGAATATATACAGTAACACAACAAAAAAAACTGATTTGTTTCAAATTTGTTTCAAGTTGTCTTCTTTGTGATGTGTATATATGAGGAAATGGTCTCTTCTGCCTATAGTGATGTCTGCTTCCTCCCACTGTCATTTCTAACCTGCATTAACAGCCACAATACATTGGGCCATGGTCTATAGCAGTGGCCTCAAACTCAAACCACCCTGAGGCCGCATGAGGGCATTTTCGATGGCCCACGGGCATTACCAACTTTGTTATTGTTCATGACACCTTGTGATGCCAGTCATTTTGTGGGTCACATGATACGGATTAGCAACCTACATGCTGCCCATAGGCCACGTGTTTGAGACCCCTGGTCTATAGGTTAAACTATACCTGCTCCATGTATATTATTCTTGTATTTATAAAAGGGACCATTTCAAAAGCAGATAGGGAATTATTAAAACAAACAATCTGGAAAACAGATTTCGTCGAATATATCATGCTTTCTTGCTTTTTACTGGCAAGCTTTCTCACATATCCACATTGGCCGAACCCGAGACTCGAACCCCCACAGACAGAAGTGAGATGGCAATGATCCGTAACAGTGAGTGCTTTAGACCACTCTGCCACTAAGGGGCCCCTGAAAACTTTGCATCAATATGCAAAAAAGCTACACTGTTTATTTATGAATGCATGTACTAATTTGTAACGGCACCTCATCATTTAAATGTGCTATTGGATTCTTACATAATATCTTTTAAGTGCTTGTACTGCTTTTACTCGGAAATGTCTTCCTTACAAAACTCTTGGATTTCGCTCATGAACAATATGGTTAACAATTACTCTTGACTAAGGGCATCACTGTCACAAACAACCACAATATAGCTTGTGCTTTTTAAAGCAAGAATTAAAATAGCATTTACTTTTAATTGAGAATCTATTCTACAATACACCCCTCTATTATCAGCTTTATTGGGAAGCACACACAGCAAGTGATGCATGTGATCATATGTCATTACAATATCTGTTTGGACAATGGCTTTCATTAGCTTACTGACAGGTTTTCATTACCTCTGGTTTCCCAACATTTCCCATGTCAACTACAATAACCTGGCCAAAGCTCTATGCATATTTAATTACCATGTAATGCCTCCACATGGTTCTTGTGATAATAGATAACAAATTAAAGCAAGAACTATTTATTTGTGTTACTTGATAATGGAAAGTAGTAGTGCCCATGCACATGATGAAACTACCACACTCATCAGGAAACCAAACAATACAGAATACAACTGCCCTGTGTATGTCTCTCTCTCTCTCTCTCTCTCTCTCTATATATATATATATATATATATATATATATATACATATATATATATATATATATATATATATATATATATATATATATATATATATATATATATATATCCAGAAGATAAAGATAACAAGAGTCCCTTGAAAGAATGACACTACAGCATAAAAAAGAATTTCCAGAAATTCAAGAGAAGACCATTTCTTCCTTTAAATTTAAAACATTGAAACCATCTCTAATATTATTCAGCAGTAACAAGATTTTCAAATTAATTGCTGTGTTATTGGATGTCAGCTTGGCATCATTTTCATTTAATACAAAGTGGACATCATTAGAAGTCTTTTGGTGGAAGCCCCATGTTCTAATAATCATCCAGTCAGGGGAGAGAGGTGAAGTGACAAGAATATTTATTAAGATAGTTGTCATGGCAGCCATACTGGATATACATATCTGATAAGTACCATTTTCATTTAGGACCAACTAGGTATTATATGAAGTTTGTTGCTGCAAACCCAATGTTGATAAAGTCATCCTTTTGGAGTTCAGTAGAGATAATATTTTCAAGATATGACTTTACATTCAGAAGTAGAGAAAACAAAATGGCTACTGTGGCAGCCATACTGGATGCCAGATGGAAGCTGTTTTCTCATGTCTGCTAAGTAGCACTGGTTCTTCTTGTGAATATGCGGGATAAGAAACTTCAAAAGGCTTCTAAACTCATTTTGAAAACAGTGAGGTGCTTTGTTACATTGGCTGACTTAATAAAGAGTGCACATAAATAATACTGTTTATATACTGTAAAGGCCATTGTCCAGTTGTTAATGAAAGCATTAGTTGTTGTAATGACAACAAGAAATCATATTGTTATGTACATCTTTATTATGTGTACAATTTCTTGACTATAGATTGTAATGGTCATTTTTAAACACATTACAAACTTCAGGATAGTAGGTTGTACTTTTAATTGGAGCAAACAAGTTATTGTGGCTTTTTGACCTTAAAAACCAGGTGACTTTGTTTCTGATTGGTTAGTTTTTTAAAGGACCTGATATTGTTGACAAAGTTAGAATGATTTAGAAGTGAATATTCAACCCACTGAAATTGTATCTTAGTTTCTTTTCATATAAGGGATTTTTACGTAAGAATTAATTATTTCTATCATAAACATTATTCTTAGTGGATTCATTTAGTGTGTGTTTGATTTGGATTTTTAACGTAGCTTCTACAATTTTTCAGTCATATCGCTACAATGTCTGCAGTGTGACAATTTATAGTGATATCTAGCAATGGGGTATCTCATTAAATAAATCATCCAAGGGACAAGGGCATCTGGAAATTTGTGAGAACCGTAATCTGAGAAGAGTCAGAGAGAATTCTCTGATGATAAGCGAGCAACGGTTTGGGAAGGCAGGGTTAGTCTATTACATAAAATGTGTTCACTGATGTAAGTTTGTCATTAATGTTGAATTTATTCATTTTAAAATCATACTTCAATTTTTGCTTGAGTTCTGAAATAATCATGCATGTTATTCAAGTGTTGTAAGAATGTCATTCAATATCTTGTTGACATGAATGAGTTCAGATTAAGTTGTTTTGTATGTTATAGAAATCATGTGGTATAAGATTTCATTCATTTCTTCTGATACAAATTGTGTGAATATGCAAGCTGTCTTATGATTTGTCTCATTTATGCTGAATTTTTTTTCCTATGTCTGAAAATATATGTTAGTGGAATTGTGGATTATGTCAAAGAAAGAGATGAAATTTCCAATACCAGTATTACTTACCCACAGTTAGAGTAATTCCAGGAACTAGAGAACCAACCCAGGCGGTTTCTCCCTTGCCTCCTTTGAAGTAATGCAGGAATTCAATGTAGAATATTCCAAATGAGTAAACAATGCCATCCGCTATGATGTGGATAATAAAAGATGCCAAAACTACCATCCATCCCCAACCACCATCAGGGGGAACGGGCAAGTTGAGTTCAGTTTTTTGAGCATCACCCGACCCCTTGTTGCTACTGCGCCCCTCCATGTTTGGTGGGTTGTGTCTTCCACCCCCCATGAATAAACGTTGTCTGCTTAATCCGAATTGTGGCAAAAAGAACTTGTACTAGAACAAGTCCCGTTATTATCACTACTCAAGAAAAATATATACTGGTGCTACAAAAGAAACTTTTACTGTCTGGTGGTTTTACTGTTCAAGTGCCTTCAGCTAAGTTTTCTTCACCCTTCAACAATAAAAGCAATGTGTCCATGTGAAGGTGTCTATCTTCAAGATACTTATGCAACTGAATAAAGAAATATTTCACAATACCCAATATAGATTGCTGTGTTAAGGCCTGAGGTTTAATCTCTCCTCCAATATGTTTCTTCAAGGCAATAGTCAAGGCACAGTTTTAAAGATAAAGGCACATTCGAAACACAAACATGAAACTGAATTATTTGTTTACATGGCTGTAAATGGGTAATCTGTGTGCGATACAAATGTAGATAATGTTATTACAAAGAAGAAGCAGCAGACATACTGGAGCGTCAGTGTTTACAAGTTCTGATTGGATACCTGTCTATATCACCTATGAATATTCATTTGCCAACAGCATATACCCCTTAATACAAACTGATCTGTTCTCCTTAATAATCTCTTGGAAGGATCTCTGCTGCAGGTGGTGGTCACAATTCCTGAAAGCAAATAATGAAAATTACATTTTGCCTCAAGCATAGATTTCAGAAGATGTACTTTGCTCCTGGTGCTATGTATGCGAACAAACAAAACAAAGTCTGTTTACTATGTGTTTTAGCTGATTTAAGTACATGTACATCAAATAGTTATGTTAGATAATGTTAATCAGGCAAGGTTCAGGCAGCACATGCTTTTGCCTCTTTCAGGTTTAAAGTTTGGCACCTAAAAGCCATTTGTTGCAAGGAGGATGTTTTATATATGTTATCTTCTAATCCTGGGGTATAATGCTTTTCTAAATCAGACATGGCAGCCATGGACTCCATGTTATGCATCAAAGCATTGCTGTAAAACCTGTGGCCCCAAAGCAGTGCACAAAACTTGCCAAAACCGCCAGCAACCCCACTGGACCAGTAAAATCATAATACTGCTGGTCTTTCCATTGTCAAGTGATCCTACATTTCACAATACAAGACAAAATTTAGCCAATGACTCAATGGTAAATGCAGGTACACACACTATTCAGGTTTATCTTTGGAATGAAAAATTAGAAGAAAAACAAAGAACAACATAGTTTATACTACATCAGATTTATTAATTTGATTCAATTCAACATAACACAGCCACTTTGCTGATCTGATAAAATACTGCTGTCCCATTGATTTAGATCAATACATACCTCTTCTAGAGTCTATGACCTGAAAAAATACTGCTGTCCCACTGATTGAGATCAATACATACTTCAAGAGGCTATGACCTGAAAAAATAATTCTGTCCCACTGATTGAGATCAATACATACCTCTTCAAGAGGCTAAGACTGAAAAAATACTGCTGTCCCACTCAAGAGGCTATGACCTGAAAAAATATGGCTGTCCCACTGATTGAGATCAATACATACCTCTTCAAGAGGCTATTACCTGAAAAAATACTGCTTTCCCACTGATTGAGAGGCTATGAATCTGAAATGGATGTTGTCATTGTTGACAAGTGTCAATCATCATCAGAATGGGAATGAGGGTCTTCATCCATTGACTTATCATCAATGACAGCATGAGAACTTAGGCCCTAAGTATCCAAAAATGAAGTTATCCATCTTAATTTTAGCTAGCCATGAAATTACCATATGTCTGTGAAAAAAGGACTTCCAGTAGTCATCTGCTAAAACTGGATCAAACACATCCACATCATCAAAATGCAGGTCAACAGTAAACCTCATTATCTTGAGCTTAGCTAGAAGACTATTCATGTATTGGCCTCATTTGCTTCATACATAGCACTATGGTCTGGTAGAGACAGGGTAATTTATCAAACTTTGAAGTATTCATAAAATTCCACATGTTGACTTTAGAAATCAAAGCACAGATTATCAAACATCACATAAATGTAGAAGTTTAACTGGAGTTATCTATCGTATGCAGATTATATAAGTTATTTCTCTTCTCATCTCACCCAGCTGATCTTACCTACTGGTGGCACTATACCATTTCATATTTTGCTAAGGGTTAAATTTTTTAAGAAAAATAATTTCCCAGGTTTTCCTCATTGGATATAGAAGCCAATTTCAAAAAGACCTTGTATATTTTAGGTATTGTTAAAAGAACCTTTAATTCCCTTTCTTTTGGTACATGATTGATGTGTGTAATTTGGTTTTTAGAGTATACAGCTTGGCTTTACTTCAGCTGTGCATCATATAAAAAAAACTGCTAGCTCTGCTTGCTCATTTTCACTTTTTTGCATTTTGTTGTTTATTCATTATGCATTCAGAAGCTGGTATTGATTAAACTGGTATTGATTAAACTGGTATTGATTAAACTGGTATTGATTGGACTGGTATTAATTAAACTGGTATTGATTAAACTGGTATTGATTAAACTGGTATTGATTGGACTGGTATTGATTAAACTGGTATTGATTAAACTGGTATTGATTGGACTGGTATTAATTAAACTGGTATTGATTGGACTGGTATTGATTAAACTGGTATTGATTAAACTGGTATTGATTAAACTGGTATTGATTAAACTGGTACTGGCAAGATTTAATAACTGCTACAGATACTGTAAATTAGACAAATTCAGGCTGATTCTTCAAACACATGGGAACAGCCATTTTGGTTAGCTGTATTTAATTTATGTACAATTTCCAAAGCACAGTATCTAAAAGAAATTTAAGTCATAGTACATGAAAGTAACATTCTCTCCATTGTGCGTGTTGCAAATGCAAACAAATTCACCTTACCCATGTCACTCTCTCAATACATAATAACCATAGAGTACCCCGATAAAAACCACATAGGTATTATGATTCTATGAATTAATTTGGGTTGTAAAGCTGAAACATTTATGTTGCAAGCATCAAAATAGTCCTTTTGAATAATTCTTATGTTTCTTTCTCAAAGAACAGTATTCATTACCTGCAAAGTCAAAGCCCAGCCCCACTCTCCATGATGAAAAGTGAGTTATTCTAAAAATGCACACTGCATTTTCTCAACATAGCAATGATGTTATGTTGAAAGACTGAAACATGAAACTTGGCAGTAATTGCTGAGATGTCACTTTTAAATTTTGCAGTTTGAAAAGGGATGGAACAGAGAAAGAATATATAGGTGAAAAGTACAAAAGATACAATGGATCTACATACAGTACTTCCAACCTATGGACATGACTTGAACTATTGTGCTATGAGGGCAAGTTGTTGTGTTGGGAGGGGACAGCTAAACTGGGAAATTAGCAGGTAGAACAAACAAACAAGCCTCCAATTTTTCTGTTATGACTTTATGGTTGTTGTTGTTGCTGTAGGGTTTAATGCCATTTTTCAGCAGGCTATACATGGTGGCCAGTATAAATGATGGAGGAAGAACCTGGGAAAACCCTAGAGAGAACCACTGTCCCACCGACCTACTGGCAAGCCTTCTCACATACCCAAATTGGATGAACCCGAGACTTGAACCCACACAGACAGAGGTGAGATGGCAGTGATCCATAGCACTGAGTGCTTTAGACCACTCATCCACTTGGGGCCCCAGACTCTATTGTCTTTAAGTAATAGAAAAGAGCAAAGACTAAAAGTTTTGTAAAATTCAACAAATAATGTATTTATCTAGAATACAGAAGTGAAAATTTAAAAAAAGAACTTCCAGTATTATGAAATAAATTCCAAATACTATATTCAAGTCACAATGTATGAAACTCCAACTGAATTCCTGTGGTATTCCAAATAAGTTCCAATATTGAATGTGTTGATGTGGCAGTTGTCTTGAACATGGTAAGGTGCCAGTGACCTGGATTGTGATGATGTGTTAATAGTCTTTTGATGTATGACAATAATATAATCCAAAATGTTTTTGTCTGAATCACTATAATTCCAAATTAATATTCAAATCAAATAATATTATTGATGAGCAATTTCATCACATTTCCAGTGAATAATAATTTGAATAAATAATTCCACCCATATGAAAGTCTGAACAAAACAATAAGACTGATTCTGGTTTAAAAAATTAAGGGAAGAATTAGTACATTCTTAAGTAAACACCTAGGACACAAATACAGAATCATGATGTTGGTCAGTCCTCTGTCTGAAACATTCAAAGTTGTCAATAAGTTTAAGAATTTCCAGCATGTCCTAGACCCAGACCCAAATAAACATATTTTCCTCCATTATCTATGTATTAGAAGCTAATAAAATAAATGTCCATGGCCAGGTACACAGTCAAGTACAAAATACAAATGTATATAACATATAATAATTAAGAAAAGCCAACAAAAAATGCAAATTAAATATACATAACTTAAAGCAATAATTTTTATTTAATAACTTTTCATCACATTTTCCTATGTCAAATTCTGAGAGTAGTGGCTATTAAAGAAACAAGTGTCTTCACCAGCTTTTCCACCAGAGTCTGACTGAAAATGACAAATTTGTCCACTTAGCAAGATAACTATTCAAAGAGAGAGAGAGTGAGAGGTGGTGGTGGTGGTGGGAATCATGTTTGCTTGTGGACCTCAACAATGCATAAAGTGATAATAGTAAAGGAAAATGGGGGTTCTGGACAACTTTTTCTTCAATGTGATTTTTTTAATGAAAAAAAAGGCGAGGGTTCTGGACCAAATGCAAAATATGGGGGTTCTGGACCAGGTATAGGAAAATGGAGGTTCAAGACCATTCTTTCATGAATTTGTTTTTTTTGCACAAAAAATGGCAGGTTCTATACCATGTATACAGAAATGGGGGCTCTTGACCACATTTTTCTGAAGGTATTTTTTTAATGCAGAAAAAATGGGGGTTCTGGACCAAACATAATGGGTTCTCGACCAAATGAGGGGAAAAATGGGGGTTCTGAACAAGATACACAGAAATAGGGATTCTGGACCACCTTTTCCTGTATTTGGTCTTTTTCATAAGATTTGACACAAGTTTGTTCACCTTAGCGTTCACCAGATCCAACTCATCATCCTTCTGCGTCAGAAGTTTCGCAGATAGCATCTCACTGGAGACAAGTTTTTCAGCGAAGTATGGATAATTGCTGTGGAGATCGTGCAAGTGCTCTGGATAGATCAAGTCGACCTCGACATCGATGTAACTATCTATACGTTCCTGAAGAAACTGTTCTCCAGAAATCCAGTGAAAACGGCCCAAAGGAAGTGGCTGTGACATGGTCCAACCATAGAGATTATTGGTACCAAGTTAAACGATGTACACGGGTGGCGTAGTAGGATCGTAGTTGGAAAGGTATTCATTGTTGGCAGTGGAGTGGTTTTTGCTGACGATGGAAATTCCTCCTTGCACCATTTATTCGGTAAATAAAACATGTCAGGGTCTGTGAAAGTCTGAGCTGCACTCCACTCGTTTCCAGCAAAGCATCCCATGATAAACCTGGTGATGTAAAGTACCATAGTAGATCAAGCTGATAATGTTTATGACACGTTTCCCTAAAATTCTGAAACACGCCTGAGAGTAACAGCATGTCAGTTTTTCGATATACATCATACTAATCTCCAATAGTCTGGTAGCCAAATTTTTGCCACATCGCCAGTGCTCTATCGTACTCGTAGTCGGTGACTTTGGACAGATTTAAGCTTTGGGGGGAAGTTAAGTTTCATCAAACAACAACCAGCTGTCTGTGTGCTCGTAAGGGTAAATTCCCTTTTGTTTGAGCAAACTCGTTTTCTCTGGATCAGCCTCATCTAGAAGAACAAAGACAGAAAAATTTTGGCTAGTTCATCTAGTGGTGCAGACATAAACTGGAAGCTGTCTATGAACCTTAAATGGTCCAACCGAGAACGACATATATCTTTCAACATTACTGGGGAACCACTTGATCTGGATTCCAACAGATTTTAAGAGTTCTATGACCTGCGAGCTGTTTAGCATACCTTTAGAGTATGTGCGATCACCTGAACGAGGTCTGGATACTTGAAATTGAGGTTGCATTGGAAGTGAGTAGCACTGCGATAACGTCCAGTGATGCGACAGGGGTCTCTGACCTTATCGTGCGGTTTAAAATAATCTTCGCAGATATGATAACGATTAACTGACATGTGCTTCCTCTGTTCTTCTGGCGTGAGTGGAATCAACTGTGCTGGATGTTTTTCTTCTGATGTCGATGATGCGTTTGTACTCGCACACGAGCTGCTCAAAAGAACCATACGATGTAATAACGATGCTGACGATACGGCGATGGCAGATTTTCATCGGCAGAACAGCGGGTTCTGTAGTCGTTCGCGCATGGCACGTGACAAGTTGCTGCTCCATATTAGTGAACGATCTGGTGGGATGAAGATGAGGTTCCACCATTTTTCCCAGTATAGAGGTATTTCAACATTCTCTCCACTGTGCATGTTTCATTGTAAACCTCAAGTTAATAAGTCCATCCGTTCAAATGTAGCGATACCAAGTCTACCAAGTTGGCCCCCAGCTTTTGTCAAACGCTGCTTGCACAATTTTCAAGGTTAAGCAAGTTTATGTCCTATTCAAATCAACAAAGCCCCTTATTTAAATTGAATATAAACTGGAGATAATGTTATTTCAATTTTTCGTTTATACCAAATTTTTATTCAAAGAAAAAAATGAAAAGCCAGCCATTTCTGTCCCGCCTCTAATAAATCTATATTCGGACAAGTAGTACACACTGTGATATTGTTGTTGTTGTAGGGTTTAAAGCCTTTTTTTAGCACACGATAGGCTATACATGGCGACCAGTATTAATGGTGGAGGAAAAACCCGGGAAAACCTCTGAAAGAACCACAGACCCACGAGAAGCTACTGGCAAGCTTTCTCACATACCCACATTGGCCGAATCCGAGACTCGAACCCACGCAGACAGAGGCGAGATGGCAATGATCCGTAACGGAAAGCGCTTTAGACCACTCGGCCACTCTGGGCCCCCACACTGTGATATAAAACCAAAGCTATTGCCATAAGAGGTTGTCTATCAAGCTAATCGTATTTTTACATTGCTATCCTACTGATAACAGCACGTGGAGATATGTAAGAGCGTTGTACGATGACCTATCAGACTGATGTAAAGTTATCAGTAATTGTTTAAAAGCAACTTGTGCTGAGAACGCTTTTTTATCGAAATACGGCGCCAATACATTCAAAGCTACCCCAGACATAACAACTAAATAAAATTGTTCAGGTATTATTGCCTCATGCTTGAAATATTCACACGCACATAACAGGAACTTTTTGGGTAGGGAAGACATGTGAAAGTTTCTTTTATTCCGTCAATAACCTACACTGAAAAGTTTTTACTATCTTTTTAGCCATTCGTGAATCTACAGTGTAAAGTTTTACTTACTATTACCAAGTCATTAATCTACACTGGAATGTTCCCACTTAATTTAGCAATCATGGATCTACACTGTAAAGTTCAGACTTACAGCTGGGCAGTCATGAATCTATATTTAAAAGTTCTGACTACCTTTCAGCCAATAACGAATCTACCCTGGAACGTTCTGGTTTACTTTTGAAGCTATCATAAATCTATGCTTAAAAGTTCTGATTTAGTTTTAACTAATCATAAATGAACAATGGATATATTTTTACTGCCTTCAAGCCGATCATTAATCTTGTTTTTTTAACAACCAAATAATTCACACCCCAAACTGTAATCTAACTTCTTGCCCAAACATGAATTTGGTGAAACTTCAGGGTCTGTAAAGGCCGTCAACATGAGTATTTCTGCCATCGCAGTCTCAAACTTCGCCTACAGACAGAAGAAACAAACAAGACGGACTGTTGTTACGTTTCCTTTCAAGATGAAACAATGTGACTGCGTCAAGTGTTTGGGGTGGGTGGGTGGATGGATTCTTATTTTTAACGTAGCTTTAACATTTTTAGTCATATCTCTACGATGTCTGCAGTGTGGCAGTTGGTAGAGATGTCTAGAACTGCAGCATCATGTCCCACCCAGTCATATTATCCTGACACCAGGCCTACCAGTCCTAAACTAACCTCTTAATGCTCAGCGCCAAGTGAGGCAGCTGTTAGTACCATTTTTATAAGACTTTGATATGACTTGGCCGAGGTTCGAACCCGCGACCTCTCGAATCAGAGACCAGTGGTCGAATGCGTAAAGTGTAAGAATCATTTATTGATAAGACTTCATGTACCATATTTCAAATTCTCAATCCCAAGTTTCTTTTATCCGAAAGTCATTGATTTGTATCCAGTCTGATATTACAGTAAATAAAGACCGTGCTTAAAAGTCGTTTAGTCGATTCGTGTTTAAAGGCATACCAGCACAAGATGTGTACATGGAGAAAGATTTGGATCAATTATATGTTTATGCTGTACACAAAGTATACGGATACGAGAACATTAAATATCAAATTAAAAATTACTAGAAGAACAAGAAATGGAGACGTTTTGAAGAGCATTAAATATTACCAGACCGTTCATGCTTGTACATCATGATATCTTATGAGAGACTAATTAAAAATTAAAATTATCAGACCTGGCAGATTAGATGATGCTGTTTCACAAATGAAAAATAATTAGACTCATCAGACACTGAAGACAGCTAAACACAAAATTTAGAGTGAAACTGGGCGCTGGGAAACGGCATGTTACGAATCATTACAGAGCAAAAGACATGTAGTTCAGTTCTGCCAAGCCGTTCCGGTGGCCTAGTGGTTAGAGCATCAGCGTCGGATGCGGGAGGTCGTTGGTTCGATTCCCGACCGAGTCATACCAAAGACTTACAAAAATGGTACTAACAGCTGCCTCGCTTGGCGCTCAGCATTAAGAGGTTAGTGTTAGGACTGGTCGGCCTGGTGTCAGGATAATGTGACTGGGTGGGACATCATGCTACATGTCTGCGGCATGATGTCCCAGTGCTAGTCATCGCTATAAACTGCCACACTGCAGACATCGTAGCGAATATGACTGAAACATTGTTAGAGCTAAATCACACACACACACACACACACACAGAGTTCCTGCCAAACGTGAAAACAATACTTGCTCTAAAGGAATAGCGTTCTGCAAGACGAAACAAAATTCCCGAAATTCTAGATAAGACCATTTCTTCCCTTTAACTGTTCAGTGTTTATACCGTCTCTTATGTTCTTCAGCGTAGGAGATTCAAATTAGCTGATCTGGTGTCAGCTTGGCACCATTTTCATTTAGGATCAAGTAAAGAATATAAAAAGTCTTTCGGTGAAAACCCATGTCATAATGATCATCCATTCTGAGGCAGTAGTGACAACAAGAATTTTAGGGCAGTCGTCGTAGCAGCCATACTGGATATATTACTGGTACCATTTTCATTTAGTACAACTAAGTCTCATAAGAAGTCGTTTTGTGTAAATCCCATATTTATATCACCATTCATGCAGGTGAAATAGCGAAAACCAGATTTTCAAAATGTGGCCGTCTTAGCCCACATACTGGACGTCAGTTTTGTATAGTTTTCATTTAGGCTCATCTAGACATTATAAGATATATTTTAGTGAAAATTTTATTTTGATATAACCGTCCATTCTCGGATAGTGGCAATAACAATACTTTTTGGAGTTCTGATCGATATGATTTTTGTTTAGGGTCAGCTAGACTTTTAAGTGAAAATCCCCATGTTGATATGATCATCCATGTAAGAGGAGTAAGCATAAACAAGATTTTTCAGACTGTTATTGTGACGGTGTAATAGTACAAAATGTTGTAGAGATAAATTCACAGTACATTCTGTCGTGGTCAGCGTGACAAGTAACAATTAACAATGACGTATGGGCTCGACTCGCAATAAACTGCTGACTGCGAGGGATGGGATTCACTCTGTTTGGGCCATGAATTGAATTTTAA